>WEKX01005412.1:0-35217 GCA_013390025.1 Pitta sordida | reverse complement strand
CCCCACTGGTTTCCTTCCCCCTCTCCCCCCAGCCCTCATTTCTCATTTTCCCCTCCCTAACTGCAAGAGCACCCCGTCTCCACCCCCAGCCCCCACCTTGGTGTCTGCGTGGTTTTTTTGCTCACTCTCCCTTTGCATTCAGCGTATTTTTTTTTTTCTCTTCCTGGCTGGCTCGTATTTTGGAAAAAAACCTTACCATTTTGCACGTGTTTGAGCCTTTGTTCTCACCCCCTTGCTCGGGAGCACCCCCCCCTCCAGAGAGCGAGAGAGCGGTACTTCAGCTGTGTTGCTCCCCAGTGCCACCTGCCGGCCAGAGGACAGCCACTGCAGCCGCGGGGCTCCCCAGCACCATCTGCCGGCCAGAGGAGAGCCTCTACAGCTCCTCCCCAATACAGCGCCCCCTGTTGCATCCCGGTGGTACAACACCTGGAACATCATATTCAAGGAGAAAAGACCTCGGGGTGGGGAGAATTAGGGATTGCTGTCGTTACTGATTTATATGTAACTGGTTTACCTTCCTTTTTTTCCTGGTTCTCGTCCTCGACATTCCTTAACCACCACACATTCAATTTTCAATATACATTAATAAAGTTGGTGTTTTGACCTCTGGCTAGTCTCATGCCAATTAATAACCACACTTATTGGCCTCCAATGGTCACAAAGGGGTACAGGGAGACCAGGGAGGACTAGGGCTGCCTGTTTGGGGTGAGATTGACCGTGATATGTACTCCCCTCTTCTTCCACAAATCAGCTTGATTTAACAGTGGATTTCTCAAGATAAAAAACATCCACCCTTGGGTCATGAAGCGAACTGGAGCTTGGACTTCCTGTGCCTACACAGAGGAATTCAATGATGTATTCCTAAGATCAGCCCTGTTTCAGTGCTTCTAGTTTAGGACCGAAATTCTGAATATCTCTTGCATCCTAATTTGGCATCTGGTTTTGATGACTCTTAGGGCCTTCAGCGAGTAAATCCCCACTTTTGTTCCTTCTGGGCAAGACAAGGAAAAGAGGTCAGGACATTTTAATAAGGAAATGCTGGCTCTTTACCCTTGAGGTATTCCAGATCAGCCATAGTGCCTGTCAACCATTGTAACTTCATCTGAAGGGAGTGAGGAAAAAACAGTGGCTCTTACCACAACAGCTTTCAAGTTCTCTGCTTTTCTCCACCCATGAGATCAAGACTTCCTTGAAGACTCCAGAACCAGTTCAAAAGCTATTACTACAAACCAGTTCATGTCCCATGCCTGCTGGTGTCTGTGAAGGAGCTATCAGTTAAAGGACATTATCCCATTCTTTGGGAGAAGGACTCCTGTGGTGGATGAGGAGGTGGGTGCTTGCTTACCTCTTGAAGCTTTGAGTGTTGCATCCACAGCCCAGCCCAGCCCTCCTGTTTACAGCCCTGTTATCTCCACAGCCGCAGGCACTCGTCTCAGGTGGCTTGTCCATGCCAAATCCCTGTTCCATTATGGAATCTCAGAAATGCCCATTACAATGCAGTTCCTTAATGCTTGTTTGCTAAAGGATGATGTTTAATACTTAAACTACCCAGGGGAAAAAAAAATAGGTCCGTATGGAAATTCCCCCAGGATTCTGGCTGATTTAAAATCAGCTGAAGGAATGAATGTCCCAAAGAGGACAGCAGACTTTCTTCTCACTTGAAGCAAGTGTAGACATGTTCACTTTGCTTTCGCAGAGGTGGATTTAGGGAGCGTCCAGACGAACTCGTAGTTACAGTCCTTTAATAGCCCTGAAGACATAAGAGACAGAGAGTGTCGTTTGATCCAATGGTGCTTTTACAGTTCAGGAGCCCAATTCTCTTCTCTGAGGGTACAGGTTAGTAGGAATTCCCCTGCAAAGACCATATGAGAGACTCAAGAAAGACTTGAGGGTACAGAATTATGACAAGGTACAGAAATCAGGGAAGAAGAGTTAACTAGTTCAGAGAACCACACCCCCTTCCAGAGTTAACCCTCTAATATGTTCTGCCTTTGCACCTCTTAGGAAAGGAAAACATCTTACTTGAAATGGAAAATATCTACAGATTATCTGTGCTGTTATCATTTCTATTCTTCAGACTAAAATTTTCAACACCTGGTTCATCCCTAGTTTCACTGTGCCAACACAAACAGCTCTTTTGCTTCCTGATGTCCCTACTGACAGCAGTATATCTCAGCTTGGCCTTGAGTTCACTGTGTTACCTTATCTGAGCACTTTTGGCCCATACAGGAATGGTGGGACTCCATTCACCTATTTGTCCTTCTGGCATTTCTTTGGACCTCTTTCAGTTCACCTTTCTTGAGCATGAGTTATCTGAAATTCATGTGCTATTGCAGAAAGATCTCCTGCTGTGAATTGTGTATTAAGGCTTCTTTGCTCCTATTGCAAATACCTCACCCCACCGATGGTAAAAATACCTGTGGATTTTGCAGGTCTGCATCTCCTTAGAGCCTGGGGGTGAGTTACACCAGCTCTGTATAGCTATTTCCACCTGTGCTAGTTGTTTTAGGCTTCCTTTATAGCCAAAAAAGAGACATTTCCAGTCATCTCGTGGAATAGACATCTAAAATGACATCTATGTGCTTTTTTGTTCTTAAAGTGATTGTCTCTGTGTTAAGGGACACCTGTGCTGGGCATAGCTGTAGTTAGATTGGAGAGCAGGCACACTGTCCATTACAGGACATGTCCTCACCTGATAGGGAAAGTTCCTGTCATTGCTCCTGACTCACACTTTGGGCTGGTGGACTTTCACTTGATTTCTGTGTCTTCTGCCTTCGGGGTCTTTGAACTCTCCTGCTGTGGTGCAAAACAGCAGCAGTGTCTCCAAGACAGGCCTGGCTCTGCAACTCTCAGAGGAACAGCTGAAGTCTACACAGGTCACTTTATGGGAGAAGCTCCTGCAAAAACCCTTTTTCAGGAGAGCTGTTTGCAATAGCTTTCCTTTAGATGTGTAATTAAAGGGCTTTCTTCTGGAGCAACTGGTGCTTTTCCAGTGTGCAGTACTTATTCTTGTATGCAACTACTTATACTGGAAAATAACTTCTCTACATGAATGGCATGTGATGTACAATGTTTATTCCTGTGAATTGGGACCAGCTTTGGGATGAGAAGGAAATTAGATGTGACAAGAAACCTACAGTGGGATGCAGAGGTCAGGGGGATCCATCCCTGTGAGATACTTCTGAATGATTCTTGGTATAGACCTGGCTCAGGGCACACTTCACTTGGTCCCAAGCAGAGGACTACGTGAAGAGCTTTTTTCAGAAATTTTAGATATTATTCCCATTACTATATTGTAATTTAAGTGCAAACCCAGTTTGACAGCTTCTAGGCCCCTCCTAGGTGCACAAGGAACCTAAATTAAAATTTCAGTTTCTCCTTAAGCTTCTCTAAAAGCAGATGCCATCAACAGACCTCAGCTGTGTAGATCCCTCAGATCAGTGTAGACTACCACTGATCCCCGGATGAATTTCTCCATTTTTCTAGCTCAGGTTTGGGGACTAAGCAGACTGAGCCATGAAACAAATACCTGGCTCTGCAAATCTGGATTCAAGGCAGGATGTTGAAATCGCTGCACTTAACCCTCCAGCTAGAATGATTTAGAAAGCTTATAAATTTCCTACCCACTCACTTCCTACCCTGCCCTGATAGGCAAGCTATAATTTTTATTTTTAATGAAATCTAATGAACCATATTGCTCTGTAAAGTAGATCATGGGAAGGAGGTGGTTGGAGGTATTTTCTGATGGAAGATTTCACAAGGATGACTCCTGTCATGCATTGACACAGTGACCTCTCTTGACATAACGGCTTTTGCACCAGGTAACCCCACCATCACTGTAATGAGTGACTCATTACAGATTTGAGTGATTCATGCTTTTCTCCCTATTGGATTGCTCAATCGATCCTGGGATGAGTGAATAAATTTGGCTTGGACAAGCTGTGGAACCCATCAGTCCAGGTTTATCCATTCACCTTCTGAGGAAAAAGTTTTGTTACACTGTTAAGCTTGGATTTTAATAGGAAAAATTACATTGCTGGGGACTGATTCAGGACTCTGCAGAAGCCAAGGAGTTTATTAGTCTGAATTTATTTTATGTCATTATAACCAGTAGGAAAACAGCTGGATAGGAGCAGCTAAGGATTGGTTCTTCCTTTATAATTTCACCTGTATCTTTCCCCTGGCATGGAGTGATGAGGGGTGAAGCCAAGCGGTAACACAAAGACAAGCTGAAACACAAACAGCAAACTTGGAACCTGGGTGTTAGTTTTGGATTTTGTCTAGAAATAACAGCCCTGGCATACAGTGAGTTTCTTGTGGCACATTGCACAGTTCTGTAGGAGAGAAAGGAAAGGAATAAGAAAGTGACAAACATTACAGAAAGTGCTTTGTTGGACCAGGGTTAGAGGGAATGGGTTCAAATCTGGGTTTATTCCTAGGTGCCACTGTATTTGTTGAATCTAGAAGATACTGGCAGAAAAGGTTGAGATTTATGGAAAGCACACAGCATAACAATCTTGTCTTTGATTTCCTTGCTGAGTCGAGCTTCCTTTTTCCTTTGGGCTTCCTCTAGGGAAACAGAAGGTTCCTTAAACTAAATTATTACATTGCCTTTATTTTTTGACACTGTACAGGTTGATAGGGATAGTTCATTCTAGGTACTTTAACATATGATACTTGAATTACGCCATGACTGACAAGAGAAACTCCTTGCTTGCGTTCCAATATCTCTGGCACAACCACCAAGAGGTCAAGCTTGAGATTTTGTGACAGAGTTTTGGAAATTTCCTTTCTCTGAGCCTTTATACTGTGAAAGATCTTCTTTGGATGTCCATGCCAGGCAACACTAAAGCCATGGATATATTTCTATGTAGACCCAACACTAGGAGAGCCCAGCAGCTCTGAGGTCCTATCTCATTATTCTTACTGCTACATCCTTTCTTGTTTACTTCTACTGACCTGTGGATTTCTTCTAACCACCAGGATGAGTATGAGTCCCCTGTGCACCTGTTACCGCAGGGGACGGGTTTTCTTGGAAACCTATCACTGCTGATGCACATCTAATTGTTTTGTTCTTAGATCATGTGTCCCTGGAGTCCAGCTGATTGGTGCAGCAAGGAAATTCCTGTCTTGGCACAGTGAAGCTCCCGCACTGGGTCCTTTCAGCCCTTACCCACACTTTGATTAGTTATTGCTTCTGAAAAGATGTTCCCCTTCTAGTGTTGCATCACCGTTTCTTCCCCAAGCTCTTTCCTACGTGTCTGTCTCTTGGGAAAGCAATTGCATAAGTCCCTATTGCTCATTTTAAGTCATTGGATCTTGGGCTGCAGTGATTCACCCTCACAACACCCCAAGAAGGGAATCTGATGTCACTCTCCAATTTACTGATGGAGAAGCTGGGGTGTGGAAAGGTGAAGGATTTGCTTGGGGTCTAACAGTGAGTCATTCACAGAGCTGGTGTAGGAGCACCCACCCCACCTTAGCTCCTCAGGCTTGCCTCTGCCTAGACTTTTCCAAGCACCAGCTTTGACGATGGTCTGATCACCATCTTTTACTGTCTAACCCCAGCCAGTAACTGAGTACCACTCACTGACCCCTGCCCGTCACAGCTGGGGAAGAGAATGGTAAAAAAAAAAAGTAAAGCTTGTGAGTGAAGACAAGAATCATTTAATAATGCAATAAAATAAAATATACTACTACTACTAATCATAATTACAATGAAAAAGGGAAAGACAGAGAAATGGAACCCAAGAAAGACGCATGAAAAACAACACAATTGACACTGACCGATGGTCAGCGCTTCCTGGCCAACTCCAGTCAGGTTATGTACCTGGGCATGATTTTCTATGGTATGGAACATGCTGGCCAGGACAGCTGACCCTTTAGCCAGTTTGGGTCAGCTGTCCTGGCCATCCTCCCTTCCAGGTTCTTCTGCACCAGCTCGCTGGCAGAGAATGGGATACTGGAAAGTCCTTCATTTAGGGCAAGCACTTCTGAGGAGCAGCTAAATATCAGTGTGTTACCAACATTACTCTCATACTTAATCCAAACCACTATAAGAAGAAAATTTAATATCTCAGCTGAAAACACGACATGCCATCAACCTTAGAGCTGAGATACTTCCCCTCCCTTCACGAGCTCTGAGGAAATGCTGGTAATCCTCAGCTCATAGCCAGAGGGGCTCAGAGGCTGCAGACCAGAGTGATGTACCTACCACCTGGAGAACATCACACTTCCCATGCTTTTTGCTTCTCACCATCTCTCTCTGGTCTGATGGCCCTGGCCTCACCACTAGGGAAGGAATGGGCATCAGTCTAAATAAATCTTAATAAGCCTACACTGCAGAACACACCATCTGCACTTTTGGGGCTTCAGCAAATGGCAAACCAGGCACGAGTCAGCTCGGGAACTGTCAAAAGGGAAAACAGCCCAACAAACAGCTTCATTTCTGGCTGTGATAGCTTTGATACAACATTAGTGTGAGCAGAGTATAAAGAAGAGAGGAGTACAGGAGGAAGTGAGGAGACTCCATGGTCTGGTGATGGTCTGCAAGATGATGAAGGGACAAATACAGAGAAAAGGTTAAAAATGGGTGTCTTGAGCACTGGGACTCATTACACAGGGCTGATAATGCTCTTCACAGAATCACAGAATCAGTAAGGTTGGAAAAGACCTTAGAGATCATCGAGTCCAACCTCTTGCAGTATTTCAGAGGATTCCATTGATGATGGCAATCCCAGACTGGGCTTGAGCACAAAATAACGAGGTAAATTTCCTCTCCCTGTAATTATGTTTGAACTTGAGTGTTTCCCTGTATTTGATTCCTCACACATTATTGCTTTCTTAACCACATTTCCGACAGCTCCTTGGGTTGGCTGCAGCTTCTGTAGAAAATAAAGGCCCATTCACCACTGCACTAAAAAGCGCTGGTTTTTCCACAGGAAAGTTGATGGTTAATAAGGGGAAGAGGAAAAGCTGGGCCATCTATAGCTGTGCAGAGGAGGTGGGGGAAGAAATCCAGGAAAACGGTCCCTTTCAGTCCTGCAAATTCAGCCCTGTTGCTTTGCGTCAAGCCCTGGTGAGTCAAGAAGCCTAGGGAATTTTTACTACTCACTTAACAAAAACCAGATGCCATGAATTGCACATGTCCTGTTAGGAGCCCTCACTTCAGATGGTATGGACTGGGACTGATTTCATCCAGGCTGTCCTGTGGAATTTTCCCAGGGTGATACAGGTTGTTACTGAGGATAAAAAACCATCAAGCGTTGGTGGCTGTGTGGCTCAGTGATTCTGTGGGCTCGTTGTCAAGATCTTATGATGGGGATTGCCTCTGCACTGGGGATCTCATGCTTTTCTTTGTGCCTTTCATGGGGACTTGGATGCAAGAGTTCTCCTAAAGCTCTGGGAGGGTGAGACAAACTTTAGTGATGCACAAGAGTTTGGATCCAGATGCAGATTTTCATGGAGAGAGGTCTAATCTTTGCTTTGTAACACTAGCTTCAGCTAAGTAATTACTGGAGTTGGGGGGTGCTTTGGCCTCAGCTGTGGGGGTTCAAACCCTCCTGTCCCTTCATTTTGCTGCCAAAGAACCTGCAGCCTCTGCAGGCTGTCAGCACACATCACTTTGCCATCCCGCAGGAGCTTGGGAGGGAAAGAAAGCTGGAAGCAGGACTACCATGCTCACAAAAATGGCCAAGGCACTGTTCAGTTTACACATTTAGCTGAAGCTGGAGAAGGGCAGATATGGCCTCATGTTTTAGGTGATGATGAAAGCAGCACCTGCTTGAGCAGGACACCTTTGCCACATTTAATTCGTCCTTCTTCTGAAGCTCTTGAATCTTTTGCTCACCTATGTAAGCAATAAAGAAAATGAAGAAAACCACCCACGCTGTCTCACACTGAGAAGGAGGGGAAAAAAAAAAAAGTAGGGTTTGGAGCTGTGAGAAGGGGTGTGGTCACCCAGGAGGTGTGTCAAGCATTGATGAATTTACTTATAAGCTAAGGCAGCTCTGCTGGAGAAGAAACTTTGCTGAGGCTTTGTCAGCTGCTGCTCTTGCCCTGACGCCACTTGTCCAGCACCTCTACTGCGATGGGGCGGCAAAAGGACATTCTTGCTACCATTGAGGAGCACCTGAGGATCAGAAACAAATTAGTGCGGCAAGCACTGGCCGAGTGCCTGGGGACACTGATCCTGGTGGTGAGTGGGGGCTCTGGTGTGGGAATGCTCTCTAACCCTTGTGTACAGGGTGAATTGTCCTGGTGAAGGGGCTGCAGTGCTGCCAGTGTGTTTGCCTTGGGGATGAACCCACCTCTGGTGCAACCTGCTGCGAAGACCGATTCCCGCCAGGGAGACAGTGTTAAGAGTTGGACTCGATGATCCTTGTGGGTCCCTTCCAACTCAGAATATTCTGTGATTCTGTGATTCTGTGAAAGGAGTAGAGCAGAGTCCCTATGCGGAGGAGATGAATTCATGCAAGTTTCTTTAGGGTCATCTCTGGGGTGTCTGGCACTGAGTGGGCTCTGCAGAGCTTGTTGGGTGTTTGGGAGCTTTTGTGTATCTGTGAAGTGCAGGGAGCAAAATGTCTCAATGTAAGCAGCAAGTGTTTTGTTAGAGATCATGTAAAACTTCCTTTCTGTTGGCCCCGGGAATATTATCTTGGCACTGAAATACTGCAAGTGCTATTCCCCTGAGGAAGTGGAAGCTTTTTTTTCCCCTCACCTCATTTGTTTTCCTCATGCATCCTATGACAAAGAAGTAGCCAGAATTTAAACTGGTGCTGTGTCCTTTTGCTGTCAGTTGCTGGTTCCCCAAGGTCTTACCAGCAGAGCTGCTCGACACCATCGCAGCTCATGCTAACAGCAGATTGGGATTGTGTGCTTGATGTGTGTGTGACAGCACTGAGCTGTCAGTCCATGTGTGTTTAAGTGGTAAATGGTGACAAAACTCTTCTACTTGTTTTAGTGCTCAGTTTCCAAAGGGAAGGAGTATAAGGCATAAAGCAGGATAAATGTGTGTTAGGTTGCCTTAGGCTGCAAATGTTTTGAGCAGCTCCAACTTGCTTTGAAGTTAAAGACAAATGTGAACAGCTAGGACAGTTGTGTATGAGTTGTGGAGACTGAATGCTGGTGTAGAAAAACTAGGACAGAGATACCTGGCTTTGGGCATCTGCATCAAAAACTCAGGACTGCCCAATGGTCCTGCCCTGCAGGTATGGTGCATTGATATTGAGAAATGAGTTGGTGTTTCCTCAGTGAATATCTGCAGTTAACACTTCTTCTAAGGTGGTATAAATCCAGATAAATCTTAGAAATTTCAGTGGAGTTACTATAGGTTTACACATCTTTGTAATTGGTGGTTGGACTGTTTGAAGGGAAATCTAATGTTTGGAGGAGTTGAAAGTGGAGGAAGGCTAGATGAAGCTGCAGGTGCACCTGGGAAACAACACAAAAAGACCAACACAATTTTATGCTTTCATAAATAAGATTATTTTTTGGTGGTGAACTGATGGACTCTGCTAAGACCGTGTAAAATGCTATCACTCTTAAATTAAAACAGCTTTGAACAGCGCAGTGGCTTTATTATCAGAGCGACCTGGCTTTGGTGATTTGCAGGCAAGTCCTGTTGATTTTTCAAGGAAGGGTTATTTGGAATTAAGGTGGGTAGAAGCTGATAGGAGAGTGATTAACAGCTAAAAGGCTGCTGTCTATGAATCACTGATGTTGCCACAGTTAGTCTCAGGACTGAGATAAGGTAAGTCTTGTGAGGTGGAATAATGCTTTCTGATAGCCAAATTGATATTGTTGAGAAACAAGGCACGCTTTTATCCACTTGGTTCTGAGCTTTCAGAAGGGCTCTTGATCCCCAAAACATTATTTCTTCTTCTGACTGTATTAGTTGACATAATTGAGACTACTTTTCCCTACAGCCTTGCCTCTTCAGGAAGAGAGGCAGTGGGATCTGTCGAGAGCCTGAGGAAGGGTTTGATCCAAAATCATAAGCAGCCTCCAAAATGAGGATGGTGATGGGCATCCATCAGCCACAGTGGAGGCTGCGCTGGCAGAAGCAGGCAACACATGTCTTATCCTCAGAAGCACCAAACCTGCAGAGTTTTAATGTGTGGGTGTGTCTAAGTGTACAGGCAGAGCCCTAAATGTGGTCAGGAGTTCCTGAGCTGGTGTTCAGGGACAAACAATATGCTGTTTTTAGTGACACACTCAACTCCACCTTGTACAAGTTGCTGAGGATCTCCTGCAGCAACTCTACAGTGGACAACCCTGAGTGTTACTGGCACTCGGTCCATGCAGGAGGAGGTAGGGTAGGCTTGTGGGAGAAATGGGAAGTCCCAAACTCTGAATACTCTTACCTGGTTAGTACTCAAACACAGGGTACACAAGATGGATTCCAGGACAGCAAGCTTGCAATATCCAGGACAGTCAATCTCTTTCCAACTTGGTGCTGTCCCAGTCTATTCTTAATAAATGAACACTGACCGTTTTTACTTTACTAAAAAAATACTTTATTTTTCTCCCTACCGCCCATATGCCTTTGCATCTGTTTATTATATCACCTGCATGAAAGAGAAAGGGCCTTAAGGCAACTTTCTTCCCCTTTTAGGTGGCCTGGACAATGGTTTAAATTGGGTGGTCCCAGGAGAGTAATTGTCATTCTGTACCTTGCAAAAGTCCCTGTTGTCCACCCTGCCAGCAGATAGAACTCTGTGTGTGTACGTGCATTTAGGGGTATTGAATCCCTATAAATATCTGTCATGGGCTTCTGACTGTAAAATACACAAGAAAAGACCTGGAATCCGTGAGTTTTCCTTCATGGGAGATGGAAATGACTGAACACAACTGTGTCTAGAACAGAACAGTATCAGGGGTGGATTTAAGACTTGATATTGTTCGCATTAAAATCAACTTCCTAAGCTGCAAGGGAGGGAGACTGTTTCAAGTTTGCAGCTTATTTTATATTTTACTATGTAAAGTAAAACTTGTCCCACTGAGGATATTGGCACCACTTCTCCCCTCCTCTCTTTCACTTGCATAATGACTGCAGCTCTCAAAAATTCTAGTAGACAAAAGCTGTTGTAGATCCATGCATAGTCTTGTTGCCTGTAAGAATTAACCTAGTGCTAGTGCTTGATGTTACTACTTTTTAAAGAGGTTGTGAAGATAGAATCACGGAGTGGTTTGGGTTGGAGTGGACTTTAAAGGTCTGGTTCCAAACCCCTTGCCATAAGAGTAGTCATTTTACGGGTTTTAATGTAGTGAATATTAAAGGAGAATGGTGCCTCATTTTTTTAAAGATAAGAACAACAATCCAACTAAGGCAGCCCTGAGGAGTGTGAAAGTGAGTTGCTGTCTACTTGCAAGCCACTTTTGCTGTGTACAGCACCCTGCACAACATTTATTTAGTCTGTGGGTAATGTCCCTACTGTTGCAAAAATAGTAATGCATATTACTACATATATGTCCGTTAATACCTAAATTGATATTTTCCCTTTTCAAAATTCACTTTCTGAGTGGTACTTCAGGCTTGAACTTTATACCTGTGTTAGAAGCACCACTTGCTGGCAGTAGTTGAGCAATACCAATGCTGAAGGCACTTTCCCAGTGACTGGCTGTTTGTGTTACATATTACTGTAGAACTGCACTAATGCCAGATTTCCAGTGGCTGGTGTCCATGCCTCTCTTAAAGGCCTGGTCTGTTTGCCTTGCTCTGCTGGCTGTAAATACCAAAGCTGGCTCCGTTTGGCTTTTACCTTTGCAGAAGTAATGTGCTGATTGTGACTGATTTCAAGGTGGGACTCGCTGTGATTCACTGTTGTAGAGGCACAAAGAAAGGACAAAACTATTCCTAATTGCTTTTCAATCAGTGCTGCATTGACTTTGTGGCTTTGTGAGCTTTTTGGAGTATGACTATGCTACTGACCACAGTAACCAAAACAGCAAAGTGGTTGATGAGCCAGGTAAAGGGAGCCTCACTTAATGGGATGATCAAAGAGAGGTGAACCTGGCTGAACTGTCAGCAGTGCAGAACTTGACTGCTGCTTGTCCGGCAGCCATCTGGGACAGCATGGCAGTTTCCACAGTCACTGTTTGATTTAGGGTGGTTTGCCTGAACCCAGTTTGTCGCATCTAGAAAATGTTACTTTAATATATATTTGATGTTTAAGGTTTTTTTTCCTAGAAATTCTTTTCTTTGTTAATGCTTTGCTGAGCCGTAAAAGGGGTGGAAGTCTTGACCGTGAGCATGCTGAGTGCTGCTGATTCTTCCCTGCTAGGTGTCTGTGCTGCTGGGTGCTGAGGATACGGCAGCGCTTTCTACTTCCTACAAACAGGACAGTTCAGGCATCAAGACTTGCCTTTGATTGGAAGGTAGCTTTCCCCCAAGGAGTGCTCAATCTTGTAATGAACACCCCACTAGACATACTGGTCTTTGTAGCAGCTAAAGCCTCCTAATCTGAACAGTACTGGGGATATCAGAATAAGTGTTCTTGCTTGTGTGTGTGTGAACAAGCTGAAACAGTGAATTTCCTTTCTAATGCCCAACTCCTCTGCTGAAAGTTGTTCATCTTTCTTGAGCTGAGAGCTGCTTGTTTCTCCAGATTTGTGCAGTGTTGCAGCAAGTGATGTATGTGGGGCATAGGCTCTCTTACCTCTCAAGTCCTGCAGCCCTGCCTTGGCTCTGGGACAGTGTGTTACATGTGTAAAGAGCCATAACAGACCATCTGCTGCTGCCCTTCCCTCCAGGACTACTCTATCCAGGCTGCCTTCACTATGCTGGACTAAAAGTTGGATAAAAGGGTCCAAGCCTTCTCCTTACTTTGAAATTGAAAATAGTAACCCGTCTGATTGTTTGGGAGATGCTTTGAGGAAATGGGAAAAAGACTGTGCTCCTTGCACTGTCTTTTTGACTGATGGAGGTTATCCTGGCCACAGGAGCTCTGGAGTTCAGAAGGATTTCTGCATGCTGCTCTCCCTCCTGGCCTTACCCCTTGAAGGAACTGTAGTATAGTCCTAAATTTCACTCTGGTACACTTCTGTGTCCAAAGCTTAAAGTCATCCATCAATATCTCAGGATCTCCTGAGCAGACTTTCACTGCCCTTCTGGAATCTTCCCCACTAACCAGCAAGGGCTGACTAGTCTTTTCCATCCACCAAGGTGATTAGGGTAGATTTACAGCAGGTACATAATCCCTGGTTTATTTGCTGGCTGGGAAGAAAAGTTATAATTCAGGTAATTGCACTCCTCCTGGTCTATGCCAGCAAAACTTTCCGATCTTCATTTAGAGATCAGTCTGTCTGAAGTCCAAGAGCAAATACACTCAGGCCTTTTGTGTTGCATCTGAAGGTGTAAAAAAACCACTTGCAAATAGATGAGAAAGGAAAGAAACCGACCTCTTGTGCAGGGAAATCCTGAGCACTATCTTCCTCTTGAGCTCATGTATGAAGCTGTTTTTCACAAGGTCTGGCTAAAACCTCGAGTGATTTTGCTTCTTCATTAGCTGTTGCAACTTTTCTGTTTGTCCATCGCGGTCCTTTCCTGACAGCCTTTACTTACGTCGGGGCTTCTTATGCTTCAACATTGGGACAGAGTGCTTTTATCTTCAGTGACAAAGCCAGCTGCTCAGTCTCCTCAGACTCAAGGAGCTTATGGTTTCCTGAGAGTGATGTTTCACCCAGGAATGTGCTACCTTTTCCTAGTTTTGCTGTTGCTTTGCGTGTTGTGTCCTTGGTACAGGAGGTTCTCCCTTGTAGAGTTTGGTAGCACTCCACCCCGAGACAGTTCCTGCAGAACATGGAATTGGTTATTTTTTGCAGTGTAAGGAGTTGAATCATCTCATGAGGAGTGAGCAGCCTCCCTGTTGGCAGGCAAAGCCATTAGATTTGCTAGTTGGTAAGATAAAATTAGAGAGCAGACTTCCATTAACCTGGTTAATGGGTGCATTGACCTCAATTCCTCTGAGAGTAGCTTTAATACATAAGAGTGATACTTTGTTCAGTAATTTTATTATCACATTAAAACTGCTTTTCAACTTGGCTAGCGAATCATGGGGTATAACATTTGACTGCTGCACCCACTGCCCTCTGAGGTGCTATCCTGGGTTTTTGTTGGCTAGATGTTCTTACAGTAGTGGATTTCTTTGGGGAAAAAAGTAAAACCCAAAACCAACAAACCCCCCCCAAACAACCAAATGGTATTGGAGTCAAGTTATTAAAATCAAAATAATGAGATATTGTCTTCCCCTCAAGTGTGCACTACTGTCTCTGACCATAGTCGAACAATATTGCCTAAGAACTCTTACATCCATTGCCTGGACTTAAGACACTCTGTGAAAAATGCTGAATTGCTTTTGTTTGACCTTCCTTGCCTTTCAACTCAAACTAGCTGCTCCTAAGCACTTCTCTGTGAGGAGTGGACAATGAGGTCTTAAAAAAAAACAATGCTGAGGGTCTCCTGTCTCATATCACCTGGGTAAAGGAATTGGAAGGAAAGCTAGCAAGCAGCAGAAGTGGAGATGCTGTGATTAAAAATTGTAATAGCTACCGACATAACAAAACTGTGTAATGTTAAGGTACTTGTCACAAAAGCATGTGTAAGCATGACTTGAACTGGTTCCTAAAAGTAAAATGCCATGGAGGGATGTCATGCATCACAATATACTTTTGTGTTTAATGGACTCCACTGGTGCAGGCTGGAATTGAACACATGCATACCAAAGTTCAAACGTGACCCTAGATATCACTGCACTCTTTTCATCTGCTGAGGGTTAAGTTTTCTACTGTTACGCTGAATTACGACAAATAGTGCTCAGGGCTCATCTGATAAACAATTGTAATGCTCTTGTGGAGTGGCTCCAGGGTGTTTTTGCACGGCCCATAGACTCTTTTCTGAGGAAAAGCTGGAGAGGTATTGCTAGGTGTAGGATGGAGGAGAGGAGGATGGGGCATAACCTCTTGAGATAACCTCTTGAGAAATGGCAGATCTGGCTTTTTCCCCAGGTTAAGGGAAGACCTTTGTGGGTGAACAGGGAGGTGGAGGTGGGAAAACTTTACCCTGTGGTTCCTGCAATGAAAAGGTATGTGACTAACAGGTCAACCACCATGTACTTGTGGAACTGCCAGTTCTTACAAAGCAAATAACACAAATACTTTCATCACTGGGAATCACCTGGGGGGTCCACCCTGCTAAACTCTCAGCTTTTTGTGGGCTTGTCCCTTCCCCTGGTCAGACTGGTGTGCTGTGCAGCCTTAGAAAGGCAAACACCATGGCCAAGTACTCTTTCCAGACCTCTTCAAAGCATGCTGGGGCTTGTCTAGGGTAAGAAAAGGAACAGATGTCACCCTGGTCATTAGCCAGCATTTATTTGTTCAGTTGGCCTATGCTTCTCTTGGTCGTTTGGGCATAGCTGGTTCTGTTTGCTGCCAATAAGCAAGAGTCACCTTTTCTGCCTTTGTCTTGGAGTCTCCTCTTACATGGTTTCCCAGCTTGATGAGGACACTGAAGGGGCTGTTCTGACTACACCCAGTAGAGAGCAGTGCTGGCTATCCCTCCTTAACCAACAAGTTCAACAGGTTCCTTTATTTTCTCTACACAAGGTTCTTGTGTTGGACACCTGGCTCCTGGTCAAGAGGCACCTGTGTACAGTGTCCGCAGCCTGCAGCCCACCTGGCTACTTCTTTCACAGCAGGCCGATTGCAGCATTTGCTTTGTTAGGAATTCATCAGTTGAGAAGGTGGTGAGAGGGGGTGAATTGCATGCAATTTGGCTTTGCCCCTTATTCTCTAGGAATGGATATTGCTTCTGCAGCAGTTGAGTAATTCTGGGGTGATGGAGTTCATGGAAGCAGAAAGTCTTAGTGAGGGTGTAGTTATGGGTGTGCAATCAGAAGAAATGTCCCAAGCCTTGGTCCCTAGATTTGAGCACCGCATGAGCAAGCTGTAATCTCTGTCCTAGTTTAAGGATTCTGAGAACCTGCTGGTGTGATATTCCCTGGTGTACACCAATGGTCAGTTCAGGTGGAGTCAGTGGATACAAATGTACAGATGATCGTGATTATGGCTCTTTAAATTACGTCATGAGTAGTGGAAAGGCTTGCCAAGACAGAAATCCTCCAGCTGGATGACTGCTGAACTGGATTTACAGGGGAAACTGGCTTGAGTTATTAAGGGCAAGCATAGGAATGATGGCATTTGGAGGCAGCTGGAAGAAGAACGATCATCCAGTTAGAGCAAATGTCTTTAAACTGACCCTGATGTGAAACACAGATGATAATTTCAATCTCTTCTTCTCATCCTAGCTCTTTGGGTGTGGCTCTGTTGCCCAGATTGTACTCAGCAAAGGGAGTCATGGAAGTTTCCTGACTGTCAACCTGGCCTTTGGCTTTGCTGTAACACTTGGCATTTTGATCGCAGGACAAGTATCAGGTATGTGTAGCTCCATGTAGGCTGGATTTCACTTGTGTCAATTGTTTAGGCTTACACGGCTGTACTCTTCTTATGTGGCTCTGTGATGGAAACTAGTGTACCTTGGCACAAATTCTGCCCCTGGAAGTTCACTAACCATCAATCTCTTTGCAGGTGGACACCTGAACCCTGCTGTCACTTTTGCCATGTGCTTCTTGGCCCGGGAGCCCTGGATCAAGCTACCAGTTTATGCCCTTGCACAAACCCTGGGGGCTTTCCTTGGAGCAGGCATAGTCTTTGGGCTCTACTATGGTAAGTGTGGAAACCTTGTGTGTTTTTTGGGGTGAGGCTACTGCTCTTTGTGACTCACTTCAGGGAGGGAGATTTCCAGGTCAGAGGACTTTCTTTCAGAGCAGAGATCCAACAAACCTCCTTGCTATATTTCTGGGATGGTTTTCTCATTCTCATGATGATGGGTTCAAGCCTCTTTAAATCAATTTGAAGGACAAACAGCATTGTCCATGTGTGACTCCGCCCATGAGTAATGGTCACTGGACCACTGGATAGCCTGTGGATAGCCCCTCCTCTGTCTCTGGAGTCAAACAGATATTCCCGACAAGTCCAGGAAACACTAGCAGTGATGGAGATTTTGTATCTATTCACTGCTTTGCAATGGTTTCATCACAAGGAAATATTCAGTGGGCAAGAGCTGAACCTTTGTACTGGCCCTTCCGCTTCCTCTAATATCAAGGGTGACATTTATACTCAGGCTTTGCTTCCTGATGTCTGTTCCTGGGAATAGCAGCAATGCTCCCTGTAGTTGAGCAGAACATCTGGGTCACTCTTATTTCCAACTGGAGAGAGGAAACTTCCACCCCAGCACAAGCTGCAACTGCTCCTCAGTTAAAGAAGAAGCAGGGGGACCCACTTTTATCCCTGTAAACATCTGGACTCCAGTTCAATGCCAGCTACCTTTCAAATTGGTGGGCTGAAGTCTCCTCTTCAGCAGAGAGTTAATCCCGTTTTAGCTACCTAACCCATGAAAGGCCTACATTCAGATGTAGGATCTGCTTTCTCTGCACTGATCATGAAGGGAACCTAGACAGCCCACCTAGGTTAGTTACCCAGCTTCTACATAGTGGCAGGCAAGGGGCTGAGTCTAAAGACAGCCCTGAGAGATGAAACTGTATTGGGTTAGACAAAAGTACAAGAACAGTCCAAAGCCTGTTTGCTGCAGATCAGATCCACAAAAGTATCTCATATCTTCACACCAAGACTGATACCACTGGCATTTGGTTACCTTTGGGAGAGAACTGGAGTCATGTTAGTGTTTACTTTTTGTCTCTCTTTCCTGATGCTTGGCAAATAGTAAGTGCTAGGAACAGGGCCTCATGCCATCTGCCTCTGAGCCTGACTGGTAAAATGGTGTGGTGGATGATGCCCTAAGTTTTCCAAATGAGTATTCATTGTACAGCGGTTGGGTTTGCAACATACACCAGTGGAGTGCTCAGGGAGTTCTATCTGTCTCAATATTCATGGCTTTGTGGAACCTACCTCTAAGTCATTTTTGAAGCAGGGTCCTCTCTCTGCTGCATGTTGAAAAACAACTGACCTCTCTGCCTTTCTCTTTTCTTTTTTGCACCCCCCTTGCTTCTAGATGCCATCTGGGAATTTGGTGGTGGCCATCTCCGTGTAGTAGAGAATGGCACTGCTGGTATCTTTGCCACCTACCCATCTCAGCATCTGAATATTGTGAATGGATTCTTTGACCAGGTAGGAATGCTGGGAGGATGAAAGTGCATTTGAAGAGGAATCTTTTGGGGTGGTTGTGGGCCTCACTCACCTTTAGTTAGAAAATGAATTGCAGTATAAAGAGAAGATGTCCATAAAGGTTTTTGGAGCTAACAGAGTTATCTCACTAGCCCATAGGAAGATCATGGCCAGAAAGGGCCTTAAAACAAGACAGCTGGTGTTAGGGGGACTAACCAGTCGTACAACACTGGTCAAGACACTAATGAAAAGAATATCACTTGGTCTCAGTCCCTGAAGAGCCACAGCATGAGGAATGTTGGCTCTTCGTCACTCTCACTCTATTGCTGTGGCTGTTGCACAATCCAGAGGTCACTTGAGCGTGGGCTGGTGGTTGATGTTGAATATGACCAAGTAGTCATCCACCACAAAAGGGACACCTGCCACCCAGCTCTCGCACATTGGAAGCAGGCTTAGGAAGAAGTTTTGAACTTTTCTGGCTGCCTAAACAGTTGTTCATAGCTCTTCTAGGGATAGGGTAAATAGTACAAGCTTGATTTACACTATGGGCTGCCAGGAGGAGCATGTTCCACTCTCCTGTTTCCATGGGTGCTCAGTCTACTGATAATGTCATGGAGTGATTTAGTGCAGCTCTTCTAGTTAAGAGAATTATGTCCCAGAGAAGTTAAATAACTTGCTTAGAAGACTAAATTGGTTGTAAGGAAATGTCTTCTTCTTCCCCATTGTTCTCTAGTTCATCGGCACTGCCTCCCTGATTGTCTGTGTCTTGGCTATTGTTGATCCTTACAACAACCCTGTCCCTACTGGACTGGAGGCTTTCACAGTTGGCTTCGTTGTCCTGGTTATTGGAACCTCCATGGGCTTCAACTCTGGCTATGCTGTCAACCCTGCCAGGGACTTCGGGCCTCGTCTCTTCACAGCCATCGCTGGCTGGGGCACTGAGGTGTTCACGTAAGTGTTTGGCAATGAAAACTTTGTGCATCAAGGGGAAATAAATCACAGGTTCACAAGTTATTCTGAGTTGGAAGGGACCTCAGGATCATCTAGTTCAACTCCCAAGCTAATGACCACCCAGGGATCAGGCCCACAAGTGTGGAACTATGGGCACCACGCTCCATCCATCCAAGCCTCATGAGTCCAAATAGATGCACTGTGGCATGATAAGGAGTCTTGGCATCGACAAGATATTTTTGGATTGTCTAAATATTTTTAAAAGGTGCTATTTGCTCTGCTTCAACTTTTTGAGTAAGCACAGAAGCTGGTCAGCTTCCATTGGTGAGAGCAAATCACATAACTTTGCTATCAAAGAGGAAATCTAGGAGCACTGATGAGAATGTCAGTTGTACCTTGAACATGAGCATATCATGATTTTTTTAGTGGTAGAAAATGGAGGTTGTTATGCTCAAATTTTATTGCTTCTGGAGACAATTAGGAGAGCCATGAGCAAAACAGGGTACATGTTACCAAGAGCTGCTCTCCTGTAAGCAGTAGGAGGGAATTGAAGGTGCCTGGTTTAGGCGCTGCAAATGCTTCTCTCCCTTCTTGGAGAAGAAGGGTTGTCTTGAGTGTTTTGGAAGACTTGAAAATAGGTGTTCTGAATTTCTTGTTGCCTGGACTTGCAGGCTGGGGTGAGGGACAATAACTACCCTGGAAACTCTGCAGACATGTAGGTAGTGTTGTCTTGTACAAGTCGGTGGTGATGGTTGGAGAGGACCAGATCTTGCATTGCTCCAGGCCCAAACACAAATACCCTAGTGCTTGGGCTCCATTTCTTACCTTGTGCACTTTCTTTTCATTTTCCAGGGCTCATAACCACTGGTGGTGGGTTCCAATTGTCGCTCCTTTCCTTGGGGCAATTGCAGGAGTGATAGTCTATCAGCTGATGATTGGATGTCACGATGAGCCCTCCCCACCTGCCTCTGAGCAGGAAACAGTCAAGTTGGCTAATGTGAAGCACAAGGAGAGGGTCTGAGGAAGCTACCACCCTGATCTGGCAGGTATTCATTACTCAGGACTGCAGCTGGCGAAGAGGAGAAGTTAAGAAGAGCTTCAAGAACAACAGGAAGAGTTTTTTACCTGTCTTGAGATATTATATTATCTTTTTTTTTTAAATATCCCTGATTGCTTTTACATTTCCCTATGAGCCTTCTTCCAAATGCAGTATCATGTAATCTTTTCCTAATAGAAGGGGATTGACAACTGTAGGAGTCAGGAGAGAAGTGGGCATTGCTGTCCAACATAAGTCAGGTGTTCAGGAATGTCGAGCTCTTTTGTTCTGTGTTGCTGACACTGCCTGTGACCTTGGCAAACTGCTTCCCTTCAAACCTGTGTTCCAATCCGTAGAATGGGGATCATGCAAAACTTAAATTGTTTTGCTGTCATGGATTGGAAACTTCTACGTCCTGGAAAAAAATTGCCTGTGATTCTACTGTGGATCAAATTCTGCTTGATGTTGCTCTAAGTCAATAATTTGACACCAGGGATTAATTTATCTAGAGGATTTTTGTTGGCCAAGCCTTTTATATCTCCTGTTTCCTAGAACATCAGCTGATCCAGAATGCCAGTGCAAGGAGTAAGAAGGAAGAACAAAATTTTTATAAAAAGGTGCACCCTAATCTCAAATTTTAATATTGCCAACTCCTAGAAGATCACACATAGGAAATCCTTATTCTAGCCAGGGGCTAACCTAGAAAGACAGCCTGGTTCCCAGAAGTAGCCTTTCTAATTAATCAACTTAGTGTATAAACTGCAAGCAGTTAATAGGCAAGATCCACTGGAAACACAGTGTTGCTAAAGTTGTGTGTGTTCATGTAAATTTTATGATACTGTTGTTGGGATTTTTTTTGTTGTTTTTTTTTTTAAAGTAGATTTATATATAAATACAGTATACATAATCCTTAAAGCTATTACTAAATACCAAGGTTGGGATGAGTTAATTTAGAGATGTATGGGAACTGCTGATTCTCTGTCAGCTTTGAGATATTGTTGGATTTTCCTGGGGTGGTCTTAGATTACGGCATTATGTTGTTTGGAGCACCTCCTCTACATTGCAGAATTAATGGGATATCCCTGGTACTCATGGCAGAGGGACTGAGGTCAGGCACCTCCTGTACTAACAGTACTGGCATCTCAGGGGATCTCTGGCTGTCCCAATGCCATATGATTACAGAGTACATATTTGAAACAAACATTGTTGGTTGCGAAAGAATTTGCAAGTCCTGTGCATTAGAGAAACTCGTTTCTTTAATGTGTTGAAATATATAACTTTGTACACATTTTCAGTCACTAAAAAGACTTTTTTTGGGGGGAGGGAGGGGGAGATTTGCCTTAAAAAAAAATAAAACATCAATACCCACACTGTAAAATTCTCGTGTTGGTTGTATTTTTAAGCAGCTGTCAGCAAACTACCATGGAAAGGAAGTCATCTATAGCAATAGCTTCCTCAAAGCCGTTTCTTCTTCAGACTGAGCAAAGGGGAATTAACCCTTTCAGACAGTATGTCTCCATGCTCCATTTGTGTTTTATTATTTTCCCTTTTGGAGTGGGCTGTTGGGGCAGGTGGGAGGAGGTGAGGCACCTGTACTCTATATAATGGCTAACGGCTGGGCTGGGGTATGGCAGTGTTCTGCTGTCAGGCATCTTATTCTTGAGATAGACGAACCATTAGGTAAGTATTTGTTCTTCACCTTTTGTACAATTTAAATTCTCGTACTATTCTTTCACATAACATAGTTCTTCTAAGCACACAATCCTACTCTGCATTCCGTGTACTGTCTAGTCCACTTAGCATATTACATGAGCCACCATTTTTTTATTAGCTACACCATGCAAAGAAAAGTGCTACAGATGTGACCCCAGTGGTCACAGAACTACACAAGCAGCTTTCTTCCAGCCTATGTTCTCTGTAAATAAAATTCTTGTTGCTCTTTGGCTGATTTGTGTGCTGCTGTATTTTTCCTGTATGAATTGTTCTGGCTTAAAATAGCTCTTAACTTCCCATGTGGTGCCAAACTGAACAATTCAGTGAGGTCTGGATGAATGTGGTTTCCTGTAATTCACCAACAAGAAATAAAATGGCTTTTGGCAAAAAAGTTCCCAGGTTTGTTTGGTTTACTCTGTGAGTGGATAGTATGTAGCTTTATTCATTTTCTGATATGAAAGGCAGTCCCTCAAAATCTGTATAGCAGTATTGTATATTTGTGCAATTGACTAACATAGCTGCAGAGGTCAATTTTCATTTCTCTTCAGGACTGTTAGTCCTTTTTCTACTCTATCACAATTTTGTATCTTCAATGGACTTGATCAATGTATTAAAATCCTTATTGCGCATCTTAAGACCTTTGATCCAAGGTGTAGTGTGCATTCTTGTCTTTTTGTTGTTGTTACGTTACCTACAACATTATTCCTGTTTTTACTTGGCATGTAGTAAATACCTTTTTCTGTGTCCTTGTCTTAGTTGTGCCTCAGTGGTGTGTGTTATTACACCTCTTAAAATGGCAGTATAATGTCATACCAGTTTCAGGCCAATTTTTTTGTACTAATGATACCCTCACTGTCTAAAGCTTTGGCTTTGCTGGGATCTGTTGGAGAAGCACCAAGCACTACCGAGTAGATCCATTAGCATGAGGAAAGGAGCAGGCACTGGATGGGATGTTATGGAGAATGTAGCCTCCAGAATGATCTGGCCCATACGAGACATGATTTTGTCTTTGCTCTTTCACAGTATCACAGTATTAGCAAGGTTGGAAGAGACAGGACAGTTTGATACGCCGTATTAAAAAAGCTGTAGAAGTGTTATTAAAGCATGGATGGGAAAAGATACTTTCCCTGGCAGTAGACACCCTTAAATTACTGCAAGTTGTGGTTCTGCTTTGAATTTAGCAGCCTTGAGAGACCTTCTGGGTGTTACTTGCCTGGCAGGCCCATGCAAATCCAAAGATTTTTTTCCTTTTTTTCTTCGTACCTAAATTTCAAAGGCCATGAATCACCATGTAGTTAATGCCTTTCTTTTGGAGTCCGTGGAGAGGTAAGACTCATCTAGCCAAATACAGTCATCCAGGTTTTAGGTCAGATGAGCTCCAGCTGTCAAGCTATTGAAATATGCTTTGTAGAAAGAAATAAATCTACAATTTAAACTATTCATGCTTGACAGGGAGAGTAATTTGTTGTTGGAACAAAATGTTAAAAGGTGTTGTGGATTCTCTATTGTGTGAGGTTTTCAAATTAAGACTGGCTGTCTTGCAAAAACATCTTTCAGCTAAATTGCAACCTGCAAGTCCCACTGAAGGAAATTGCCAGACCTCTCCATTACGGAAGGTCAAGTTGACATTATTTGTCCCTTCCGAACTTAAAACACATGAAATATAAAATGCAAGTTGAAAGTAGCAAAGTATTCAGTTCCTCTTGGTTTTCAGCTGGTCTAAGCTCCTTGCTGCAGGTGCTTTGACATGCATGCCTTGGGAAGCTCTTCCAGGTCTGTTTTATTTTGTCCATTCATGAAATGGCAACAGCAGTGCTGATCTCATCATGAATCAAAGGGTCATCAGTGCTTGGCACTGCAGTGTGGATGGCAGAATAACAGTCTCCCTTTGTGCAGCTCTTCCATACCAAATAGAGTTTCAGCTCTCCATCTGGCAGTGGTGGTGCTGGGGCTGCAGGAGCTGGTTGCATTTGGCTGGCCACCTCCAGGTAGGTCTGGTAGGGTTGGACCAGGGGAGGTTTCCACCTGTGTCTAAAGGAGATAAGCACTGATGCACCATGTGCTTACTCTCTTCCCTCCTCTGCACCACCTTCATCTTGGAGAAGAAGAGAAACATACACAAATGGGAGTATGACACCAAGGAGAAGAAGCTCTCAGGCTAAAGATTGCCTACTAGGATACATCTCTGAAAATATAACAAGAAATGTGCTGTCTGAGATAGTAGTTATATTTACTGCAGAATCACCAATTCACTCAGCCTCATGCAGGGAATTTGCCCAGTTTCTGTCTGCTATGTTTCTTGCATTCCCTCCTCCCTAGGGTATCCACTTGCATTCTACTAATATCTGCTGCTGAACTGGAACCAGCTGAAACCTCTTGGGATCTGAGAAACCTTCTCTAAAATTTCTCTCAGTCCTTTCCATTTAAATGAAGGTCTCTTTGACTTCTTTTTCTTGCTTGTATAAAATCTTTTAATTAAAGCACTGACACATCTCGCCTACATCTCAGTCCATGAGTCTGGCCCAGATCAATTGGCTCACAGGCCCTGGCACCCTTTGAAGGATGCAAGGGCCTTCCTCTTGCATCCAGGACAGCTAAGGATGCCTGACCTGCTGTCCCTGCTTTCCAAGGAGTCAGTGCCCTGTATTCCCACAACAGTTACTGGGGTATTGTGATGTCACTTGGTCCTCCTCGTGCTACTCTGGTGGCAGATGAAAAGCTGCAATCTGAATAGATGATGTGAGACCCAAATATGAATCATTAGACTTCAGAAGTGCCTGTATCGAGCCACCTCCACAAATGAAAACATGTCCCTGAGTCCTGTACTACACATTGTATGCAGTGTGAAGGTAATGTTCAAGAATACAGTGGGCTGGAGAGGTTGCTGGGCTTCTGATCAGGTCTTGTCATCCTAGAAACACTTTTGCTCCAAAAAAAGTACTGTGCATATGGACAGGATTTACCTTCACCTAACTGGGTAAATTCAGCATTTACCCACTTCTCAGTGTCTGAAATACCAACAGCTCTTTAAATTTGTTCCTCTGCTCCTGGTGAAAGTGCAAGATAACAGAGTCTCCTTTAGCTCTGAGCAACAGGGACACAAAGTGACATGTTGCCAAACCTCTCTCCATGTCTGCTGCCTCATAGCCCACACACTCCAAGTGCTGAGAAAATGTTAGACACTGCAGCTCAGCCCTGTGCCTACCCAGATGAGCAGCTGAGCTTGAAAAGCACACTATGGGGATGAGTATTGTTGATACTGGGAATGTATTTGTCCATCCAGACACAAAAAAAAGACAATAGTGTCTTCAGCCTCCAGACACTACATATCGGTGAAATATTGAGATCTTTGTGCTGTCTCCAGGGACTTGAGGGTAGAGGGGTGACTGAGCAGGAGTGTTGGAAAACCCATCAGAGGGGACAGGTGCAGAAGCTATCTGAGCTATGCCGCACATGAGACAAACACAGTGCAAGAGGGACAAATAGCAGCTGAGGGAAGTTTGGTAGCCCCATGACTCTGGCAGACTGACAAGTGACAGCATGGACTTTCACCGAGTCCATCTGCAAAGCAGAACTGAATGGCTTTCTTGACTAAGCTGACTATGGGCTCAACTCAGATACCTAAGTGCAGGGGTCTGGAACAATTTGAGGTACCTTTGATCAGCCTACCTGGCTCCAGCTGCAGCTCCTCAGCAGCTAAGGTCTCCTTCAGGCCCTGTGTCACACTTTCAAACCCCATGTAAGAGAGTCATATATGTGTGCAACTGGGTCATGTCCTGGGGTTTACTGAACTGGAGTGGAATTCCCTTGAGGAACTGATGGCCTGAGCAGAAGCAGAAACTCAACAAATGTCCATAATTCCATTTCCCTTGTGGTAAATACCCATCCCTGTAGAGGCACAGGCACAGGGAACAGATGAAAGGTCTGCCTGCCCCTGTGCCTTGTCTCCAACTACAGTCACTTACACCTCCCTACCTTCTTTAGGAGTGCTGCAACAGGGAGCAGTGAAAACCACATGAATGAAATGGCTCTTGAGCCCAAATACTCTTCTTGGTTTGGTTTGAGTTGTGACAGCCTTCACTGAAACCAGCTCTCTTGAAGAGCTGTATTTACATAGTAAAATAGGAGCTTGTTGTTCATAACTGGGAGGAGTAATCTCATTCACTGTCCCAATGAGAAACACTGATGTTGTCTCATAATGAACACTTCCCTTTGTCTAACTTTCTCACCAGGAGAAAACTTCCCTGTCAGGCAGGCTTAACTTGCTTCAGGAAATCTTCAGCTGTTTTAAGTTGTACTTGAGAGTATAGCAACACCTTTCTGAGCAACCTTGCAGGGAATACTCTGGATGCTGGGGTTTCTGGCTGCTATCACTGGTACATAGTCCCAGGTGGAAGTTCCGTGCCAGACAAAGCAGCTAAGGCTCTGCCTGAGCTATTGGAGCTAGAAGACACACAGTTTGTGCCTCAGAGGTGTCCTGGTTGCCTTGTCCTGTCTGAACTAAACACATTTAGGTGTCAGTCACACAAACATGTTATTTCACATGACAGGCTGTTATTAAGACTGTACCCTGTGCCTGGATAGGAACCTCAAACCCAGAACCTGGGTAATTACTGTGGATGGCTAACATCTGGGTAAGGCCTCTCAAGTATGAGTCATTGGGACAACTTGTAATACTGTAGCTGTATTGTGATTTGGTGGTTGTCAGCCTGGTCACTGAAGAAATTACATTTTCACTTAGGCTTTCTGGGCTCTCTTGCAACCTCTGAACTCCACTCAGCACAGAAAGACAGAATTTCTGTTGCCTTTCAACTTTGCTTTCCCTTTCTTGATGCATTGCTTTAGGTAATCTCTAGACAAATTGTTGCGTGTGTGAGTTCTTTCCTCTCATTTACCTTGTTCTCACTCAGGAAATATTTCCAGCTCTATTGAAGGAAAGAAACTGGTGGGAGAGGAGAAGCCATGCTGATAAACTCCCACTGAGCTAGGGGGACAGAAGTACTAGCACATGGTCCACAGGAGAGCCACAATCCAATAAATCCCAGTTTGGTTGCTCCTTGGGTTCTAGGAGCGTCAGTGTTGCTCCAAAACATCTGTTGCTCCAGAACATCTGACTCTGACATCCAGAGTCATAGGAAGAGTAAGGTTGGAAGGGACCACTGTTTGGGTGATCTCACCTAACATCTCTGCTCAAGCAGAGTAATCCTAGAGCACACTGCACAGGATGGTGTTCAGATGGTTCTGGAATATCTGCAGTGAGGGAGACTCCACAGCCAGGATCTTTAGCCAGAAGAAGCTGGCTTTTGTACCAGCCCTGCTGAGATTCATCATCTAAGTGGTCCTGTGAAGGGGTGGGATCCCTAATTGCCTATGGTGAAAGGCCTGAGTAATGTGGTCTTTCACCTTCCCTCCTTTTGACATTGGGATTACTAGGAGGAAAATCCATGGGACAGGAACTAAAAAGGCAAGAAAGGCCCTGACCCTGAATGAGTGATGAGCAATAGTTCTGCTTGATTTCAGTTCAGTGAATTTAAAGTAAAGTGGCTAGAACTAAACAGTTCAAACAGGGACCCTGTGTCTATCTTCAACTTCAGAACCGGGGGAAAAAAGATGTTTTGTATATATAACTAAGGGGGTAATAGCACAGGATGGAAAGTCTAGGGAACTGCCCTTGGTCTCAGGAGATGGGAGCTGGTTTTGGGAAGGGTGGATCTCCTTGTTTGTGCCATAGGGCACTCATGTGTCTCCTATAGTGTGCATGCCAGATGTCTGCAAGACAGGAGTGGCAACGCAGAGCTTTCCCACGCCTGAGACCCTTTGCTGGTCTGGGCACGAGCTTTTGAGTGTCTTTAAAGTAGAAAGAGAGAGAGCAGCACCACCCTGCCCCTGGGCAGGCAAGGGGAAGGTGTATGCTGAAGATAATGTCGTGCACTAATGGAAGCCTGTACAAAACATATGCTATTCAATAATTTTTGTTAAGTCGCTCAGTGTTTTCTTTTCCCATGACCTCTTCTCCACTCAGCCCTTTTATGTGCCTCTTCTGTGTTTTGTCATCTCTTAATTTGTCTTCCAGGTTTTGTCCTGTTCTTCTCTTTCATGAAGGCACTCTTCCTCCTCTTCGGTGTTTTTCCTTCTCTCCTCCCCCCCTCAGTCCTAGCAGAGCTGCCCAGCCCCATTTATACTTGTGAGTGATGGAGGCACGGGGGCAAGGAGCAGCCCTGATAAAGCAAGCTATGAATTTGGGGGCACAGGGGATTTGAGAGCTCTTGCTGCAGGCTAGCAGCCAGCCACATTTCTCTGGAGCGCTTTCATAAAATATTCCCAGCATTTTATCAAAGAGGTGATGCTGTCATGGGTTTGTTTATTATTTCCCTTCAGGCCTTGGTCTCTTCATGGCTTCTTCCTTTCATTTTTGAGGAGGAAACATTTGCAGCTCTGTCAGCCCCTGGGAGGAAAATAGGATACAAAGGGAGCAGAACTAATGAGAGTGTTTTCCTGTGCCAAGGTAACACAGCTTTATGGTCACCTATGCCCTAAACATGTGGGAACCATGCTCAGCTCTCAAGGATGCTAAGGCAGGAGGTGGTCAGTGGAGGAAAGGGCCATGGCAGGGGGTCAGGGACACAACACAGCTTGTATGCTGTCCCCTGGACTCTTCCAGCTCTGTTCATCCACCTGCTCTCATCTCTCCCTTCCTCCTTCACCCTCCAAGGTCTCTGACCTTGACCAGGTTTGTCCTCCTACTATGCCCCAAACCTTCCTCTCTGAGAGTGTCCTCATCATCTCCTCACCTTGCAGCCAGTGCAATCACTCAGCCATTTCAGATAAACTCTGAGAAAATCTGTCTAAATCCTTCCGTCGTCCATCCTCTTCCTCTCCTATTGAAACCTACCTCGATGAGGATTTCACTGGGGAGAGGTGCACTAGGGACTGTTCCATGGTGGAGATAGATGGAGGGACAGAGGCAGGTGCATTCCCATCCCCTGACACTTGCCTATTCCAGCCTTTGTTCCATACATGTACGATGCCATGGCCTGGCCTGGGGCACCATGTGAGCCTGAGGCCAGGGCTACTTCAGGTGACGCCCTGATTTGTGTTTCTAGTGTATCTGCTTGCCGGCAGAACACTGGAAACTAAAAAAGTCCTGGACTTTGGATAAACATTACTTAGCAACAACCAAAACATCAGTGTGCTATCAATGTTCTTATACTATAGTCAAAACACAGCACTGTACCTGTTACTAGGAAAATAACTAAGAAAACAAACTCTTAGCCACAGGCTTATCTGGGTGAAAGTCCACAGCTTGCAGCCTAAGGTTTAGGCAAATCCAGCTACTCATGCTAATCAAGTAAAGCTAAGCAAACAACATACTAAATCACACAATCCTGTATCTGTGACTCATTCTATTTGAAACTTAAGAATTTAAGCGAAACAACTAATATCTGTCAACAGTCCTCCCTTTGTTTTTTTAAGTATTCATGCTAATATGCTGAACGAAGTTTGTGAAGTCTTTTCAAATTGTGTGAATGTTCTCCACAGCTTTATGTACAAGGCGACTATCAGCAACAAATTGAGGTTTTGATGCATCTACAGCTCTTTGAGACATTGCCTTGTATTGTTGCAAGAGTCATGACACTGCAAAAGCAATTATCTGCAATTAACTGTTGGTCTCTCCTTAAATTTTGCAACTGAGGTCAGTTTGATTGTAGAAACACTAATTTGTCTCATCAGTGTCTCTTTCAGTGACCATGAAGGATTAAATAACACCTATTGTACCTGCGTGCTTAAGAGCATATGGTCCAATTTGAGCTATTTGTGGGATCAACTCCTCTCTTAATTAGCTGAGTGGAATTTGGATTTATTGTGGTGGGTAGAGGGGTTGTTGTTGGTATCAAGTTAATTCTTTCACAAGATCCAGTAGTCTGTATTGTGCCAACTTCACCCTGAACTTACACACAGTTGAAATTGTGTTAAACAGCAACTAGTATGATTGGAACAGTAAGATTAAATGTTTTTTACTACTTCTGTCACAGTAGGATCATATGCCTTATTTCACAGAACATGTTGAGCTGGAAGGAACCCATAAGGATCATTGAGTTTAAGCCTTAGCCTGAAGGTTTTCTAATTTAGAGAACCTCATCCAAAGGCTGCTTGAACTCTGTCAGGCTTGTAGCTGTGACCACTTCCCTGGGAAGACTGTTCTATAATGCCCAACCATCCTTTGGGTGAAGAAACTTTTCCTGATATCCACGCTCAACCTCCCCTGACACAACTTCAAGCCATTCCTTCAGGCTGTCACTGGTCCCCACAGAGACAAGATTAGTGTCTGTCTCTTCTCTCCCCCTCACGAGGAAGTTGTAACGGCAGTGAGTTCTTCCCTCAGTCTCCTCTTCTCCAGGATGAACAGACAAAGTGACCTCAGCTCAGTCCCTTCTTTAGATTCTGCAAGAATTTGCAATTTGGATCCTATATACTCTTAGTAGATTTTTTTCTTCTCAAATTTATCACCTTTATCACTTTGTATCATCTATGGTTTTAAATTTCATACTTAGCCATGCTGTAGTTGTCACCAGTGTCAACAGCATCAGGAGTAGTGTAATATCTCATTTGATTTTTCAAGGATCTGTCATCCATCAGCTGGCTTGGCTATACTTGGCTATACTTGGCTATACTTGGCTGGCTTGTTTGATGTGAGAGTAGTGTATCTAATTTTCTTTTCCTAAAACCTTTAGGAGCACCATGAAGCACATCACTGAGAAACTCCAAAGCCGAGAGGAAGCATGAACAAGGAAATGACTGAAAAATATCTATGTGGGACTTCCTTCATGATGTATGCCCTTGCTAATAGATTTAGTCTTCTATTACTCTCTCTTCTGCCGTCACAGGTGTCCCATGCAGAGAGATGTCTCTGTGGGAAGGTTTGTGTTGTGGATTAGCTCTTGGCTATACTCTACAGTATCAGCTGTAGACCAGGTAGATAAGCAGAAAATTCGCAGTATTTTTTCCTGTGGGGTTTTGTTTAGATTCTTCAAAGGAAGTCCAGGAAAATTCTTCTAGAGTGATCTGTGTGCAAACAAGCCCTCGGCTGCAAAACAAGCTTTGTCTCTGCCTGGGATCCAGAACTCACGTGGTACTCTTCATCTCTTGTTTTTAGCATACGAAAGCACAGTGGGCAGGGCAATCTACCCACACAAGAAGTGTTCTTTCCTGCAGGGGATAATTTTACTCTTTGAGACATACAACAAGATGATTATCCGCTTCTGTCTGGTTTCCCCTGATTTTGCAGTATGGGTGTGCGAGAGGGTGAGCGCAGGTATCTCTCTGCTCTCTTGCCACCTTTGAACTGTTCAGTTCATTGAAGACAAACATGGAAGTGGGACAGACACAGCACAGGCAAAGAATTCCTACAGGGAGGGCTGCCTGGAGCTCCTATTCCTGCAGGATCTGCCTGGGCAGCCCAGCCAGGATTGTCTTCAGGAGAGACCAAACTCATCTAGAGGGGTCTGAGCCTCCTGAGGCTCTGCTGTCCCTTTCATCAGACTCACTGTCCTGTGCCTTCTAGAAGGGCCGGACTCTCTCAGTTTCTCCAGGGACATGCTGTAAGGGACACTGCTACTCCTGCTCTGAAGAGTTGCTCCATTTGTTGAAGGCCAACCTCATGGGACTGTGCCTGTGCCAGTGCTCTCTTTGAGCATTCCTCAGGGAAAAGAGACAAAGGAGACACACACAGAGTCCCCTGGGACACAGGCAAGGGCAGCCTTCATCCACCCAAAGAGCAGCATTCACCCACCACAGGGTCTGCCTGGGTCTATAGAAAGGCACATAGGGAGTTCTGGGGTCCCCAAAAAGTGAAGCACAGCATGTAGTCAGGGCCAGGACCATGGTGGTCATGTTGAGGACCAATGTGAGGCCTCCAGCCTGTGGCAGCAGAGCCCAAGGTCCCGTCTGGAGGTGAGCAGAGAGTGGCAGGGGCAGCCCTGAAGCACTGCTGGGACTGGAGGGCATGTCCCTGATCCTGGCACAGCTCATCCTGGCTGAGTCCTGGGGACCCCAAAGCTACTGGGGCTCAGATGCACTCCCCAGTGGGGAGAGGATGGGACTAAGATATCCCACTGCTCAGATCCTCTGGACTTACATGAGCTTCCCAGCCCCCTGGGTGTGGGCAGAGGTCCTGTGACTAGGCTCCTGACCTGGCCCACAGTTTGGACAGGTTCACTCTTGATTGGGTCTTCATGGCTGGACCCACACAGTGGTGGTTTATATTTCTGCAACCTGTGGGCCTCTGGTCACAAGGGGTGTCTTCCAAGGATCAGTGTTGGGCACAGACCTGTTTGATACCTTTATTGATGATCTGGATGAGGGGATTGAGTCTACCATTAATGAATTTGTGGACAGCACCCTGTTGGGATGGAGTGTCAATCTGCCGGAGGGTAGGAAGGGTCTGTAGGGGGACCTGGACAGGCTGGGTACATGGACTGAGACCACAGGCATGAGGTTCCGCAGGATCAAGTCACAGTATCATAGTACCACAGTATAGAAAAGGCTGGAAAAGACCTTGAAGATCATCTAGTCCAACCTATAATCCAACTAACCTATCCTCTGCAAGTCCTGCTGTATCCTACACTTTGTCTACAATAAATTGATGCAGCGGTCCAGGCTGGGGGGAGAGGGGCCAGAAAGGTGATTGATAGCAGGCTGAACATGAGCCAGAGTGTTGCCAGGTGGGCAAGAAGGCCAGTGGCATCGTGGCCTGTGTCAGCAATAGTGTGGCCAGCAGGAGTAGGGAAAGGATTCTTCCCCTGAACTGGGTACTGGTGAGGCCACACCTCAAGTGCTGTGTTCAGTTCTGGGCCCCTCAATTCAGGAAGGATATTGAGGTGCTGGAGCATTTCCAGAAAAGGGCAACAAAGGTGTTGGTGAAGGGTGTGGAGTGCATGTCCTGTGAGGAGCAGCTGTGGGAGCTGTGAGTATTTAGCTGGGAGAAGAGGAGGCTCAAGGGAGACCTAATCACTCTCTACAATTCCCAGACAGGAGGTTGTAGACAGGTGGGGTGTGGGGCTCTTCTCCCCTGGGGAGGAATCAGGGACAGGTGGAGCCCCAGGGACACCAGACAGAGCTGGCATGAGCTCTTCTTCCTATGAGCTCTGCCTGGGGCAGCTCAGGCAGACCTGAGTCTCTCCAGGAGAAGCCAGTCCCAGCCAGAGGGGTCTGAGTCCCCGGGGCCCTGCTCCCTTTCTTCAGACTCACTATCCTGTGCCTTCTAGAAGAACCAGACACCCTCAGCCTCTCCAGGGACATGCTGCCAGGGACACTGTTGCTCCAAGGAGCTGCTCCATTTGCTGAAAGCCAACTGTGTTCCCATGAGGCTGTACCCATGCCAGTGCTCTCTGCAGAGGATGCGTGAGCAGTGCTGACCCTGAGCCCTGAGATATTCCAGACAGAAAACGTTACTGAAACCCTTCATTATTAGGCACAGAGTTCCTAGGAATCTTCCCCCCACCCCCACCCTGCCCCAGAGGTTTAGTTTTTTTGTTCAAGCTGAATATAGTTCGTATTTTCTTTAGATTGTTCTGTCATTTTCCTAATCCGGATGAGGGGGGCACAACAATTTGTAGTTTTGAACATGAGTTCAGAACCACCAGTGATTTAGACCTCAAGTGCAACAGCAGTATTTGAAGAATATTGAGGTCAGCTGGAACTAAGATGTTGGTCAACATTGTATTGATTACATCATCCAATTAGGCTTTTATTATACGTATTACTGTCCACATTGTGCCAGTGTACACCAAAAAACACAGGAAGGTGTCTGGCTTGCCCCAGAAGGTGCTTATTGGAGCTTGGGACACCAGGGAAGGGGCAGGAGCATCCCTGAGGTGCTCTGAGAGACACATAGAGTGCTCTGGGGCATAGACAAGGGCAGCATTCCCCCACCCAAATGCATTCAGGAACTTCCTGAGTCTATGGAAAGGCACAAAGGCAGTTCTGGGACCCCCCAAATGCAGAGCACAGGATGTAGGCTGGGCCAGGACCGTGCTAGCTGTATTGAGGGCCCATGTGGGGTCCCCAGCCTGTGGGAGCAGAGCCCAAGTCCCCTTCTGGACGTGTGTGGAGGGTGGCAAGGGCAGCCCTGAAGTGGTGCTGGGGCTGGGGGGCATTGTGCTGACCCTGGCACAGCTCATCCTGGCTGGGCCCTGGGGACCCCAAAGCTGCTGGTGCTCAGGTTCACTCTCCAGTGAGGAGATGGAGAGTGATGGCCAGAGATTGTTCAGAGGTCACAACTCATCCCACAGCAGCACAATTCTCGGCACGGGCTTCTCCTGCCTCCTGTGGCTCTCTGTGCTCTTGCTCATCTGGCAGATTCTACCGTTTCAATTATTCTGTTGGGGACAAGTTGATGTGGGATGTGCTTCCTGAGAACCTGGAACTCTGGGGCACAGGCCCAGAGAGAACCCCCTTTGCAGTTTTATAAATACCTTTTACTGGATACAGAAATGAGATGGTATTATTGACCCCATTGAGGGGGATGTTAGTAAGCAGGACATTTATTGCATAACAGAGATTTCACCTTATAGAAGTCATTAGAAAAAGTATCGCTGCCCTTCATGGTAAAGCCATTTTCAGTCAGGGACAGTAGACCTCCTAAGGTCATGGTGAAATGGCAAGTCCAAGTTTTAATGTCCTTCTGGTGTAAGTTTGTGTCCTACTTTCAACTGGGATAGAGTTAAATTTTTCCCTTGTAGGTGGTAAAATGCTGTGAATTGGATTTAGTATGAGAATAATGCTTAAAACATACTGAGGTTGCTGCTCAGTAGGGGATCACTCTAAATCAAGGATTTTTAGTTTCCCATGAACTGCCAGTGAGCAGATGTACAAGAATCTGGGTGGGAGCATGGCCAGGAGAGCTGACCTGAACTGGCCATAGGGATACTCCATAGCACAGGGGATCATGCCCAGTACATAAACTGTGGGAAATTGGCTGAGATGGGCTGATTGCTGCTGGGAACAGGTTGGGCATTGATCAATCAGTAGAGAGCAATTGTATTCTGTGTCACTTATCTTTCTTTGGCTTTATTCCTCTCATTTTGTTCTCTTCATTGTTGTTGCTATTACTATTACTATTTTACTGATATATTTTATTTCGTTTCAATTATTAAACTGCTATGTAAAGCCATGGGTTTTACCTTCTTTTCCAATTTCCTCCGCCATCCTGCCAGGGAGGGATGTGGGGTGAGTCGCTAGCTGTGTGGCACTTACTTCTGGCTGAGGTTAAACCATGGCAGTCTTCTAGGATGGTATTGGGAAAGAGTATCCTGATTACTATCCTCTGCTGGTTGTTC
>WEKX01005409.1:12486-30417 GCA_013390025.1 Pitta sordida | reverse complement strand
TCACGTTAGGTGAATTTGGAGGAAAAAGTTCCAAATCAAATACAAGGAATTATTTGAGAACTCACTACATGAAGTTTATGAATAGTTGCTCCCCAGAGTTCTGTGTTTCCACCACATCTGCCATACATGGGTAGTAAGTGTACTTACTTAGTAAGTTTTGGGATGGACAGCCGATGGATTCACCCTGACTGCTTCTGAGACCATTTGTGCTAAAGGAAGATATCAAGGCTGTCTCTGAGCTATGTCTGGGACTTACCTGGCCTTGGCAGTTGGAGAGGACCCTCCTTCCTTCTTCTTGTAGTTTTCAGTCTTCCTTTTCCATTTGTGCTATTTATTAACTACTTAAATTTATTGAGACTGCCAGCTCCGTTTTATGCTTGGTGCTGAATAAAACCTCTGTGTTTTGGAAGCAGTATTTTTGCTTTGCCCACAGAAGCTCCTAAGCAGCTGCAGGTTTTCTCATTTACATGAATTAGTAAAGGCCTAAATAAATGATGCCCCGTAAGTTTTCAGTGCTGTACGCACTTTTGTCTTAAATTTCCTCTGTTTCAGCTGTGTGCTTTCAGTTACAAATTACTAAGATGATCTCAGTCTCAGGTACTCTTCATCAAATTATGTTCAAGAAATTATAACTCCCCGTGTTGATTGATGCATTATATTACATATAATAAATGTGTGAGTAAAGTAGTAATGATATTGCATTTCCCTGTATATACAGCATTACACAGTTGTAGCAAAAAGGTTACAAATCCAAGAAGTCCAAAGTGAGAAGGTGCCTGAACTGCAGTTGCCTCTTGGATTCCAGCCATAGTGTTAAGCAGTTGAGCAGACTTTAGGGTCAAATATAGAGCAACACAGTACATAATTTTCCACCAGTGCCCAACTAAATACTGGAGAAGTAAAACAATGATGGATTGAGCTTCATTCAGTAAATGAACTAAATGTGCTGGTCCCTCCCTGACATATCATCCTTATCATCCTGTAGCCCTCTGTCTTTTTCAATATTTGTACATTATGTAGGGAAATAAGAAACTGCAGGCTGGGCATGAAGAGCCCTGGGAAAAACTGGAGGAGGCAAGTTTAGGGAGAAGTTCCTGCGGAGGAGCGTGGTACTACACTGGGGAGTATAAATGTGGGTTTCAACTTCTAAGCTGGAGGAAAATCTGGCTGGACCTGAAAAATGCTTTTGAAATACAGTAGGCCCAGTGGGAAAGTGCAGTTTTGTTCTGCTAATGCCATGTTGCCTGCTACTAGCAATTTAGATAGTTTCAGTGGACACTCGGCCTGGGGAGTAGACAATCATTAAAAAAAAATTAAAAAGTACATTTTCCTTGAGCTAGCATAATGCAGGGGTTGCTTTTCATTAGCTTAAGAGTGACTTCGTTACAGTTCCTTTACTCTTGCTATTCTTTTGTTTGGCGTCTGAATATAACAACATATTTTTTGTGTCTGAAAAGCAAAGAGAGAAAACAGAATTTTTTCAGGATTCTCTTACTCTTCTCCACATCTTTTCCTCTAAACTAGAGCATACAACTGTTCTTCAGTTAGATTTGCATACTTGTTTACTGAAAATGAGTGATGCTGAGAGCATCTCATTCCCTGGTTCTTCCCTATGGTTCTTACATGGAGCTATAAGACAGAATACACCTGTACTGCCTCTTTGTACTTTCAGCAGTATTTAGACAAGCACATCCCTCAGCTTCTGTGTGAAAAGTAAGTTATATCTTGGTATGCCAGTGCTTGCTTGAGTGCTATTGTGCTTCATGCAGTAAATTGCAGATTGCAGCTGTATTGAGATGATAATTTTTTTTTCTCAGAGTGACTTATATAAACCCTTCTGCAATCTCTATCAAATTAACTGCAATGTGTGGGAAGTGACCTGGGACAGACTGTGTAAAATTATACAGTTTTACAGACATTAAGAACAATTCTGAAAATGCATTTTAGCTTTGACAACACATTGATGGTCCTGCAGCTGTTTGGCAAATGCAGAAGTTGTCTGTTTTTACTTCACAAATGTGCAGGCTGGAGAAGTCCTTCCTCAAATATGAGAAAGTGTAAGTCAACCTTGGTACTTTCCATGTGGTAACTGCCAAGAGTAAGGTGTAGCTCTTTCTCCTACAGCTAGAGCCTGGATAAAAAATGCATCTGTATTTTGGCCATGCATGCTATCTTCTAACTGCTATTGCCAACTGCTTTCTCCCAGTCGATCTTGGTACTAGACATTGCTCACTCTTTTACAAGTAGGGCCTTAAAGAAGACCTGAGGAACTAAAGACCTGTCAGCCTGATCTTAATGTCAGGGAAGGTCATAGGGCAGATCATCTTGGGTGTCATAATACGGCATGTGTGGGACAACCATGAGATCAGTACCAGTCAGAATGGTTTTAAGAGAGACACTGCTTCACTTACTTCCTTCTGACAAAATGACCCACTTAGTGGATGAGGGAAAGGCTGTGGATAATGTCTACTTGAACCTTATTAAAGCCTTTGACACTCTTTCTACACCATTCTCCTGGACAAACTCTCTGCTCATGGCTTGGACAGGTGCACTGTTCCCTGGGTAAAAAACTGTCTGGATGGCTGAGCCCAGAGAGTGAATGGAGTTACATCCAACTGATGTAAGGTCAGGAATACTGTTCCCTAGGACCCAGTATTAGGGCTAGCCCTGCTTAATATCTTTATTGATGATCTGCATGAGGGGATTAAGTGCACCCTCAGTCAGTTGGCAGAATACCCCAAGCTGGGTAGGAGTGTTGATCTGCTGGAGGGCAGCAAGGCTTTGCAAAAGGATCTGGACAAGGTGGATTGAGGGGCTAAAGCCAACTGGATGAGACACAACAAAGCCAAGTATTGGGTCCTGCACTTGGGTCACAACAGCCTATGCAGCAATACAGGCTGGGGGATGAGTGGCTTGAGAGCTGTCCTTATTAAAGGACCTCGGGGCGCTGGTCAACAGCAGCTGAACATGAGCCAGCAGTGTGCCCAAGTGGTCAAGAAGGCCAGTGGCACTCTGCCTTGTATCAGAAAGAGTGGCCACACCTTGAATCCTGCATCTAGTTTTGGGTCTCTTGCTACAGGAAAGACATGGAGATGCTGGAGCATGTCCAAAGAAGTTGGTGAAGGGTCTGGAGCAGAAGTCTTATGAGGAATGGCTGAGGGAGCTGAGGCTGTTTAGCCTGGAGAAAAAGAGGCTTGGGGGGACCCTATCGCTCTCTATAACTACCTGAAAGGAGATGGCAGTAATGTGGGAGGGTTGGTCTTTTCATCCAAGTAATAAATCATAGGATAAGGGGAAATGGGTGGGCATCCTGCCCTGTATTAGGAACAGTGTGGTCAGTCGGACTAGGAAAGTTATCCTTTCCCTGTACTCGGCACTGGTCAGACCACATCTTGAGTACTGTGTCCAGTTCTGGGCTCCCCAGTTTAAGAAGGATGTTGAGCTGCTTGAGAGGGTCCAGAGAAGAGCAACAAGGACGGTGAAAGGACTGGAGAACAAGCCCTATGGGGAGCGGCTACGGGAACTGGGGTTGTTCAGCCTGGAGAAGAGGAGACTCAGAGGTGACCTGATTGCTGTTTACAACTACCTGAGGGGAAGTTGCAGTCAGGTGGGTGTCGGTCTCTTCTCCCAGGCTGATGACACCAGAACAAGAGGACATAGCCAAAACTCCATAGCCTGAAATCATGGCAATGCAAAAGTAATCTACAAACTATTAAAATTTCACTGCACTAGAAGATTTCAACACCTATCTAGCAAATCTCTTTAGTAACATTCTCAGCTATATCATGAAAATAGAGGCAGTTGAGAAGGGAAATTTCCACTACAATTCAATTTAAAAAATTTTATACTTAAAAACTAAACATTCTACATTTAAACATAGCTTTTTGTATTCCACCTCAAGTATATGCTACATGGGCTTCCATGGATATTGCATGAATAAGTGGTTAGTAAATCCCATTTTGCATCTGTCAATTTGCACCTGAGAATTGTTTGGAGGTAGGTGGATTTGTTTGCCAGTATCTTCTTCATCTAAGAAGTGGTGAAAAAAGTCCTTATATTGTGGGCAAAGATCATTCTTCCCCTTGTCCTCCTGCAGTTATAGCAGTGCCTAGCAAAGTGGTATCTACTGCTGTAGCAGTATAAAAGAGTATGGTCTCACTGAAACCAAAAGTTTTTGATGCACCTAGCCAGATCTTTTTTGTCATTATATGCTCAGTCTCCCTGCCTTGAAACAAAGACTTGTTCTAGTGAAAGGTGTGTTTGTGTCTAAATATCACGAGAGAGAAATCTGTGTAAAGGTACTGCTGATGATATGTTATGCTTCCTAGCAACTAATACTTCTTAAGGTATGCTCCTTCCAGCACACCAGATGAAAAATCTGCTCATGTTTGTTTTGAGGCAATGTCATAATAAAAGAACAGATGTCTCCAAAGCAACAAGATGTCATTGTTCTGCTAATGAAAATCTGAGAAGAATTAAGAAGTGGCATAAACTACTAGGAAAGAGCTTCCATTCTTGACATCATGACATAAGAATTTGAACATGGAATTCAGTACAATAAATTATTAATGTCTCCTTAAATATCTCAAAGACAGATTACATGTCTAGCATCTTACTTGGGAGTGGGGCAGAGAGGAAAAGCAAAAGAAGCAATAGCATGTGTCGGTTTGAGACTCTACAGCTTTGGGAGAGACTTTTAGAGAATCTTGCCTGAACAGGCAAAAAATGTAACGGAAGACACTATTAGTGCTAAAAGGGTTAGAACTAATGGGATCCAATCACTTACTAAAAATGGGGAGGAAAAAGTATAGATAAATGTATTTTACCAGCTGCACTGGGACCAGGTTAGTACTGCCTCATATACCAGTCTCACAGAGCTGCATGTTTACCCAATGACTCAAACGGAATTTTTTTTCTTTTTCTTAGGAAGCAAGACACTACACCACAGAAAATGATAATAGCTGCTGGTGGGAGTACTTGACAGAAACTGAAGAATCATGCACTTTACATACATCATAATTAACAGTGACACTCAACTACCCTGGCATTCTTGGAATGGAATTCAGTGGAAATATTAACACCAAGATAAATGTGGTTTTATGTGGTTTTGGGTGAAAGGAGGAAAGATTTATTTGATTAGTAAGGTTATACATATTTCACTACTGTGAACAATTAACAGAAGTAGCATTTGCAGCAAGAGAAATAACAGCAATGCACAATTTCACAGGTCAGAAGGTTTAGGAGTATTCTGCATCTGCACAAGTTTGTAGCACATATTCTTTAAACTGTGGGGACATAGGAGCTGAAAGCTATTGGAAGAAATAGCTAAAGTGATAGTTCAGTTCATTATAGAAAAAATACTGTAATAGAGACATACTGAAGTGATAATGTTTTGTTCCATGATCTAAAACTAGTCCAGTGTATTATGTACATATTTCCCTTGTTTATTTATCTTAGAAGCCTAATGACTAACCTTGGTTTATTTTTTCTCAGGTTTGTTATGAATGAACACTGCACCAATGGCAAACTGCTGAGTACACGGATGCAAGCAAAGCAGGTTATTTGGGGCTGCTGTGATCATTCCAATTTCTGTAAAGAAGCCAGTATAATTTCGTATCTGAGCCTGAACAGAAACACTACCTCTGGACTGAAAAAGAAAAGTAGTTTGGGGAACAGGAGGGATGAGCATTTAAATCATCCTTGAGAGATACTTTAAAGCCCTGCCTAATTTGTTGGGAACTCACACTTGGTAGTAAAACTGGTGTTGTCTTTCTTGTTTAAGTCATGCCAGGCCAATGCTTTGTCTTCAGCAAGGAAAATGAAACTCAGAGGTCACAACCCATGTGTGATGTTTGGTGATACCATCTTCATGCTCTCTACTGCACAGAAGCTAAATGCAAGTTAATATGCTATGAAGTTTATTTACTACATACTTGTGAAACTAAGATTGGAGTTGTGCTCAAATTTCTAACAGGCAATGCTGAATTTTACCTAAAAACATTTTCTGTAGTGTTTTCTCATTTTTTATTTCTTATAAGGCATATGTGTCATCCAGAATATGAAAAAAATGATGCATCATCTAAAGGTAACCTATAGGTTGACAGAAACATATTTATTACCATGAGTAAAGTACCACTAATAGATGTAGGTTTCATGCTGATTTCCATCTTTATGAAAATTGTTTTAGTGTTCCTTAACTTCATTTTTTCTTCTGCTCATTTGTTAGTTTTGTCTTTAATCAGATCTTTCTTGTGGGATGGGGACACTACATGTGTGGCAACTACAGGTCAAAGTCTACTCACCAGATGTGTCTAAATAGCTGCCTTGTCTTGGAGAACACATGGTGCATCAGCTCAAGCTGTGAAAAAGACCTGACAGCTCAGGATCTCTTTCTGCATGTGACAATGACGCTGTCAGTGGACAAGGGCACATCTGGCAAGACTTGGCTTTGCTGCACCCTGAGACCCTGCTGTCTTCTCTGGGGTGAGAAGGTGGGGAAGCCCAGAAACCTGAGAGTCAGAGTTGCTCCTGTTGGCAGTGTGCTTCAAGGGAATGAGGCAGGGGTGAGGGAAGAGAACGGAAGACTGCAAGTGTGCAGAATATAGGTTGTCCTTTATATTAGTGTGAGTGTTTCTGCCTTTTTTGCTTTGTTATGTTGTTTTTATTTTGTTTACTTACCATGAGCAGTGAGGTCTTGGCCGAGGTATTAACTTGCAGAGCTGCAGCTCTTGCAGGGCTGCAGAACTGCTGCTTAATTATTCAAATGTGAATGGTTATTCAATAATACAAACTAACAACCTTATTATGAGAAGGTGACCATGTTTGTTGTTGCACTGCAGGTTTGCCTCATGACCTCTGAGAGGAAGAGCACGGCCATTATGCTCGGACAAGGTCACAGCTTCTTGGCGATGCTACTGCTTTGTGGATGAACATGTGAGAGGATTGGCAGCAGGTTCATCAGATGTGTCACAGCTTCTTTTCCTATTTCTGCAGAAGACTGTTATTGATACCTGATGTAGGGCATGTGTGTGGAAGCACATGCATCTCATATGTTTCAAGGTTTCAAGGTGTAGTTTATATTGTGTGTGTGTGCAACTGCTTGTGAGAGAGTGCTTGGCTTCAACACATATTCTAGACACGACATAAATTCTGGAATGTAAATAAATTTAATTACTGGCCTTTAAAAAGAAAAAAAAAGAAAATAAAAAAGCGAAATACATTGAAAAGTTATCAGACCAAAAAGTCCTCTCATGGTAATTGTCCTGTAGGAGTCAGTTTTACTGAAAGGGACTACAGGAGGTCTGAAGGCACTGAGAAAGATGTATTCTTCAAATGCTCTGTTTAGCAGATATTAATGACAGCCTTTAGTTTTCATGGTTCCCTTGTTTTCTTTTTCACAACTGAGGTAGAAATTTTTCTGTACCAGAACAGATCTGGCTGTATTAAAGTGCCTGTGTGGTTGCTGGTAGCAATTGATGCACTGTCTGGGAATCGGACAAGTTCAAAAGCAAAGTCAGGATTAGCCAAAATAATAATTTTTAAATAATTTTTTTTCTTGAGAAGCTTGAATTGATGGGTTGGGGGGCTTTCTCTACATGGGTAGTGTTACATTTTACAAGGTTACATTTTTATGGGCTAAGAGGTCATTTCAAATTTCTATTTTCAGTAAGCTCTATGTTATATTTTCCCAAATACTATTTTTATTTTTATTTGCTGCAGCAGTTTAGGTTTTTTTCTAATTCTATGTTAGGTATAATTTTGAAGTACATATTTCAGATAGGTTTTATGCTTTATAACGTTTTTTGATTAACTGAAATGTGCTTTCAGGTTTGTATTCTCCAGACATTATTTTCACTGCTGAATGAAAACAGTGACCAAAGGTTGTTCCAGGCAGACAATGTTACTTCCAAGCAAAGCTACCTTGACTTCAAAAATAATGCAATAAAGCCTTACTCAGGTTCTGAAGCAATCTCAACATAACAAATAACTTGGTCTAGTTTTAATTTTACAGTTGTATTCCTTATCATTAGATTCTGCCTGTTCAAACTTTAGAATATATTTTTATCTACAGGGGTGTATATGGGTTGCACTGCATGAAGCAGCAGTTGTGGTGTGAAGAAGCAATTATAAATCAAGGAAGATCAAAATAACCCTATGCTCAGACATATCAATAATATTTAAATGGTTAATGTAAATTTACAAATATCTTCTTTTTATACCCTACCAAATGCTGATCAAATTTCTTCAAATGACTCCATATTTTAAATTCACAATGTCCTATAGAGCTGCTGGAGAAATTTTAGAAGGAAAGGTTTGTCTAAGCTGTGATTGACCACCATGTGACAACCATAATAAAGAACTCTTAGTAGTTTTAACATACTCAAAAGAGCTAAAAGAAACAGAGGCATTAGGCTTTGTTAGTTATGGCTCTAGCTACTAAAGCTAGTGTTGATGCTCTGTGGAAACTTCTTGGGTGTTTTGTGGTCATCTAGATGAAGCATGTGCTGACTTGTACAGCTACACTGAGAAACCAGAAAAAAGAGGAGGAAAGTGGCATTGATATTACCTGCACTTCTGCCAGGACAGTCATATAGCTGATTAAAAACTCCAACATACCGTAGGCCATAAAGCACTGTCCCATCTGGATGGAGTCGGATCATTCGGTTTTTCACTGTCACCCCATGGACAAATGATTTCTTGTCATTTTGGAAATATGTGTCCGGCACCCAGAGCTGGTCAGCCACTCTGTTGTCCAGAGTTAGGTTCAAAGGTATTCCAGAATAAGAGAGCCTTTTATCCCTCCAGGACTGCTGAAAGTACATGGTCAGGGTGTAGTCCTAGGGAAGAAACAAGAAAGGCTCTTTGCACTTTCACACTGATTAACTTACTATAAGTTTATTTTTAGATAAGTTTTAGTAAATGAGTATCAGTAGCAATAGGAAATTTAAGGATCACTCAAGTGTTGTTGTCACTAGCCATGATCATAAACCTTGGCTTGTTCATATTGTCAAATTTCACACCACTCACCAGTGGCAGTGACTGCCACAGGCTCTCAGAACCTCTTGAGCCAAACAGAATACATGGCACATTTGGGTCTCTAGTCTGTGCATCAAACTTGGGTTTTGACTTTGTTCTTCTTTTTTAAATGTGAAAAGAGCAGAGTTGAGTCGACCTCAGCCAAAGAGCATTGCATAGCACTGAGGATGTTCTTTTGATATTCCCTCACTTCATTCTGAAAGATTCCCCCCACAATCCAGAAAGACCAACACTTCCCAGACTTTCTCAGAAAAAGCAAATATGACCTCAGAACACAATGGATAACTTCCCATCTTCGTCTGCTGGATGACTTTAGATAGCCAGGCACATCTCACTTCAGCTTGAGGAATGTGGTCCTTTCTGTCCTTGGCAATTGGATTTTACTGCATGGAAAATCCACACCTTTTTTGACTATCATGTTGTAACTTAGGTGAAATAACATTTATGCAGCCTTTCAACTTTCACTTTGTCTGAAAAGATATTGTTTTCAAAGGCTTGTAGTCTGATTTACTCTCTTGTATCTGTCTTTCTGGGCATTTAATGATTTTAAAGGTAGTCAATTTTTTAAAGTGGAAAAGCCCACATACTTTGTAGCTGATGCAGCTCTTAAACAATGACTAGAGCAGCAGTATGTGGCCTATTAGTTTCCTCTTTCTCATCTCTCTCGGCCCTTTTTTCAACTGACAGGTCACTTCGTTATGTGTTTTTTATGGTAGAAGTGCATCAAAATTATAGGTACTATTGAAAAAAATTGGTTGGAGTAAGATTTTCTTTTATGTGATAGAAAACCACACCTCTGTCATTCTCACAAATCCTAGCCTAGACTCTAATTTTTGAAGAAACAGCATAAAAGCTGTCTGATACAATTTGCTCTCTTCATCTTTAGTGGCTTCTTAAGATTATATTGTTGTCATGCAATCAAAGCAGAGCTGTTACCTTTCAAAAAGACTTTCTACCTTAAATATTACATCTAACAGAGCAATAAACTATAGACTCAGCACTAAAGGTTGTTAATAAAAATACTGATCTTCCTTGCTCTTGGCCTGTAGTCATTTTTTTGGATGGATGAAATATGATGTTTGATGATCAGTGGTTATATACAACAGGATAATTATATCCATTGTGAGCACAGATCCCAGATTTGCAAGGATTTCCAAGATATGCCCTCTTTTAGGCCTGCAAGACAATTCATACCCACAACACAAGTGGTTCTATGCTGAAAGAATAAGTTTGTTTTTTTCCCTGGCCTAGGCTCCTAGGAGGAGTTCAGGAGAGCCTCTCTGCTTTTCAGATCATGCTGGTACCAGCAGCAAGCAGGTGCAAGCAGCAGCAAGCGGAGGAGGAGGAGGGCTCTGCACAGCAGTTTGGTTAATATACCTTTGAGACAGTGTTATAAAGCTTCCCCACAATTTTATTAATTTTGCAACACTGTTATAAGCGAGCCAGCTCTGCCCCCCATCCCCGAACGAGTGAACGAGGGGGGAATTCAGAAAATGTCTTCACAGGAAAAAAACCCCTGTGATGTACTGAAGCCGCAATAGGTGAACCGTGAAGTAGCAAGGGATTACTGTAATTGTTTTTCCTTCTTGCTTTCCTTTGTATTTTCACTAGGTCTTAAAGCTGCTTTTGTGGAACTGTGGTATTGTCCTGAAAAAAGCAAAAAAATTGAGCATGGTGTCTGTGACAGTTCTCAAAGCTCAACCAAGAGAGAACAATAGCCAAGGTAAGCTACAAGAGAACTTTAAGGATGTGATTAAGTGAAAGAAGAAGAAATTCTGTCTCTTGGCTATGATTAGTAGAAGAAAATGAGTTGCCATTTAAGCAACTGTTAAGAAATTTTGTTCCATCCAGCTATGCTATATCCAAAACACTGTGGCTGGTAACACCATGGTAAGAGAGAGTGATCCTCCGCCCTGCAATTGTGCTGTACTATAGAGAAGGGCATGCAAGCTGGGAAGTGCTAATGAAGAAGAAAAAATTCTGACCTTCATCCTAAAGGAATCTCAGTGCTTCTTACCTGAGGATATTATCTATTTTTTTTCCCATTCCCCAGTACTTGAGGGTGTTACTCATTTAATATTTTAATGAAGAAAATAGTCTGATGTCATGAGAGTCCCTGTTTCTTTTTTATTTTAAAAAGTATAGTTAAGGATTATTTTAATGAAAAGCAAATGATATGTGAGCTACAATAACCCAAATTATATAAACTTTCTCATTTTTTTAATGGAATATGGTCTTAGTTTTCTCATATCTCATCAGCGAAGTATAAAATGCTGGCAAGTCATATGGCTAACCACATCTTGGAGGTTTTTGTATTATTTTTTATATTGTGGAGTGGTGTTGAGTGGAGATTTAATGACTACTTTTTCTACTCTGTAAAATTTGCTGAGGATTTTGTGATTTCAAACTCCAGAGTATATGAATAATTTCTGAATCTGTCATACTATAGTGGTAATTGGCTGCAGCATTTTTTTAGCTTTTTATGAAAGCATCCCATGATCTCAAGCATCAGTCTAGACATGGAAATAAATCAGATTAGGTTTAAGTTTCATATTTAGGACTTTCTATTAATGAGTTAAAAAAGCAGGGCCCAATGTAAAATTTAAAAAGGGACTCTGTTTCTGCAGCTAATTAACTGTTCTTTTAAATTGTTTTTTAAAATATTTTACTTTTTTTAGAAACACACTGAACATTTTTTTCATAATTAAAAAAAGAGCTAATCATGATATTTCAGTAGATTTAATTGAGTTGTCTATGCTTTCAAAAGTGCTCACTGCGTTTTCAGGGCACGGTGAACCTTTAGAGCAATAGATGCTTGAGAATCAATAATAAACCTGTTTTCTTTTTTTTTTATATAACAAATTTTGATTGGTTAAAATGAGATTTTTTTTTCCTTTCCTCAGTAATTGTGCAAATTTCTTATTTCTGTGGATCAAACTGGAAATGTGTAAGCCAGCATATATAGATGTGTATTATAATATATAAGTCAACCTGTACAGTACTTTAATAAGGTGCATTGGTTCCTAAGACAAATACATTCAGCCCTCTTGCACGTTGCACCCCCAATATTGCGGCTTCAGATCTTAGCGGCATGATTTTTTAGCAATGCAGGAGACCCGTTTCGCAACTGCGCATGCAGCGGCGAACTGATGCGGCAGCGGAGGCCGCCACGGTGGAGGAATGGGTGGCTGTAGTGGCTCAGGCGGCAGCAGAGGGTGGCGAGAGGGTGGCATGGGCGTTGGAGTGGGCGGCAGCGCGGGCCTTATGTTAAGACAAGCTTCTAAGTAAGAAATCACTAGTGACGAGAGCCAACCATGGCTAGACTCCTTGGCTCCAGAAGATGCTTAACAATGCAGGAGGGATGATGCACATATCTTAATACGAGGTTGGGCTAAGTTTATACGAAGAGCAACTGATTTTTTTTAATGTCTTAATTTATATAAAATACATTTTTTACCAATTTACTTCTCAGTAAGAGTTATTTCTTTGGGTCTGGTGAATGAAATCTATTTGATTCTTTCTGCCTGGTTCTCAGTTGTCATTCTAGAGCATCAATTTTCATTAGTTTCAAAAGAAGCAGATAGAGGTCAAAATGATATGCAGTGAGTCAGTGGCTTTACCTGGAATAGCAACAGTAGCTACCTAACTGCCAGATCTTTAGACAGGTATATCTACACTCTAAACCTTACTATGTTTGGGTTTTGGGTTTTTTTGAGTGTTGTTTTGCTGTTGTTTCGGGTGTTTTGGGTTTGGTTGGATTTTTTTCTCCCTAAACTGTCCGGGATGACTTTGTTTCATTGTTCATTATGCTTATGCTTGAATTTGGTTCCATAAAATGGTGATTATGAAGACTTACATGACCAGAGATATTTTTCCCATATGTCATTGGCAGTCTGGATGCTTTTACAGAATGCTTACCCAGAAATCATAAGGCCAGGCTGATACTCTCAAATGAAGCATTTTNAGGTGGTGGAGTCGCCATCCCAAATGTGGAATCACGGGCACCACGCTCCATCCATCCAAGCCTTCCACCATCTAGACCATGTCACTGAGCTTCTCATCGAGTCTTCTCTTAAACACCTCCAGGGATGGCAACTCCACCACCTCCCTGGGCAGCCCATTCCACTGAGAGATCACTCTCTCTGTGAAAAAGCTCTTCCTAACATCCAGTCTCCTTGAGATTGAGAATTTGTCTGAAACATGAAAGTCAGAGGCAGACTTAGCTGCTCTCCTGAAATCCAGGGCTGCAGTCCGCTTCTTTGGCCTTTTTGCCTCCTCACAGGTGCCTGAACTCCATCATCTCATAGCCACTGCAGCTAAGGTTATTTCCAACATTGTCATGTCAGACAAGTTCTTTATTCTTGTAACTATGACACCTAGCAGAACATGTTTTCTTATTAGCTTCTCAGTTACCTGTGCCAGGAAGTGGTCATGCATCCAAAGTCTCATAGATTACCTGACCCCTGGTGTATTGTCCTTCTGGCAGATACCACAGTGGTTACAGTCTCCAGTGAGGAATGGACCTGTGCACATGATACTTATTCCAGTTGTTGGAAGAAGGTCTCATTTGCATTTTCTTCCTGGCTAGGATATCAGTAGTATCTACGAAAACAAAGCCATGTTGGTTTGGCTGCTACTCTTGATCCATAAACTCTTGTTTATCCCAAGGCAGAGCTCCAAGCATTCCAGCTGCTTTCTCACACAGAGGGTAACTCTCTTTCCTCCTCTTTCCAGCCAGTTAACAAGAAATAATTCTTGTTGCTTGTTTTCTTGTCACTTCTGTTGCCTTGTTCCCTCATCCTGTATGCTCCCCTCTGTGTTTTAGTTCATTGAGAAGCTCTTGTCTTACCCTGGCAGCTCTTCTGCTGAAATTCTGGCCTTCTTGCACAACAGGGTAGATTGTGTCTGTTTTTCAGCCTCCACTGCTTCTGCTGGATGACTGCTTGCTAGGGAATTTTACTTACCCAAACAAACCAGATTCTACTGTCGTTATGTCCTGAGTGCTAACTCTGCTGCTCACCATATCAACTATCCTCCAGATCCTGAGTTCTGTCACCTTCTGGTCACTGTAAACCAATTGTGTAGTAAATACCTGCTTTGCATCTGGGATACTTTTACAAAAGGCAGCTTGAGAAAATCCTCCCATGTGATTTCTCATGAGCTGCATAATTTAAATAATATTAAGCTGCTTACATGATAATCTATCACAGTTGATGAGTTTAGAGCACTGATGTAGATTTTCCATGGAAAACCTGCCTTTGGCTTCTGCAAGGAATCAGTTTGCCTTTAGATGCATGTATTGTTGACATTAAATCCTCATAGCAGAATGGAGGATATTTTTAGAGTGCTGATAATAAAAGACCTTGGTTTATTTTTATCTTACTAGCATAATCAATTGAATAACTAATGGAGTTGTCCAATTTAATATGATTAATCTGATTAAAACTCTACAAATCCAGTGCTGTTGCCATTCTCATGGGAATTCACATTACAAAATATTGTATAGTATGTGAAAGCATTTTAGTAGAGGAAGAAAAAAACCCAAACAAGAACAAATAACTCATCAGTCATTTTGAAAGCATCTGAATAGTACTCGCAAGTACTGATTAGGATATGGAGGTACCAGCTTTCTTTCCTGAAGAATATGTAACTAGAGAGAATATGGGATTAGTAATTATTTGAAGAATTGAGTAGTTTAGCCCAGAGAGTTGGGATTGGTGGCAATATACTGAAAATCTGGGAAACAGTCTTCATGCATCCTGGCCTGTATCAGGAACAGTGTGGCCAGTAGGACTAGGGAAGTTATTCTTCCCCTGTACTTGGCGCTGGTCAGACCACATCTTGAGTACTGTGTGCAGTTCTGGGCTCCCCAGTTTAAGAAGGATGTTGAACTGCTTGAGAGGGTCCAGAGAAGGGTGACAAGGATGGTGAAAGGACTGGAGAACAAGATCTATGGGGAGCGACTGCGGGAACTGGGACTGTTCAGCCTGGAGAAGAGGAGGCTCAGAGGTGACCTCATTGCTGTTTACAACTACCTGAGGGGAGGCTGCAACCAGGTGGGTGTAAATCTCTTATCTCAGGTGGCCAGCAGCAGAACAAGAGGACATGGCCTTAGGCTATGCCAGGGGATGTTTAGAGTGGATGTTAGGAAGAGTTTTTCCACAGAGAAAGTGATCCCTCAGTGGAATGATTTGCCCAATGAGGTGGTGGAGTCGCCATCCCTGGAGGTGCTTACAGCAATAAAACCTTTGAGTCTGAAGTTCCAGAAGGCTTTTACCTCCATAAGGCCAAGACAACAGCTACCGCCATCCCCTCCTCTGTGACAGCACACATTTGAATAACTAGTTAGGAAGTGCAGGGAATTGATCCAGGTTAAAGAGGAACTTTGTCATTACTATTTTGGTGTGGTGCTTTTTATGTAGGTAAATTCCCCGATCCTGTCCCCACAACTGTTACCCAAGTTTTGGTGCTGGGGCAGCACAGAAGGAGCAAAGGAGGAAGGCAGAGTAGTTTCTTTACAGAGCAGTTGTGAAACTACAGTTTTGGGAGTGGATTTTACAGCACCTAAACAAGGCAAGAAAATCCCAAGGGAAAATCTTAAGGACTTGTGAAATATCATAGAGCACAAGGCTCTACAGCCAATACTATTTTTATCCTTGCTAGTCAGAGGAGGCCAGGATTAACCAGAATGAATTGGCAGTGTGGTGCCATGTATGGGGCTACAGCAGAGATCAGGTTTAGTAGCTGTGCACAACTGTTCTACAGCTTCAGGTCAGAGTCACAGAAGCCCCTCAGACCTATTGCCAGTTGCTGAACCAACTCGTGTTCCCCAAGGTCTGTGAGTTGGCATCTAGTGGCCTATCTGCACTTTTAACTGGCTATATAAATTCATTAATGTTTTCACAGTATTAAATACTGCAGGAGCTCAGTAGCCAGTTGATTCAGTATTATCTTGTCCTTTTTTGCTCATTTATTAACTCAGAAAAAAAAATTAAAATCTTAGCATCCAACATATTTGAAAAAGCAAGGAAAGCCAGTCTTGAGTCTTCAACTTTTCCGTGCTTGCTACAGCCTGCTACAGAATGTTGAGGGGGTGTTGTGAAGCTTGTCTGGCATGATGGCCTCTAAGAGGGGCAGACTGGTGCCTTACTGACGGAAGCATAGTTTTGGTGTACTGAGTTTTGGGTTCGGGCTTTTTTTGCATGTCCTTCCCCTTCTGAAACAGTTGTTGTTTGGTCTATCTTGAGATGTCAGCAGCAGCACATGTAGTAGTTTTCTTGTACACAGCTTCACTTCCCTTGGTGTTTTTCAGACACAACTGTGTCACAATGTGAAGGATGAAGTTAAAGTCTCAGAGACCCATTGTTTATGATCACTGATGCTGAAGGCATAAATTCGGTGTNTCCAGATCCTGAGTTCTGTCACCTTCTGGTCACTGTAAACCAATTGTGTAGTAAATACCTGCTTTGCATCTGGGATGCTTTTACAAAAGGCAGCTTGAGAAAATCCTCCCATGTGATTTCTCATGAGCTGCATAATTTAAATAATATTAAGCTGCTTACATGATAATCTATCACAGTTGATGAGTTTAGAGCACTGATGTAGATTTTCCATGGAAAACCTGCCTTTGGCTTCTGCAAGGAATCAGTTTGCCTTTAGATGCATGTATTGTTGACATTAAATCCTCATAGCAGAATGGAGGATATTTTTAGAGTGCTGATAATAAAAGACCTTGGTTTATTTTTATCTTACTAGCATAATCAATTGAATAACTAATGGAGTTGTCCAATTTAATATGATTAATCTGATTAAAACTCTACAAATCCAGTGCTGTTGCCATTCTCATGGGAATTCACATTACAAAATATTGTATAGTATGTGAAAGCATTTTAGTAGAGGAAGAAAAAAACCCAAACAAGAACAAATAACTCATCAGTCATTTTGAAAGCATCTGAATAGTACTCGCAAGTACTGATTAGGATATGGAGGTACCAGCTTTCTTTCCTGAAGAATATGTAACTAGAGAGAATATGGGATTAGTAATTATTTGAAGAATTGAGTAGTTTAGCCCAGAGAGTTGGGATTGGTGGCAATATACTGAAAATCTGGGAAACAGTCTTCATGCATCCTGGCCTGTATCAGGAACAGTGTGGCCAGTAGGACTAGGGAAGTTATTCTTCCCCTGTACTTGGCGCTGGTCAGACCACATCTTGAGTACTGTGTGCAGTTCTGGGCTCCCCAGTTTAAGAAGGATGTTGAACTGCTTGAGAGGGTCCAGAGAAGGGTGACAAGGATGGTGAAAGGACTGGAGAACAAGATCTATGGGGAGCGACTGCGGGAACTGGGACTGTTCAGCCTGGAGAAGAGGAGGCTCAGAGGTGACCTGATTGCTGTTTACAACTACCTGAGGGGAGGCTGCAACCAGGTGGGTGTAAATCTCTTATCTCAGGTGGCCAGCACCAGAACAAGAGGACATGGCCTTAGGCTATGCCAGGGGATGTTTAGAGTGGATGTTAGGAAGAGTTTTTCCACAGAGAAAGTGATCCCTCAGTGGAATGATTTGCCCAATGAGGTGGTGGAGTCGCCATCCCTGGAGGTGCTTACAGCAATAAAACCTTTGAGTCTGAAGTTCCAGAAGGCTTTTACCTCCATAAGGCCAAGACAACAGCTACCGCCATCCCCTCCTCTGTGACAGCACACATTTGAATAACTAGTTAGGAAGTGCAGGGAATTGATCCAGGTTAAAGAGGAACTTTGTCATTACTATTTTGGTGTGGTGCTTTTTATGTAGGTAAATTCCCCGATCCTGTCCCCACAACTGTTACCCAAGTTTTGGTGCTGGGGCAGCACAGAAGGAGCAAAGGAGGAAGGCAGAGTAGTTTCTTTACAGAGCAG
>WEKX01005407.1:139538-163108 GCA_013390025.1 Pitta sordida | reverse complement strand
ATCATACCTTTCCTGATGTACCATGATTGATATGCAAGAAGAAAATAAAAATATATTGCTATGTATCAATACAGACAGCTTTAAGATATTGTTATCTTTCACTGTCTTCCAGCTTTCAAACTGTCAGGAAGCTTATCTTAGGTACCTGATCAGGACCAAGCTCTTACGCAAGCATGCATTGATTTAAAAAACGTGGATCAAAATCTTGGAATACATATGGCCTTTACATTTAAGTCTTCCTGAAAGTTCTGTCCAGACTGACCACTCTTCTTGTATATCTCAATGATTTCTGCAATCATTACTTAACCTGCTTAATAATTCCTTAGGAAGAGATACATTCTCTTTCCCTTGCTCCTCCCAAATTTATTAGCGCTGACATGGCCAAGACAATGGTAAATGGAGCCGTCTCCCTTTCTGACTATAAGCCAGATATTTTAATGACTGTATCACACACTATCACACAGTATCACAGTATAGAGAAGACTGGAAAGGACCTTGAAGATCATCTAGTCCAACCTATAGCCCAACTAACCTAGCATCTACATCTAGATCATATCACTCAACACCTCATCCAGCCTACCCTTAAACTGACTGTTTCAGCAATCAGCTGATCATTATACTAAATCTATTTTGACAAAACATTTCCCTTCACTGGGAAACCTACAGATTCAGTGTGATTGTAACAGTGGTTGTAACATTGCGTTTAAGGAACCCAAGACATTGGACAGTTACACCACTAATTCCTTACTTCCATCTCCTTATGTCAGTGATACTTTCTGTGGAGCCATAGCACCAAACAGATCAAAAAATTGATGAGAATTAAAAATATACTTTGCAGTAATCCAGACAACTAAGTTTCATAAATAGCTACAACAAACAACTGCCAGTGGAGTTTGCAGGTCTGGAATGTAAATAAGTCACCACATATGCCCAGGGGCTTCTTAAGAAGAGGCTTCTGGTCCTGTCCTGCTGTCACCCCACGCAAAGGTGCATGCCCTCCTTGTTTTATGCACACTGCCTCCAGTGTTTGTTGGACCCTTTGATGAGCCACTTTAACCCACTACATGGAAGGACACTGTAATTTTTTCTTCCTGAATTTGTTTCCTGATGGGTTTAACTGGTTAAAATCAGCTCTCAAATGTATGAGTCAGACTCATGAAAACATGCTGAGCCATCTGAAATCTTGAGTACTCTAACCTTAGCTTGATCTGATAAGCTCTTAAGCACAATTAACATACACTGATATTCAGTTAAATCCGTTTTCTTATGAGAACAAAAAAAGAAGTGGTGTTGCTACGTATCTCTTACATTAGAGAACTTGGGCCGTAAAGTCTTCTGCAGCTCGACTTTCACATTTGAGTTTCCCACTTTTCAGCTGTCTCTAACAATCAACCTTCAAAAGCATGTTCCATCTGCCCTACAGAAGGCTACTTCACCCCACTGCATCATAATATGTGATGGTGTCCTGCTGCATCGTATATGTATGCAGCCTAAAGGAACAAAAATAACCCCTAAAGCAGCCTAATGAGATAAAAATCCATTGCTGCTTTTCAGGTTACAGTACTGCTGGATGCAGGAATGTTAACAAAGTAAGATAATAACATACTGATTAACTTTTAATCTATTGTCAAAGCAATAAATAATCACATGCTTGACAATGCATTTAAAAATTGCTTTGACAGTACACTAGGATCAATGCTGTATTTATGTGAATCCTGCATTAGCTTAAGAAATGTGTTTTTCAGTGCTAGCAGTATTTTATGTATCCTCATCATACCTTTAACTTCCAACATGCTCTTTTGCCTGCATGGAACATTCAGGAATTTTAGGAACAGTTAACAAAGACCCTAATGACAAGTAGCCAAGGCAAAGAGTCAGAGAGTAAAACAAGTCTTTTATTAAAACTTTGTACACCCTGGACAAAAAGAAAAATTGAAAAGGTACATCAAGATTTACTGCAACCAAAAATATTGGCTTTAATCTCAAAAGCTATGAATAACGTATGAAAGAATTTTGGATGTCCACATTAAGTTTTCCTCTGTTTTTTATGTGTAGCTAAGAGGTTATCAGTTTCTCCAGGCCTGCCCCCTGGAGATTTCTATTCTCAGTACTTTCAGTCAATGGTTTTGTCACCCATTCCTAATCTCTCCATACTGCCTATTGAGCTCAGTAGTTTCATGAGTTATTTTAACCTCCCCTCTCTCAGAAATTTTAGAGTAAAGATTTATGTACAATTTAGGTGTTGAACTGGTACAGAAATGTTCATCTTTAACCAGTGACTCCATTCCTCCCTAAAAACCTGAAAGTTATTATTTATTTAAAAAAGGATTCCGTTTAAGATTCCACTCTTTGTGATATTTCTCATAATTTTCTGCAATTAAATTCACATGACACTCAGTCACCCTCCTGTTTATAAAATAGCACCATTTCTATCAAGAGAGGCTTATCTCCGAAGAAATAACATGAGAAGTTGAAGGCAACAAAGCAGGAACCTAAACTTTTACTTCCTACCTGACACGCCTGTTTAGGACATACTAGCTACTATTGGCCTCATTTTCTGAGCTAAAATAATCCCCTGATTAAGTACTACTTTTCTTCATCAGAATCTATTAAAAGAACCCCAAAACATTCCAAACTTTTGGTTGGGGTACATTGGTGAAATATCTCATGATCTCTAATCAAACTGTTACATTCAAGTAAAAAAAAAAAACCACAAACCAAAACTAAACTCAAAAACCCTCCATCTTCATCCACAGTTTTGAAGCAGGACAGACAGTTCTATTTTTTGACTCTTCCTTCCTACTCCACAGTTCTCCAAACAAATTATTCAAGATTCGCTGACTGAAAAAAATCACAAGTACTCAAAAATGCATAGACTTCTAGTTATAATGTAGGACCGACAAATATATTTTTAACAGCTACAGTGTCACCTGTGTTAAATCTGTAAATGTTCCAGTTTCTCAGGAACTTCACAACCTTAATCTATAACATATTCTATTTCCTGTGGCTAATGTCACTGCAAATTATTATTTTAACTGTTTACATCACAAATTTTGAAGTAATCTGCATATGCAATTTCCCGCTCAATTACCTGTGACCAGTTCAAATTACATTGCTACCATTGACAAAAATTCAGCACACTACCCCCCTTAATGAAGTTAAAAAAAAAATCCTACCTTGAGTTTGTTTCTTGTTCACAGCATTATCAGCTTTATGTCTTTTCTAAATTAAGAATGAACAGTGGTTAATGATTTTTGTAGATCATATAAAGCTTTCATACTTTCAATAAAAACCCCCATGTCTATGATCCCCTCCTACTCAATAAACTAACCAAACATTTAAACAGAACTATTAATTACTTGTATAGTCATCATCATCAGGAAAGTCACACCCAGTTCCAGGCTGATTGTGTTGTACTAGAATGTCCCCTCGTGTGGGCAATTGCTAACTAAACAAGTTCCTTAAGGAACTGATGCATTTCAGAACTGTAATTTCCCCCTTTCCTGGAACTGGGAGGTGATTCTACCAGAGCAAAGATCATGGAAGAATTCTTCATGCACGTATCTCATACAGATCTGAAACAGAACATACTATTTCACTTCTGCAAAAATGCCTGCAGACATCAGTAACAAACAAACAAACAAAAATCGACAGGACACCCCCCAAAGAGGCCATGATGTCAGTCAGTTTTAATCTAGCTGTGAGAAAGCTTTTGACAGTAATGTTTTGATTCAGCTATTAACAACCAGCATTTTAAAGGTATGACCAAACTCAGATACAAAAAATTTAGAAGAGTACTAGTTTAAACACAATACTGAAGAATAATGAGCAACATGTTTTGGAAAATTAATTTAAATAGAGTTAATAGGTTTAGGTAAGCTTTTTCAACAGACATTCAGAATTCGTGTCTTTGAAATATAAACAAAATCAGAAGCAACCTTGTAAATTGGAAGAAGAATAAATCAAGCTATTTGAGCAATTAAGGCGAATAAAATGTTGATATTACTCTAAGCTAGCAGCTCTAAAATGGCCACCTTATCACTTTGCAATGTTGAAGTATTATTTTTTTTCTGTATTGCCATAGATTATCAACAGATTGTCCTTACAAAAATACAGCTGACTCTACAGATAAATTAACTTTGATCAGTGGGAAAGAATGGACAGAAGCATTTTATCTTGGGTTAGGAACTGGTAAGATGGACGAGCTCAGAGAGTGTTGGTGAATGGTGCCACATCCAGCTGGCAGCCAGTCACCAGTGGAGTCCCACAGGAGTCAGTGTTAGGCCCAGCACTGTTCAACAGCATTACTGACGATATGGACGACGGAATTTAGTCCATCATCAGCAAGTTTGAAGATGATACCAAGATGGCAAATGTTGAACTGCCGGAGGGTAGGAGGGCCCTTCAGAGGGACCTTGACAGACTAGACAAATGGGCAGACTCCAATACTATGAGATTGAACAAGTCTAAGTGCCAGGTTCTTCACTTTGNGTTTAAGAAAAGACTCGATGAAGAGCTCAGTGACATGGTCTAGATGGTGGGAGGTTTGGAGGGATGGAGCCTGGTGCCCGTGGTTCCACACCTGTGGGCCTGATCCCTGTGTGGGCGTTCGTTTGGGAGTTGGACTAGATGATCCTGTGGGTCCCTTCCAACTCAGAATGTCCTGCGAACCTGTGAATAACTCCCTGACCAAAGCAGATATCTATTTGCCCACAGGGTGAATCTCCTCCAGTCTGCAAACCAACAGTTTAATGTCAGTTGCTTCCTGAGGTACGACGGATGAAAATCACTGGAAACAGCTGACAATATATACATGCATGTCCCAAATTCTTATAGTAGCACTTTTGAAGCATATATGGAGAACACATGCTAGTTCACGAATAATGTCTTCATAATAGAAAAAGAAACATTTGGGTTTTCAGCTAAAAGTATTATTTTAATAAGTACATTTATTGATATTGATATACAGGGATCCTATCCAAAAGCTCTAGTATTAGACGAAGATTATAATTCCTGGAGATCCTAAATATCTCACCATGTGAAGAAACTCAGACATAAGGAAAATTAAAGGTTAAGGGAAAACAATCTGAATATTTACTATGCAGCAAGTGGTCAGCTTTCCCCGAAAAAAATCCAAAGTAGCTATATTCATTTAGGTATCTCTATAGTATTTGGTAATGAGAACTTTATTCTTTTAGCTGATATATGCAAAACACACTAACCTTGAATCCCATCTTGCCCCCCTGCCATGCCAAATCATACGCTTCAAGTTGCAAATAGCAAATATGTAGTAGAAATAAATTATGAAAGAAAAGCAAATGGATAATTTAAAAAAAGACACTTTGTACTGTAGCAGCAGCCTCAGTTTTATATTTGCCTAGACACTGACAGATGGTGTAATTCCGTAAGCATTAACAGTAGAACGGTTAAAAATATCTGTAAGAACATGAATTGATTTTATGACCTTTTTGCAAAAGGGGTTTTGTTTATATAAAGAGAAAGCTGCAGAGGTATTTAAGGAGAAGCTGACTACAGGATAGCAAAAACTAGAAATGCCAAATAGAAGAGAAACATGTAATGTAAACCTCATTGTGTCTTGCGGGACCACTCAACCCTGTGACCCAGGAGCTTCTTGTAGAGCACAGGGGCCTATATCTTGCCGTATCATCCATTCACAGAGGTTAACAGAGACCAAGTGGAATGTATCAGCAAGAAAAGCAGCATGTGACCAACCACACTCCATTCCAAATCTCTTTTGCAGCTCAACACCCTTGATCATGTTTCTACACATACTGCAGAAGTATGGCATACCTTGTTCTGCTCAAACACATTAAACGTGATACTCCTGGGAGCTCAATGTTTGTGTCCAGGCAAAGACTGCACTATCTGCAACCCTTTCCACCACTCAAGAGAACAGCCCACAAACAAGAACATTACTCTAGTGGACAAGGCACTTCGCCATATGTGTCTAATGTCTTGTTCTCCTCATAACATAACTGCAGAACTAAAATAGAACAAAAGCAGATAGAGAAATTCTCAGCATCTATAGTGATTTGGTAAATCAAGACTAATTCTTTAGATACAAAAGACATCAACTAACAGACTCCACTACTTTACGCAAGTTAGAGAGGGAGGTTCTATCATATGAGTTTAGTGAAGAGAGGGTGGAAAGGTACTCAGAAAACCCCAATATCTTTTGTATGAAGTGAATCAGAGACTGAAATTCCATGGACACTTCCATGTTGACAATGTCCCAACTCCTTTGAAGTTTTCATTCAATACAAGAAGCAAGCAAAACAACCACCACCACAGACACTGACTGGAAAGAGCCTAGGAAAGCCAGGAATAAGGGGGGACACCTGCCTAAGAAGGACCAGCATTCTATGTCTGTTTCTGGCCTAGAGGAGTCAGCAGATCCCACTTAGGACCAAGACACGAAAGGCTAACAGGAAATTGCACTGGATTGGAGAAATGGAAAAACCTGAAGAGGTCCATTCCCCTTGCTATCTACAAAACTGTGCAAAGTCACCATTGTGAAACTCAGGATTCTACTCATGTGACTTTAGAAATAAAAAGATGCATCAAATGCTTGGACCTATATTTCACAACTGGAGAAAATCCATTTTTAAAACTTAAAAAATTCCACAAGTGGCCTGTTCTCATTCATCTAAATGTATTAAACTAAATAGATTTATTGTAAGCACAATAAAGTGAAACAGTGTAATCTTAGTAGCAAGACAAAGGTCACCTTTCAGAAAGGTCCAGGATTACTTTGTTGTGAACTAAAAAGCCATCCAGTCTCAGGTATGGAGGTGTATGGAGTTTGCCTGACAAGGTTCTGGTAGCAGTGGTGCCACAGGGGTGGCATATGTTACAGGCTGCTGGAAGCAGCCTGAGATGAAGTTGTTTGATAGAAAATTGGTGGTCTTGTGCACTCAACCAGGGTCTGTGAAGTCTTTGATACCAGATCATGCTTTAAAAATATCCTTGGACTTCATTACTAAGAACTATTTGACTAGAAACAATCTATATAATAAAACCAACTTTCACTGTTTGTCATGCTATTGTCACTTGTATATACACTAACACACTTTTGAATTCTAAGACCATATTTCTAAGATTTCATCTTCAGAAGTAAGTACCTCCAGAAGCTTTCAAAAGCATCCCGAAGGCAGGAATGGGTAAATACAAAATTATTCAGGAGAAGTTTTGTAATATTATAAATTAAAAAACATGAAAACTATTTAAAAAATATTGCTATTAAATACTTACAATATCCTCTATTATCTCCTTCACGGCAGCTACAACTAAAATAAATAAGAGAGGAACCAACGTTGTGTAGCGGCCTGTTGGTGATACATCTGGTATTTGCTATTAAAAACAAAAAAGAAAGAAAATAATTTTCTGAATGGGCTGGTTGAAAACACATTTTTAATACAAAAAGCAGTACTTTCTGTGCAAACAAAGACAAGTGAATTCACTTTTTAGACATGGTGCTGATTATTTCCATGAGAAGTTATTGTCTTCAATTCAAAAGCAGCTGATGCAATAAAAGAGCATTTGCATTTTAAATAGTATAGTATTCAATGGTGCTATTTCCAGAAGTTTTAGTGTTTGCAGAATATTCACCTTCCTTTTCTGTGTTTCAAATTAAATTCAGAGAGTTATTTACAAACACAACTAATCTTTTCAGTTTAGATTTTTACTGAGTAGACTCTAGTCCAAGGTATTTTTGCTTCTTTACAGTTTTAATCTCTTATGACATTATTTTATATCATACTGGATATTAACTGACAAACTTCAAATAGCTGCTTTCTGCTAGACTACTGTAAAAAACCTATTTTTGCTGAGCAGGCATTGCCACAGAGGATGTGTACATAAAGAAAGTGACAAGAAAATGCAGCTACTTATGTGATATACATGGGTAGTTAACTACAGTTATCTTTATACTGACTGGAGTTCTTAATGGCAACATGGAGAGTTGAAAGGGTTGCTGCCTTAACAGACTTAAAATGGGTAATGCAGTGTGATGACAATGATATCTCTGCAAGAAAAGAGTTCACTAACAATTGGTACCTCAATGCAATTAGAATACATACTCAATTTACCATAAAATGGCTTGAAAAACAGCAGTGTTACTTATGAATTATATACATTTCTTTTTGCTACCACCACATTGTGCTTCTGAATACATATGCGATGTTTCTTGTAAGACCAACACAGATCTATCTTCCAGGTTACTCTAGAACAAATTTTTCTAGGAATTAAATGGAAATAAGGCAGCAAGTTACTCTTGGGCAAGTAAGTGTCTACATGTTTGCCACATAGGAAAGGGATCTATCACTTCTCCAGCTATTCCTACGCTTTCATTCCTCCCTACATGTATGTCCACACTCCTGTTCCAATTGCACATTATTCTCCAGGCATATATGAAAGCAAAAGGGTCATCAGCCCTTTCTCCTGACACTGTGGTCTCACTGATAACCTGACAGGAGATAGCGGGCTTGAAAGTCCTAACACTCCACTTCCTAACACTCCCAACAGCTGCCTCTCACCCAAACATGCCAAGCCTCGAACAGTTTCTGAAACCTCATATTCTGCGTCACTAGCTTGAGGTGCACAGTGGCACCACAAGGAATGCTGCTGGACCACTGGATTAGCCTGAGATACCAGATGGGGTTAGCAGGATGTTTATTTAGAAGCCACAGGCTTGCAGGCAGAAAACCTAATGAAACCCTGAGCTTTCTTCCCCTCTAGAAAACCCTACAAAACTGCCCCAAGCACTTAAAGCAGAAGCAAAGAAATTGGAGCGAGTACAGAAGAGTTGACTTTCACTCAACAAACATCTGAAGTGAGGCAAGAAAAAGTACACATGGCAGTTTATGTGCCATTTTTCAGTAATTTGTTTCTTGTATATCAATCCCTAACACAATAACCTTTACAACAGACAGATCAACATATTCTAAAAAATGCATTAGAAATGCTGCAGAAAATGTGTTTTTATTAAATATGTTAGAAATGCAGAATTAGTCAATGCTAATTATGACTACACCTGAACACAGTTCAATTTTCATTCATCATCAGCTAATGCATCCAAAGAATAGTATACAAAAAACCACAATCCGCTTTATCAACTTCAACTACTGCAAAACTAAAATACTCTGATAGATGTGCAAAAATGTTATGTACTTCTTAAAAAAAGTCTCAGTAAGCTGAGTCAGGGATTGCACTTTACACATACACCTAATCAAGGAACAGCAGTGGTACAGAAGAGACTGTGTCCTTCCTTCCTAACCTGGAACATTGACCAGTTGGTATATGGGGAACAACTGCTGTTGCATTGGACTCCACAACTGATTTTCTTAGTCCGGCCTCAATTTCATTCCTTATCTCTAAGAATAAATAATCAATCCTATGCTGCAATTCCTGTCCCTCAAAACAGACTACAGACTAAGTTCATAAAGTTCAGGTTTTTAGGCAATACCCTCCATTAGAAGAAATGCCAACTACAGGTAACAGTTTCCTGTGTATGACAGATGTTTTCAAACAGAATTTTCCTGTCTAAACAGTCTTTTTCACTCGACAGTATTTCAGCTATACTTAACATGTTTTACAGGAAAATCTTTGTTTGCATTTTGTTATCTCCAAGGAGTGAAGAAACCACAAACCCAAACATTTATTAAAGGTACATGTACACAATACAGCTATTCTGAGAGACCAGCTAGCTCAGAAAGAATGCTACAGCAATCTCAGAATCTCTGCCAAACACTATGATATAAATGCTCTCTTAGCAAGATTAAAACATTACAATCTTATTGTTGATCTTACCTGAAGTAATGCAATAAAAAGAAAAAATGCATTAGCAGCTCTTCTGAACTGCGAATAAAGGAACCTTGGCAGGAATGTGATAATGTTGTACTTTGCAGTGCTGAGAGAAAGAGACAAAAACACATGCTATTATTACAGTACAAAAATTTCTTCAAATGTATTCTTCAACTGTATTCTTCCCTCTCAGTTACACAAGCTTTCAAATGAAACAGAACCTTTTGTGATTCCCCTGCTAGTACATGCACTTGTTTTGGCTCAAGTGAAGCTGAATGACGTACTTCTACAGTGACATCCAGCAGGCATCCATGAACCGGCTCACCCCCTGAACCTCCCACCACTCACAGAGACTGTCATGAACTGCCACGTTGAGGTAAGAAGGTCCCCCCACACCTCAGCCTGCTCCATGGGAAGTAGTCAAGGTCTGCTGCCTCTCAGTTACAGACAACAAGAACATGAAATAACTAAAGATAAGTTAGGAATCAAACAGTTACACTGCCCCTGGTGAGGGAGCTGACAGGGCAGGTGTCAGTCCTGGATGAGGACCCTACCCAAATAGTTATGGCATACAGTGGGCTGGGAACTGCACAGTGGCTCCAGACCAAAATCCTTGGGAAAAGAGGCATAACAAGCCTAACTAGAGGGTGCAGACTCAGGATTGAGGAGATGTGGAGCTTCTGCGCTAGACATGAGTTTGCATGATTCAATGCAAAAAACCTAGTAACAGCATCAACTAAATTGATTGGTTCATTTAAGAAATAATTTGAATTATAAAATAAGTTAAAATACAAAACCTGTACTCTTCAGTGGATGGAAAGTTTGCTTTTTTTATTTTAAACTGATAAATATGTATTGGATATTAAGTGTGTTTTTGCTAGGCTCGAGGAAGAGAATATAACTTATCCTAGCATAAAAATCTCTGCTAAGTCATCATCACAAAATATTTAAGTCCCCAGCTCTCTATCAGCCTTCATCTGTTTAAGAACTGCCACCATCTAAGGTCTAAATCAATAAATGTGAAAACAATATGCCAAAAACTTATAAGCGAAAAACTTTCAATAATGTTTATATGTATTTGAAATTAGTAAAATTTACTTTGACTTTGAATAAAAGTCAATTTAAAGAGGGAATAAATGTATCCTGCAAAGGAGCTCAACTGTCAAGTAACAAAGCAAAAGACAGAAAAGACAAGTTGTACACACCAATAAAAAGCTTCATAAAGTTTCTCAAGGTCACAGAAAATCCCACCACATTATTCTCCATGTCTACAAAATTTCCACACATTATCAAAGGTACATTTGGAAAATACACCTACTTCGAACAGAGGTATCTTTGCCATTCATTTCCTTTGAATTTTAACAACAGAACTGAGGATGCTATCAGACCTAAACAGATAGGTATTACTTAGGAGTATTTAGTGTATGACTTAAAATTCATCAAAAGCAAACAAAACCCCCCAACATAAACCATCAGCAGAGTCCCTAAAGCCTGAACTATAAATCCACAACCAGTTTCATAAGCAACCATAGCATCTTTTTAATTGGCTGACTGAAAAAGACAAGCATTTCCAAAGTACAAACAATGCTGCATTCAAGTGTAGTACATTTGCACTGGAATTCAGCTACCAGGAATATGTTCAAAGATGAACTGAACTGAAATTTGAAGAACAAACTCATCCTCTAGGGACATGCTGATGGCACGTGTACCTTCCTCACTCCATTCTTAAAAATTCAGAAGGTCAGTTTTGTAACTGAAACGGCTGTACTTGTCTCTTCATTTCACTTCATTCTCCCTGCCACAGTCTAAGACTGTGATCAGAGAAAATGACAAAAGTGCAATACACAGCATCTTTTCATTTTTGCTATGCAATATGCAATATTCTAGCATTTTTTGTTAATACCTGACATGATTATTGCAGAATTTGGTTAGCTGGGGCTGATTGATGAATATAGTTCTCACTTCCTCCTGATCAGCTAGGGAAGTTTTCTCTGAAACATCCTCTGTCTTCTCATAGCCTGTAAAAACACAACATGATTTTCCATATAAACAGATTTACATACACAAGACTCAAGGCACTTCATGGCACAAATAAAGTTGTCTATTGCAAATGTGAACTCAATGTGTTTGCACTCAAGGAATGACCCCTGAAAAAACAAAAAAGCTTTTTTTTTTAATACAGTCAAGATGCTTAGTAAAAACCTCCACCCTCCATTCCCACAATCATACCTTGCAAAAATAAGTGAGAGTGGCCTAACAGTGAGACCTGCCAGCTCCCTCTGCACTCACGACTGCGTATTATCAGATCCCATGGGCCTGTGTATTGCCAATTTCTTTAACGACCTGGTCGTCCTCCACCAAGGTAAGGTTTTCTTGTTTCACTTTCCAATTGATACCAGGAACCTGTGGCTCCTGAAGGCTGATCTTAGTAGAGACTAGAAGGGAGAAGAGGCTGTACATTGCAATGTTTTCTGTGTCCTTTGTTACCAGATTCCCTTGCCACATTCAGCCTGAAAGGTCACATTTCCCACAGTCATCATCTTCCTGCTGTTACATCTGAAGAACAAGAAGTGCTTCTGCAAGCTCCTCACAGGAATAAACCCTAGGGAGGCTTTGACTTTGCTATCCAAACCCATCCCTCTCTACTCCTCTACCGCCATATGTCCTTGCTTCCACCTTTGGTATGTTCTCTTCTTACATTTGAGTTTTGTCAAGGACTTCTGGCTAATTCACAGAATAGTTTGGGTTCGAAGGGACCTTAAAGATCATGTAGTTGCAACTCTCCGGCCATGGGCAGGGAACTTTGCAGATCAGGTAACTGATCCCGCCTGGTCTTGAACACTTTCAGGGATAGGGAGTCCACAACTTCTCTGGGCACAGATTCAGTGTCTCACCACCCTTGAAGAATTTCTTCCCAATACCTCATCTAAACCTACCCTCCTTATGAGGTCCACACAGGCACACCTCTCAAGCCTGTTAAGGTCCCACTGGACTGCAATCCTTCTCTCCAGCGTGCCAACCGCACCACTCAGCCAGCTGTCACTGGCAAAATTGCTGAGGGGGCACTCAATCTCACTGTGATGATTTCTTCATCACTGTGATGGACCAATCCTGAGCTGGAAGGACATCATCCCTGGAAGCCAAGGCCACTAAATAGGCTGGTCTCACTGGTTAATGAGATATGAGTCCTTCACTTGCTACAAATTTTCTTTATAACATTAGCCAGATTATTCCCAGAGACGTGATATCAGTGTATTGTTCATTTTGTGTGTGCTTAAGTCGAAATGGTACTACAGTTATACCTCCTCATTTGCGAGAAACAGGTCATGTCAGAGGTCTCGCGAAACGTCAAGCTCGCAAATACATGCAGGTCATTGATATGCATGCAGGCCGTGCCCATCACTCCACCTCCAGCCAATCAGGAGCACTGGAGAGCCTCTTCAACTCCTCCCCACAGGCTCTCGCAGCACAGGGGAGGAAAGGGAAGCATTTCTGCACCCTGTCTGCCTGGGGAGATCCCCTCCGAGAATCCCTAGGTTTCTCTTTGGCAATGTTGCTGCTGGCGGTGCACACCCCGCGCTGCTGCTCCCCCTCCAACCCCCTGGCCCCCGTACTCGTGCCCGCTGTGTCCCAGCCCCGCGTCCTGGCCCCGTGTCCTGGCACTGCATCCTGGCACCATGTCCTGGCCCCACATCCCGGCCCCGCAGGCGGGCTGCGGCAGTGGCATGAGCATGTTCCGCTGACACACTGTGGCCAGCCCCACTTTCCTGGGGCAGTTCCCGTCCCCGCCTGTAGCCAGGCAAACAATAACACAGATGCACACACACAAGCACTGCCCGCTCACAGTTCACAGGAGCTCTGCACACACAGGCGGGTGAGCGACACTCAGGGATCTGCATTAATTAAGCGTAGGCAGGTGGAGGATGCCCATGCCACACAGGGCCCTGCTCTGTCTTCTCCAGTGGCCGTCCCTGTCCCACAGCCCCTGGCAAGCCACAGAAATCATGTGTCCTCCCCGCGGGGTCGGCGCAGTCCCGCCCCAAAGGGACCGCCAGCACCGCCCCTTGGTGGAACAGAGGTGCTGCACATGCATCGGTGGGGGAACCTCGCAAATGCCTGAAACTGAACTGCGAGAAACTTTCCTTGCAAATCCGTGGGGTCGCAATGGCAAGGTCGCGATGCAGTGGGGATACACTGTATTAGACTCACTATCATTCCCAGTACCTGCCTCTACTAGTAAGTGAAAGCTGAGCTTTGTGCATGTTCTTCTACAGACTATGAGGAATCTTGTGCCAACCTCTACCTATTACAAGATATCCAGAACATGTATTTCACACAGTACCTAGCAAGGTCAAGTCTCCACACATTGTGCAAAGTCTCAGCAAAACCTTCTCATTTCATGCCATTTGCCATTTAGAATACACAGACTCTATTATGACAGAGGAAATCCCCATTACTACATTCATCCCCCTGCAATTTCTCTATTTCTTTCCTTTTAACTCATCCAATGAAAGGCACACATCCAACATACTTCTATTCAAATTTCAGTATGTATCTCAAGAAGTCTCTTTGGAGGAAGAGCAGCCAGCCTAACAGACTGGCTCACTTGAGCAGGTGCCCATGCAACACTCCTGGACTCCAGGAACCACAAAGGTACAGGTAGTGGACTTTAGCACGTTATTTCCCATCCTTCTCATTACCTTCATTCTGCATACAGGACACTCACTGTCCAGTTGCTGCAAGACTGAGCAACACGAGACATGGCTCCTGGGAGAATACTTAGTGGAAATGTTGGAAACTGGTGTGTCTAAAGTACCAATCTAGCCTGATCAAGTTCAGAAAATAAGGAAAGTATGTATAATTGTGGAATGTACTACTTGAATTTTAAAGCATTAAAAACTGATGCCAGTATAGGCCTTGAAACTGACAGAAATAGAGTTAAAGCAGATGTTAGCAAGCATTAAATACTATATGCTACTCGTTTGTTAAAAAGACTGCCAAACTATGGACATATATTTTTCATATCTCTGTATTATGGCATTTATTTGTCCTCCTTTAATCAAAATGACAGCAAAAAGGTGCTGGGAAGCTTAATAAATATCCACCCCCCCTCACTGTCTTAATATTTTCGAGTTTTCATTTAAAAAGCAACATTAGGAGTTAAGTTCTGAGCATCATGCACAGCCTACTATGCAGCTTCAGCAAAACCAGCTCTCCTGCACTAGGTGCATTATACTACCCTGAGTTTTAGGGCTGCCCTGTACTGGGCCAGGAGTTGGACTTTGAAGATCCTTGTGGGTCCCTTCCAGTGCAGNTTAAATACTATATGCTACTCGTTTGTTAAAAAGACTGCCAAACTATGGACATATATTTTTCGTATCTCTGTATTATGGCATTTATTTGTCCTCCTTTAATCAAAATGACAGCAAAAAGGTGCTGGGAAGCTTAATAAATATCCACCCCCCCTCACTGTCTTAATATTTTCGAGTTTTCATTTAAAAAGCAATATTAGGAGTTAAGTTCTGAGCATCATGCACAGCCTACCATGCAGCTTGAGCAAAACCAGCTCTCCTGCACTAGGTGCATTATACTACCCTGAAATCCTTAAAGGTTACATGTCTCATCACCTCTCTACCTGCACTTTAGAACACATTCACCAGAGTACATGTAAGACTTGACTGATACACAAAGCTCAGTATCTACTAGGAGATAGAACTTTTTTCCCTCTTTGTGCCACTCTTTGTGCCCTCTTTGGCCCCCCAGAGGAGGGCCAGGAGGATGAAGTGTCCGGAGGGGAAGCCATATGAAGAGCAGCTGAGGTCAATTGGTCAGTTCAGGCAGCAGAAGAGGAGATGAAGGGGAGACCTCACTGGAGTTACAACTTCCTCCTGAGAGGAAGAGGAGGGGCAGGCCCTGATCTCTTCTATCTGGTGATGAGTGTGACAGGACCTGAATGAACAGCATGAAGCTGAGTCAGGGTAGGTTTAGGTTCGGTATTAGGAACAGGTTCTTCAGTCAGAGGTGGCTGGGCACTGCAACAGGCTCCCCAGGGAAATGGTCACAACGCCAAGCCTGACAGAGTTCAAGATACATTTGGACAATGCTCTCAGATACATGGTGTGAGTGTTAGGGCTGCCCTGTACTGGGCCAGGAGCTGGACTTTGAAGATCCTTGTGGGTCCCTTCCAATGCAGAGTATTCTACGATTCGAATAATTTGTATGAACTCAGCCTATTAATCAAATAAGCAGAAGTTGGCCTGTCATAAAAATATTGCCTTCAAGTAATCACAGGAAAAAATAAAACTAGATCCATACTTGAAAGGGAAGGGAAATTTGATCAGATCACCCCTTGGTGAAAGCAGATACATTTTTCATAAAGATGTGTTTGAAAAGGATGCATTTAACACACAGCCGGAATTAAGAGTTGGTTGCCCTTCTGCAATCCACTATAAGGTTCCAACAGCAGTGCACTGACTCAGTCAGAAAGTTGACAAAGTAAGACCTTCAATTACAGAATCAAGACCGGAAGAATAAAACATCCAACACATGCACGGACAACAGCAAAGCATCAGTCATTACAAAATTCTGATTATGAAAAACCTGCAAGAATGAAAGTAAGAACACAAGATGAAGCAGTCATTTTTAGTCTCTTTTTGCTAAAAATAAATAAGTTATTAGTGTGCTACAGATACTAAACTGATACCAACCTAACTTGCTTCTTGTCTGTTGATCACACTAAGCTGTAAGAACAGCATTGTTCCAAGGCTTAAAATCAAAAGTAGCATCACTCATTTTGGCCTAAAGGTTGCAAAAATTTAAAGTCACAACAAATTCTGAAATCCCTCTTAGAACTTATTTTGAAGTCTTATAACTAGCAATACAGTTATTATCACAGATTAGACAGGAACAATAATGCTGTACTAGTAAGTTCTGCCATTCAGAAAGCAGAAAAAATATATTCCAAGAGTTTCCTTCCTTTGCTGTGGCTTGCAGCAGTTGATATTTAACCAGGTTTAAGCTGTTACTTAACCACAGCTGAATTTTCAAACATTCTATGACATATATTCTGTCCCCACTGACAGAAAAGCATCTAACTTGAAAAAAGTTGCAAATCAGAACTTTTTAAAAAAGAGTAGGAAATGCAAACACATCATACTATTCTGACAGTTTATTGTGCAAAAATGTTTCAAAACTAATTCATCTTAATATTCAGAATCATACTTTCTGAATATTTTTAATGTATTTTGATTATTTTATGTCACTACAGGGCACTACCAATTAAAAATGTGCTTTGGTATCAAAGGATTTCGACTATTAACCTAACCAAGCAGTTCATTTACCAAACTGTTGCATAATGTAAAGTGATCACACATAATACTTTGTTTTGGAGTCTGAAAGTTATTTACTAGCAGAACACAGAACTTGGAAATTGATGGATAAGCACAAAACACCACAAATTCAATTTAAAGTCATTCAATAAATAACTGAGGTTTTGGTCCAGGATTCCTTCAATCTGTTCAATATTAAAGAATGGACATAGATCATACACAAGACTGGGTAGAGGCAAGAAAAAAGTCTGAAACAGAATTGTTGTCAATTCTGAAAATATGGAGAATAGGTAATTATTTTGCAGGGTACAAGCTGTACCTGAAAAAATATTCAGGACAAAATGTGTATTTCGTATAAAACACGTATTTTCAGTTTTGTCAACAAAAGGATAGTATCTTCAACAACAAAGTCCAAATAAATAAGTAAATAATGAAGCCAACAAACAAAAAAAGTCCCCACACCAACCTGAGCCTCTTCCAACAAGAGAACCCACTGAAGACCATATTTTGTTGCCAATAACAGATTTGGAAGAAGCAATTCTCTTCTAACACACAATATTTACAGGGGCTTTACCAACAGTAAAACAACAACAGCAAATTCTAAAGAGTAAACATTATCCAAATANGGAATTAAGAGTTGGTTGCCCTTCTGCAATCCACTATAAGGTTCCAACAGCAGTGCACTGACTCAGTCAGAAAGTTGACAAAGTAAGACCTTCAATTACAGAATCAAGACCGGAAGAATAAAACATCCAACACATGCACGGACAACAGCAAAGCATCAGTCATTACAAAATTCTGATTATGAAAAACCTGCAAGAATGAAAGTAAGAACACAAGATGAAGCAGTCATTTTTAGTCTCTTTTTGCTAAAAATAAAATAAGTTATTAGTGTGCTACAGATACTAAACTGATACCAACCTAACTCGCTTCTTGTCTGTTGATCACAACAAGCTGTAAGAACAGCATTGTCCCAAGGCTTAAAATCAAAAGTAGCATTTTGGCCTAAAGGCTGCAAAAATTTAAGGTCACAACAAATTCTGAAATGCCTCTTAGAACTTATTTTGAAGTCTTATAACTAGCAATACAGTTATTATCACAGATTAGACAGGAACAATAATGCTGTACTAGTAAGTTCTGCCGTTCAGAAAGCAGAAAAAATATATTCCAAGAGTTTCCTTCCTTTGCTGTGGCTTGCAGCAGTTGATATTTAACCAGGTTTAAGCTGTTACTTAACCACAGCTGAATTTTCAAACATTCTATGACATACATTCTGTCCCCACTGACAGAAAAGCATCTAACTTGAAAAAAGTTGCAAGTCAGACCTTTTAAAAAAAGAGTAGGAAATGCAAAGACATCATACTATTCTGACAGTTTATTGTGCAAAAATGTTTCAAAACTAATTCATCTTAATATTCGGAATCACACTTTCTGAATATTTTTAATGTATTTTGATTATTTTATTATTTTATGTCACTACAGGGCACTACCAATTAAAAATGTGCTTTGGTATCAAAGGATTTCGACTATTAACCTAACCAAGCAGTTCATTTACCAAACTGTTGCATAATGTAAAGTGATCACACATAATACTTTGTTTTGGAGTCTGAAAGTTATTTACTAGCAGAACACAGAACTTGGAAATTGATGGATAAGCACAAAACACCACAAATTCAATTTAAAGTCATTCAATAAATAACTGAGGTTTTGGTCCAGGATTCCTTCAATCTGTTCAATATTAAAGAATGGACATAGATCATACACAAGACTGGGCAGAGGCAAGAAAAAAGTCTGAAACAGAATTGTTGTCAATTCTGAAAATATGGAGAATAGGTAATTATTTTGCAGGGTACAAGCGGTACCTGAAAAAATATTCAGGACAAAATGCGTATTTCGTATAAAACACGTATTTTCAGTTTTGTCAACAAAAGGATAGTATCTTCAACAACAAAGTCCAAATAAATAAGTAAATAATGAAGCCAACAAACAAAAAAAGTCCCCACACCAACCTGAGCCTCTTCCAACAAGAGAACCCACTGAAGACCATATTTTGTTGCCAATAACAGATTTGGAAGAAGCAACTCTCTTCTAACACACAATATTTACAGGGGCTTTACCAACAGTAAAACAACAACAGCAAATTCTAAAGAGTAAACATTATCCAAATATTTTCCATATCTTCATTTTCTCCTTTGAGTAGTTTAACACTTTCAGTTTTCATTTCTTAAAACAGTTTCATTTTCAGTACAAGAAATGGTCAAAGGTACATACAGGCAGACTGCAATATGGAAATAAAAGGAGGGAAAGAAAAATTCACTCTCTTAATCACTAAAAATGCATTTTTTATTCTCTAAGTAGAGCATTCAAAAGTTCTGAAAGCTGATGCTGTAGCCAAGAACCTCTTACACGACTAAGTGCCATGGTTTAACCTGGCAGCCAGCTAAACACCACACAGTCACTCACTCACCTACCCCCAGTGATGGGGCAGATAATCAGAAAAAAATCAAAACTCATGAACTAAGATAAAGACAGTTTAATACAATGGGAAATTATGATAAATAAATAAATGTAAAGCAAGTGATACATAATTGCTCACCTCCCAGTGACTGATGCCCAGCCAACCCCTGAGCAGTGGAATCCCAGCCCCAGCGGTCTCTCCCCCAGTTTTATTGTTTAGCATAATTCCAAGTGGTACAGGACATCCCTTTGGCCAGCTGGGATCAGCTGTTCCGGCTGTGTCCCCTCCCACATTTTTGTGAACTTCCAACCTTCTTCCTGGTAATGCTGAAGAGTCCTTGATTTAGTGTAAGCACTGCTCAGCAACAACTAAAACATCAGTGTGTTACCAACATTATTTTCATCCTAAATCCAAAACACTGTACCAGCTACCAGGAAGAGAATCAACTCTATCACAGCCAAAACCAGAACACACAGGTAGCTAGCTCATACTCCTGAAGAATGTAGCACAATTGCAGGAGGGAAACATTATGAAAAATGATTTTCATAAAATTCAAATTGAAAATAAAATCTTCTGAGGAGTCAGAGCACAGAAGGCACCTCCTGGTACCACTGAGATGCCCAAACCCATTCTAGAAAAGCAAGTTTTTTCCCGTTGTGAAAACATGGTCTGCAAAACAGACTTGGCAGAAAAAAACCCAAACAGACAAGGGACTATAATGAATAGTATATCTGGTAAAATGTACTAAAGATTGTGAGCAGAAATACATAAGGATATATTTAGGCACTACAAAAACAGACAGTCTGCTGAAGACAATCTGATGTCTACTACAGGATTTCAAAACACATTCCTTCTTCATGTGAAAGTCATCTCATCTTGCACAAGTTTATCTTCACTTTGTTTTCGTATATTTACCTTCACTAATAAGAACTTGTTATTACCTACTGGCTTTGGTAGACAGCAGCATGGCATCTCAAACCTTTACCCTTTCTCAATGACTTAGTATAGTTCACTGAACTCCATCAACACAGAGGAAAAAGATTAATGCTTCAATCTTCACAGGACCCTAATAACTGCCAAGTACAATTCCACTCTCCTAAAACCTCTCAAAAGAAATAAACCTCTTTGAACAATTTTATTTCATACTACATTTAACAGATGCATATATTAACTGTGAAGCTATATATAGCTAAGGTAACCATATTTAAGTTGCTGTATTTAATAAAACTTGATGTAGGCCACACTACTCAAAGATTCCCCATGTGTTTTGCAACTGCAGAATACATGACACCAATTTCCTAAATTGAAGAGGGCCAGATCTTCTGTGCCTTGAGCGCGACTTTATTGATACACATATCACTTTAGAACTGCAGTCTAATTCTGAGCAGCAGGTGTTACCTCTGCAACAGGGATAACAGACACAGAAATCTATTAAAACAAGATTCTAAGCATACGTGGTTATCTTCTATCAGCCATGAAGAACCTGCTGAAGTTTGAAGAATGGCACAAAACCAGCGGTTCCTTTTGTACAAATTCTTTTCTCTACGCGGATAACATGTAGTCTTAGAAACCCTAAAACATCTACCATTTTTATTTTGTAATCATCTACAGACTGTAGTGTCAGTTCTTCTGTGTAACTGTTGACCAATTCTTTAGAATGATACATGAGCACATCATTCTAACACTCCTGACTTGGTTTGTTTCATCTGAGCACAGTTGACTTTTTCTAGTAACAGTGTTACTATCAGCTTAGTTCTGAGAAGATGTCAAGACAGTCCAGCCTGATAGGGTAGTTCATGATCCATTGAAAAATTTCTGAAACAGAAATTAGTTGCTGCAGTGACAGGAGAGAAAAATGAGATTTTAATCCCAAAAATACAATACATAAATTCTAGAATAAGGAAATAATACTAAGCTTGTCTGTCAGATCTCTACAAGTCTTAAGCTATTCTAAGGAATGGTCCAAGCCACAACAGCAGTCATGGAAGCTGTTGTTTGTGATTACAGTATTACCAGTGACTTCCAAGGAACACAGAGAGACCTTGCCAGTAAAAGCTCTGCACTGTAGGTAAGATGTCAGCGGAATTCTCTGAAAGCAGCTTTATCATCATTTTGCACAATGCTTATCCAAGAGACTTGTGTGATGGCCAGGACTAAGGTTTTACAGTTCCTTTACGTCTGTGTCTAATACTAGGGATGAGACCCACCTTGCAGAGCACTGGAGATCTCTGTAACAGAAAACAGTAACATTTGCTTACAAATAACTGTTTAGAAATGCCAACCACATAGTCCAAAGGTATGGACTAACTAGACTTGGGATGCCATTTATCTCAAAAAGAAAAAAGGAAGAGACCCATTTGCACTGGCTTCATTGTGAATGATATATAAACAAATTAACTAAATACAAATAAAATGAACTAGTGTCACATTAACATAAGAGTAAGAAAACTGTTTACAGATTTCGAATTATGTATTTTTCTTCAAGTAGTACTATATATAATATAGTACAGGTGTAACTCCACTGATATGACGCAAAACTGATCACATTATTTGCAAAAGTTAAGTTTCTTAAAAGATGTTTGATACCTATTTTTACTCCTAAGGAAAGTATTTTGGAGAAGCCTCTTAAATTCTGTATTCATCTGTTTCACAGTCATTCAACCTTGAACACATAAACTGGACTGGATTTTTTCCCTTTTACTGCAATTGCACATCTTAGTTACCTTTAAGGAACCCACATTTGTTCACTTAATAATCCTTAAGAATCCTGTAATTAGATCATTTTAAAGAGAGCATCAATTCTCCCAAATTATTTATGCACTGTTCAGCTTGTAGTGAAAACCAACCGTCTGGAACAAGAATAAGAAAGAACTGAAATTAAGCACTGAAAAATCGGACATTTAACTATTTCCATTATATGCGTCTACTAATCACTGTGAGCATAGCAGCAGGGCTGCCCTGGTTGTAAACACATTACAAAGAGTCCCTGGAAGGATGCACATTCTTCTTTGTTTCTTAGAAAAACGCATTCTTCTTCTCTTGGCCACCTAACATTTTCTAGGCAGAGGCAGAACCAGACCTCCTACAAACCTACTTCTGGGGGAGGAAGGCACGTAACATGGTAAAACCGCAAAAGAACATTTACCTAACAGCCTATTTCCCTCTATGTTTATTTGTTTTTTTCTCTAGCGCAAATAATCAAATAAAATATCCTTTGTTTGGAAGACGCAGGATACAGGCAAAAAGTCGCTGCCAATAAAAAAAAAGAAAGAAATCAACCAGATGTACGGTTTAACCGCGAAAACTTTCAGACAAGGGGATGAACCCTGTGCCATTACCGTGATACCGCCGCTGTTACCTACAGCAACCAAAACTCACAGCTTGTCCCAACAGATTGCTGCTTTGCGGTCCGCAATTTCAAATTTTACTTCTGCACGCAATAGATTTCATAGCAATGCAATTTCACTGCAATGATTCTTCTCCCGGGGCAGCTACTGACACGTTGTTATCTGAAGGCTGAGCAATCACAGTCCCTCGCTGAGCCACCAGACATCACCACGCTCCGAAGATCCCACGCACACAGCCGGTACCAGAAAGGTTTATTTCTCATGATCAGTGCACATGTACATGTTACACACGAACGACGGGTTCCGTCTGATTCCCCAGGACCGCCGGGCTCCAGCGGGCCGCGCAGCGCGACACTCGGGGGAAGGAAACCACCGCTCCTCGCCCCGAAACGCTGCCATCGCTAAGGGGCAAAACGCCACCCTCGCCTCACCGGGCATCGACACCGACTTACGGCATCGAGGGCCATGAATACGGGCGCTCCGGGGAACACGAACACCGGCGCCGCTCACGCCCCAGCGCTGGGGTCGGTGCGCGGCCGCCGCGGCTCTGCCGAGGGCGCACAGCGCGACCAGAGGCCGCGGTCAGGAGCCTCTCCCGCCGCCCCCTCCCGGCCA
>WEKX01005407.1:88649-139425 GCA_013390025.1 Pitta sordida | reverse complement strand
TGCCGAGTGTGCCCAGCGCGGCGGCCTGGGCTGGGCAGGGCAGGGCAGGGCAGGGCAGGGCAGGGCAGGGCAGGGCAGGGCAGGGCAGGGAGGCGGAGGGCAGCAGGTCCGAGGGGAGCCTGCAGAGCTGCCCAGCTGCGGTATGAGCACAGTTGGCTCCTGCCCTCCCTTCGTCTCGAACGCTGCAGAGCGAAGTGTAAAGGAGCGAGGGCCGCGGTGGGGGCCGGGAGTCGTTCATCGGGGAGGGAATTTGAAACGCTGCTCCACAGCCCTCATTCCGTGGAGGAGAGGGTTGGTGTGGCGCCCTGCTTGACAGGCGCCCTTCAAGCTGTCGCCCCGCTTTTTATTTTTAATCTCTTCCTGAGTCAGGATGCCGCAGTTTGACAGCCGTGAGTCAGTGTGAATCCAAGCTCTCCTGTGTGGGCTGCTGGAAAGGAGGTCCCAGCCGCAGATGCCTCGGGCTGGAGCGACAGCAACGGCACTTTTCCTTCCAGACTGTGAGCGTGACACGGGGATGTCTGCAACAGGCTGAGCAATGCGGCTGTGGCGTGTTGTCTCTGTCTCAGTAAAAACAGCCACAGTAAAAACAGGATGGAAGAGAAAATACGAAAGGTGATGGGATTTGGAGGCTTTCTTGGCATTCTTGTTTTGCATCTGTTTCACTCAGACATAAAGCATACTGACTATCCAGAGCACAAGGCAAATTATGAAATGGAATAAAGCTACTATTGTCCCATGAATCTTGGGAGGATTTGAGGCTGACATGTCCATTAAAGGCCACCATTGTCTCTCCCAGAAAGTGCATAACAGATTACAGATGCAGGATTGCTGCTGATTTTATTACAGAGCACACACACGTGCTATGAGAAAGTAAGATATGTAGTCTTTCTTCACAGCAACAGAGTCAGTCTATTTGTCTGATATAATTGTATAAATGTAATGTGTAAATTGATCAAGCGAAACATGTAGATGTGATGCTTAGGGACATGGTTTAGTGATGGACCTGGCAGTACGTATTAAGTTAATGGTTGGACTCGATGGTCTTGGAGGCCTTTTGCTTCTATGAATCAGTGCTTCATTCATGGAGAAAAGTGAACCAAGAATTTGTTTTTCTTAAGAGCCAAGCTCAGATATCAGGAAAGAGGAAGAAGAGACAAGATGCATTAGGCAATAAATGCAGTGGATTTCTTTCAAGCCACAGGCCAGAAAACTTGATGGAGATGCCCCTTCAAAAGAAAGTGCTTTTCTGCATCATCCTGTGTGGGCTGTTCGTGTTTTTGTGGATTTTAAGTGAGGCTTTATCAGAACCAGGAACAAAGATTGTAGAAAGATCTCTCTTCATGCATTTTCACTGGTAAAACAAAATGCCTGGAAACAATATGCTCTCCTCATTCAGTTTTAAGAAATACTCAGTGTAGGTCAGTCAGCCGCGGGCAATCTTTGCCAATGCTAGTTACTTTCTGCAAGAAACAGCTTTTAGTTTTCTGTTGAGGGTCCACTGAAGCCTGACTAAAGCAGCCATTTAGTAGATCGATCTATCTATCTATCTATCTATCTATCTATCTATCTATCTATCTATCTATCTATCTATCTATCTGTCTATCTATCTATCTGTCTATCTATCTAATCTAAACCTCCCAGCATATATAGGGCCCTTTTGTGAAAAAGGATCTTAGGGGGGTGATGGTGGTTTGCAATTTATAGCTGCTATTGTTGAAAGGCTACAACAGGACTGTGAAACTCACTATATACATGCCAGTGACCCTGCATTTTCCCTCAAATTACTTCAATGCTGGTGACAAATAGGGTTGTCACTGAAATCCGCATTTGGGTCCCATTCTATGTCTAAAGGCTGTAAGATCTCTGAGAAGTGGTGCTTATCTCTGATACCTTTGGGCAACTGGAAGTGTACCTGGGTCAGTACAGAAGACACTAAAACAGTGCTGCCAAGTGTTATTTAAAATTGTGAATAGTTATTTTGCAAAAAAGGCCCCTATACACCTCACAAAACAGCACAGCAACCAAATTTGGCTACTGAATAAATACCTTTATTCTTGGTACTTCTATGTATTCTGAATTATTATGAAAGCTTAATATCACAAATTTGTTTTTTGAAAAACCCCTTCTTTAAATTTATTGGATGATTAATATTTGATAAAAGGAATAAGGTTTATTACATCATGCCATCACAGTTTTCTAGTGTTTATTCTACAGAGCCTCAATGGTAAGCTAAACATGTTTAACCATTTAGTTGCACAACAGACGGTTTATCTAGATGTTGTTCAGATATAAGAAACAGAACCGTTGTATTTCCTAACTCGCCATCCACTTGCAACACTACTCCAGGAGAAGCCAAATAGCCTCTAACACTCCTTTTTTCCCCAAAAAATCTGCCAGCAGAACCAACTGGCTCTTGTACGTATTTATTTCTTTCCTTTGGAAAACAAATATGAGCTTCATCTCTTCACCTCTTTTGCACTAAATAGAGCCTGTGTCTCTCAAGCAGTTTCTGTCTCCACACACCACCCTTCTTGTTTTGTACAAGCAAGTCAGGAAAGGATTCTGCAACTTTTTGAGAGTGTGCTCAGTTTACACACTTTAGAGTATGGTCTATATTTAACAGAGCCAATATTTGGTTTTGGATCATCACTTGTTTGCAAAGTGTGTGACAGTACTGCAAAACAGAAGAAGACAGTAGCTTTCTAGCACAGGTGTAAATTAAGCAGTATGCCTACATTCTGCTTTAAAGATTAGATGATGTTCTAGATTGAGTTTTGTCTTCGATTTCAATGTGTATTTTGAAATATGTGGAAGCTCTGTTGGAAGCGATAGCACTTTGTTAGCACACACTACCTTTTGGAACAGAAGAAGACAAAACCCTCCTTTATAAATAGATGCAAAAAAGATGCATATCCATAGAGAAGAACAAGTTATTTCAGGTGGAGAAAATGCCTGGCAATGACAACTGAAATGATGCGCTAGTAAAGGAAATTGTGAAAGGATATCACCTATACTTCATATTTTGATGGATTTAGCTGAGATATGAGCCAGTCTTATCTCACCAGGACACCTCTATGGCTGTCAGTGGTATATATTACTTAAGCCATCTGAAATCTGATCTTGCATGTGGTATAAACATTTATTTTATTAGAAAATAAAGAATTTTCCATTCTTTCTGATATACCAACTATCCTCTGTAGTAGCCTTCCAGAGTAGTATGTAAAATTACTACATGTATAATAAGCAGGGTAAATGAGGTCTGCGGGCTTGAAGCTTTCTCAAACTGGACATATAGAAAATTTTAAACTAGATTTTTCCAATAACGTTAACAAATCATATGAAGTATGTAGTATAATTTCCCTTTATGATATACTGATGGAAAACAGATTGCCAGGTTTCATACAGTAGTGAAAGGGAAAAATAATACTGTAGCTTCTCTTGCTTTTTCAGTTTTCTGGGAAGGATTTTTTGCATATGTCTTTTCCTGCTCTGTAGGATACTGCAGCAACTGGTGGCTGTGCAATTAATCTCACACTCACATAATATTTTAACCAATACCTTTGTAGTTTAATACATAAGATACTCTGATAGAATGAAAAATGTCTAATGGAATTTTATATATAGCTGCATCTGAAATTCAAAAAGTTACAGGGAGGCAATCATTTTAGCTCAATGAGTCTACAATTTACTAGGAGACTATGTATGGTATTGCTGAAGACTGCTGTGCTCAAAGAAGCTGTAGGATATTCTTGCTTTCCTTACTTTCTTTGGCCCTGTGGAAGAGTAACACTTGCAGGCTTTATGTACTGATTTTTAAATCCATCGTGCATATAGCTAAGCACAAGCTTCTATTAACTGTTCTATAAACAGATCAGATTAAGTGCTTTAAAATTCTTCCTAAAGTCATTAAAATGCTAACAAGATGTTTTATTTACAAAATTACATGTGAACTCATTATTTTCTGCACTTTGGAATTTCTCGTGTGAGTTTTGTTTAGTCTTCTCAGATAAATATATCCCCAAAGCAAGTTTATTTATATAATTTGACTTTGCTGATGTTTCAAATATTCCCTGTGAAATGCATGATAGTTCTCTGGGTGGTTTAACAGAAAACAACAAATCTTTTGTTTGCCCAATGTTACATCTGTGATGTTTTCATTACAGAATGTGCTTGATCTGTACGAGCCAGTGTACATGTATATTGAGTGTATCCTTTATGATTCTGAAAGAAAAAATTCTCCTTCCCTGAGGCAAGACATTTTAATAAAAGAAACCTCAACCCCCTGAAGTGGATATTTAGGCTTACAGAACTTGCCACAAAACACATCAGATAATTCAATCCCTTAGCTGATTTAGAGAAACCTGTCAAGGCATTCCTGTTAGTTTCTCACTCAGCTGCTGTAGCAGTGCCTGATTGCATAAAGAAATGATAGAAAAGTGAAAAAAACCCCCAGACAAACAGAAACAAAGCAGATCCAGAGTACAAGAAATAGAGACTATACATTCATATATATATATCCTTTTATTTGTAGACCAAGCTCTGCACCTGATCCTAAATGTCCTTCACTGAAGTTTCCTTTATACAGTTACAGATGGATGTTCAAGGCACTGAAGGAAAAATACTTAAGGATCTATAATTCCATAGCATTAACAGAAAATCACAGTTGCTTGCAGTGGAAACCTGCAAGGACATGTTGTGGTGTGCATCCTGGAACACTGTGTGGCAACATCCTCAGCCCACATCAGACATGCTAGTTCCCAAAAAATTGTATTCTTACATACTAAAAGTGAACATATCAGTATTTCTTTAAATCCACCTTGTTATCCTCTTCTGGGAAGAAGGTGGGCATCATGGTCATCATGTCTTCTTTATTTTTACACAAGCAGGGAAGGAAAGTTATTAATTACCTTTTCCCGAAATAGGCTTTTCCATAACCCAGTTTACACACAAGAATAATGATATGGATATAGACAAAGGGGGGGGCTATGTGAGAAGAGATTTTTGAGGACTTCTGCTGTCTTGATTGTGCTATAGACTTCTTTAGGAGTTGTCACACGAGTTCCAAATCTTCAACTTTGGAAACATATATTTATCTTTTGAATGGATTTCTTTTTTCAAAGCCATGTTGTGAATGGACAAGGGGAATGGTTTTAATCTGAAGGAGGGTAGCTTTAGATTAGATATTAGGAAAAAATTCTTTGCTATTGGCAAGGCGCTGGAACAGGTTGTGCAAAGAGGCTATGGACTCCTTGTCAGAAGAGGTGTTAAAGACCAGGCCGGATGGGGCTTTGAGCAACCTTGTCCAGTGGAAGGTTTGTTGCCCATAGGAAGAGAGTTGGAACTACATGATCTTTAAGGTCCCTGTTACAATCCGGTTAAAGAGATAAACCAGTTAATATGTTTCTTTTTAGTTCCCATAAGCAAAATTAAGATAAAGCTAGACCAGATGCTGGATTTTATAATTATTAATTATTTTTATTAATTTTAAAGCTAAAGCATAGGGAAAGAGGCGGAAAAGACAGAGAAAATTTTGAAAGAAGAAGCTAAGATTACTTCAGAAGCATAGAGAAAGTTGCCAAGCCACCAACTTGCTACCTGATAAAAGTGTGGGGTGTGTAGGGAAGGAGTCCATTCCCCCCCCCACTCCTAGCTGCTGGATACAGCATGGCATGTGTCTCTGCCAGGCCAGGCAGCGCTGGTATTCGAGGAGAGGAGGGAGAGAGAGAGGGGCTTCTGGATTGCCTCGGTTCAAGTCTCCCATGGGGAGTTGGAGCCAGTTCTGTGCCATGCACATGTCTCCCGGCCATGTGAGCTGCGCTGGATTCAAAAGTCCCTCTGCAGCTTGGGTTCCGGAACTCAGGCTTTGGAGGAATGCAGGGTAGGGGCCTCGTGACTCATGTTAGGATCAGCAGCTTTGTTCCTGGAGGTTGGTTCTTCTGTCTTTCTTGGCTGCTGCAGCAGGCACTCAAGCTTCTAGTGGCTTTTCCATGGTAGTGGTGGGGGAGCAGAGATGAGCAGCAAAGCAGGCAGAGTGTGAGGGAGGGAGGGAGGTGATGGAGCAACCTCCTGCAGAAAGCAGTGTTCCTGCCCCCTACTCTCTCCTCCTAAGTAGCACATATTTCTAGCTGCTTTCTTATAGGATTTTTTTCCAACTACACCCATAGTTCGACACGTAGACTTCTTTGGGTGTTTTAGGCGATAAGAGGGGCCCAGGGCGTATTGCTACAACACCTTTTGAGGCCCACCAGAGAGATAACGGTTCCTTGAACAATAAGAAGCAAATTTTGTGCATTTTCAATTTATAATTAAGGCCTTATAGTCCCTTGATATTCGCTCCTTATGCTAATTTGAGTAATGCTATCATAATGTAAACATTACAGTGATGTCTTGGCCTCAGTAATAGTGCTAAGAACGGTGCTTAGCCATTCACAGGAGGTGTTCAGCACCATGCAAGGCTGGGCTGAAATGACCATCATCTTGGGTTTCCTTGGTCTTAAATCATAAATACAAGTCCACAGTAGAGATAGTTTCTTACAGGATCGCCAGTACCTAACTGCTGTACCCACAGGACCTTGTATGCTTGAACAAACAGGAAGAGCAGTCATGCAAAAGCAGACAGCTAAACGGGACTGTGAAAGTTGAGGTTTGTCTCTGACTGTCTTGATAGTTGCTCAGTTTTTTACAGCTGTAGAAAATATGAGGAAATTCATCATGCCTGAACAAAGCTCAAAACAACTATGTGGAATAGTTAAAAGACAGGAGTTAAAATAACACAAGAATTACAGAAGATACAAACCCAGGTGGCACCTCCTGAATAGCAAAAAAAGCCACTCTGTCTCACAGAAGTTCCTGTAAGTCCAATAAGACCTGGGATGCTCAAAAGCCTGGGGAAATGCAGAGGCAATACCATGCTCCACTAAACACAGGCCTGGATGGAGCTGTGATAACTTTTAACCCATGCCAGCTATCCATCAGTACATAATAAACGCCTGTCAACCTATTCTCAATTAGCTATACTGATATTAGCCACCCCAAACTCACAAATCTTCTAAAAAAACACCCTAAGCACTGGTATATAAAGGAATTAGAAAGTGAGAGATGTTAGGAGAGAAACTTTTCCATTCAAACCATGGAAGATGCCACACAATGTCTTCTCTTCACTCCCCTTCACCCTGGGATGGCTGGTGAAATAAGCCTTAACTTAATGTGTGTTAACTGTTTGCTTTAGAACTAACACTTTGCTTTTCTTCGTAATATTCTTAATAGACTGTTTTGTTTTAGAACTTGCATGTATGCTTTATCTTATATGGTTTTAAAATGTGTAGATAAGTTTTATCCCCAATTATTCACGAACTCTCAATGTTGTCACAATTTGTCTTAATAAAAAGTATTATTTTGTAACTGTTTTGGAGTAAACAGTTTTGTCAATGGTGAAATAATGCTTTCAGTAACCTCACTAAAGAGTCTCCTGTGTCTATTGGTGAAAGTCCCTCCTAAAGAGGAATATCGTGTTCACTCTCTATCTGGTGCACAGAACTCTGACAAGCATTGTTGGCACATAAGGCAAGTGGATCAGGGAGAGTGTAGCCAACCAGATGGCCTCTTTGTGGCTAATCTTATTCAAATATTAAAGCCACAGAAGAGAAACAAAATGCAGATGTTTATATTAGATTGATTTCTTCTGTGAGAAAGAATAAATCATATGAAATGCTGAAAGGGTAAGGGCTAGTGTCATACACAGGTCTTAATTATGCAGCATGACCATTTAATTCTGCTGTTCAGTGCTTTCACCTTAAGAAATTGGTGCAAATTTAAGTTATATGATTTTACGTTGATAACAATAGTAGAATTCACTGCTGTTTTCCTCCATGATGTGCTGGTTTTAACACTTTCAATTTTAAAGATGTTATGATACTGTGCATATGGAATGACTGGATGGTGAATGAGGCCCCTGAAGTTCAAATTGAAAACAGCTGAGATACTTTTCCAATAGCACTGTTAAAATATTCATATTCAATTAGATACATATTTCTGGGAGAACAAAGTGGGGAACCTCTGTCAAAGTAAATTATTTCTATTTCACAGGCAGTCAGTTACAAAAAACAATAAGAGATTTAAGTATCTATTGGTATAGATGTCTAGCTATAGGTAGCCGGGAGCTATGATAGCAGGAATATTCAAATGTGAGTAAAGAGAAGGAAATCATAAACCAAAATTCATTATCAATCTGAAATCCACCCATAACAGAATAGATTCTGTTGAACAAAGCAATATAGTGCATGAGACAACTCCATGTTTTGAGCAGAGTGAGCAGGAATCACTCTCTCTGTAGCGATAGGGCAATACAACAGGCAGTACAACCCTCCTGCAGGGTGACAGATTTGAGCTTGGAAACTGATCTCAGTCCTCTTGTCTCTCCCTAATTTCACTGAGCAGACAGCTTTATAAGAGAGAGAAAATAGTGTGTGATGAGGGACTCAAATATTAACTGATCACTTTGTTGAGAAACTAAGGAACCTTTGCAGAGATGCAGATGGTCCTCCTAATCATCAGAGGAATGCATTATGACATTGCTTAAAGGAGGCTGAAAACAAAGGCAACTGAAATTGGGCAAGTCATGACTGAACATCTGAGCTTGCAGATTCTCAGTGCAGTCAGCATTCGACAGCCAGATTTCTGAAGGTTACATTGTTTGCCAGGACTCGAGGGAGTAGAATTTTCTTGTATAATAGCGTCTTTCTCAGATCAGGAGCCTACTTACTAGATCAACATTCGAAACCTGAAAAAATTAACCTTCCCATGGTTTTCAGTGTTACTGTTGGAGGCTACTGCATGCCGGGGGGGTGAGGTGTGATTGCAGCACTGAGAATTGGAGTCAGGAAATAGTTGTGGGTAAGAAGATAGAAGTAATGGGACATTGCACAAAGCAAAGGAAGAGAGAGGAGTTAAAATAATGGATAAAGTGTCTTTAGCTACCAAAGTAGCTCTTTTATCATATCAAGAAACTCATGCTTTCTAACAGACTTGTGGGCAAATATCTGGTGTTTGGCACTGGTGCTTGTCCTAGTTCTGGGTTAAGAGCCTCAGCTCTTGGGCTGTGGATAATAACCAAATGTCTAACAACTCTGATAAAAGGTAAGGTTTGAAACTCAGGCATGTCAGGATACTCATGATGTTTACAGCACACTTCACCAAGTGATTCCAGGAGAATATTAGTCCATCTGTAAAAGAATAACTTTGGCAGTAAAGGTATTTGATGGTTTAGATTTAAATCAAGTGGTTTTAATGAAAACTGAAAATAGCTTGAATGATGGATTTTTTTGTTTAATATTTGGTTCTAGAATGCCTTTAAAAATCTAGGAAACTTTACTGTTCTGGGCTCCTCAGTTTAAGAGGGATGTTGAGATCCTTGAGCGTGTCCAGAGATGGGCGACAAGGATGGTGAAGGGGCTGGAACACAAGCCCTATGAGGAGCGACTGAGAGAGCTGGGGTTGTTCAGTCTGGAGAAGAGGAGGCTGAGGGGAGACCTTATCGTTCTCTACAACTACCTGAAAGGAAGTTGTAGTCAGCTGGATGTCAGTCTCTTCTCTCTGGCTACCAGTGATAGAACAAGAGGACACAGTCTTAAACTGCGTCAGGGGAGATTTAGACTTGACATTAGGCGGAACTTTTTCACAGAGAGGGTGATCTCTCAGTGGAATGGGCTGCCCAAGGAGGTGGTGGAGTCACCGTCCCTAGAGGTGTTTAAGAAAAGGTTGGATGAAGTTCTTGGTGACATGACCTAGATATTAGGGTAGTGTGTTATAGGTAGGATGGTGTGTTGGTAGTAGGATGGCAACAGGTTAGGTAACAGGTTTGGCTAGATTAGGTAATAGGTGATAGGTTGGACTTGATGATCTCTATGGTCTTTTCCAACCTTACTGATTCTGTGATTCTGTGATTCTGTGAAAGGTTACAGAGTCAGTTTGTCATGAGTTGAAAGTCACAGCATCCTGTCTCTTTGCTGAACCTTACAGTCTTTAATGCACTGCGCAGTTTAGACTTTGACCACAAACTACTTTTCCCAACTTCCCAAAGAAGTTTTGTTTGTTTGAAAGCTTTTTTTAGACATATTCCATATCCTTCAATTAAAAGAAAAGCTCAGAAAGAAATCCTGGACATGCTGAACATGACAACCCTTCTTGTTAATGACCTTAGGAGTGCAAGCATACTGCCCAGATTTTTTTTCTGGTGGTTTTAAACCCACCATGTTACCATGTAGTTAGTAGAACAAATAAAAAACCTGTTTCTCATTTAAAAAAGCAGTTCCAAATATTATTATGCTACAAATCAATATTATGTGTCCCTCTGTGATGTGACCTATTGCATTATACATTTTCTTTCTGTCTTCTCTAGAACAAGGTGGTGTGGCACGATTTAAAAAAAGATGAGGAGCAAAGGGGCATTCTCATGTAATCTTTAAAAGAATGGCATTCTTAAATGGAGAATATAATTATGCCTAGTCTTTGTTGGATGCACATGACGTGGTATTTTACAATCCAATAAAGTCTGTCTTCAGCATTCACTTAGCTCTGCAGTATCACAGTGAAGAGTATGACAGTGAATAAGACTATATAGATAGAAAGGCAGCCACAGTACATTCAAAAAAGAAGATTCTAACATATTATGTTTCAGATACTTTTGAAAAGTCAATTTAAGAAAATAAAATAACTCAGTTTCAGTTTAACAGTACCCATTTGTTCACACACGCTATCTCTAGCCTATACCTAGTTGCCAAGGGGTAATATTGATAATATTTACCATATGGAACAATATTTTTTTGATCTGTCTCTTTGGTAAACTGACCTTTTGTGTTAATGCATCCTTTTTACTTGGGTGATAAATACAGACAAATATGGGGAATGAGTTCATTGCTTGTGCACAGAAAACTTTGCAACACTGAGCCGTTACAAAATATTCTAACTGTGCATATTTATGAAATAGTTTTGTTTAATGGTGTATTCAGCTAATGCATTGTATGACCTTTGAAAAAAATAAAGGTCTTGTGCTGGGTTCCTTGCAAAATGAGAACTTGCAGCATGATGGGAATCCTTGAAAAGCTTTGAGGGAGGGTCTAATACAGATCAAGTGAATGTAATATGATGGATGTCCATTCCTCTGCATTAAGGAGATGAGAATTTGTATTTTATCTTTGAGATGTTTGACATGTCAAGAACTATCTATCTATCTGGGTAATCAAGAATGTAACAAATCATTTACATGTTTCTCATTTCCCTATGCACTGTTTTATTTCTACTTTTCAGAAATATAATTTATTACTGTTAAATCTCTGTATGTGTCCTCTGTTACTTAATTTATATCTTCATAAGACAGATTAATTCCAGATATACTCAAATAAAGGCAGTTGAATGAAATCAAATGAAATGAGCATTGGCTAGCAAGTGGAATGTTAGTAAGGTTAGAAAGGAGTCAGGTGTATATCTTCCATTAATCCAGAGTAGTGCCTGTTATCTGACTGAATGACTTCACAGAAACAAGATGGTCACAGCTGTTATTTAATTAGCCCTTGGGACAAGTGGTTGTACTCTGTGTACCTGTACCCAGGTGTAGCAGGTTATCTGCTCTAAATTTAATTTAGCTGAGTGTGCCGGTTTAACAGAAGAAACCTTAGAGGTAAATACAGGATTAATATTTCTGTACAGATGGCATCACTTAAGGCTGGAAGCTTAGAGGTGTTCTTGGCATTGAAGCTTAAAATGTCAAGCATTATCTGTGTCTGTGCTTATGATAACCTTTCTCCAGAACTCAGGAAATGTATATTTTATAATGGTGTTGGAAATATATAAGATGCTCTCTAATTCTCTGCAGACATCCAGCTAAATTCCTGACCAAATTTCTGGCATCACGTCTCATCTACTTTTTTCTGAAATACGAATGTGTACATTTTCAGCAGGACCTCTGAAAGCTTTTGTGAACCTTAATGATCCTCAGTGACTCTGCAGAGGCTTTTTACCATGAGCAAGGAAATAGGATTTTTCTAAATCATCACCAAGGATGTACTATTTATTTTTGGTTTGTGTGTTTTGGGTTTTTTACTTACTATGAGCAAAGCAGTGGATGTTTTTATGCTTGTTTGTTTCTTTGTTATGTTGAGGAATTTTTGTTTGTTTGTTTGTTTTTTGTTTTTTCCATGAGCTAGGAATTGGGTTTTTTTACCATGGTGTAGGAAGTAAATCTTCTTTGACAGGAAGCAATTAAAAACTTCCGCAAGTAGATTTTTCTCATCTTCTACAGTGTTTTTCCATATAAGATCTGAAAAAGTCACAAAACTTGTGAAGTGCAGCTTGCATGCATTATGTCTTCAGGATATGCTCTACATCAAAACTTCATTGATACTTTCCCATCATCCACACTGAAGGGCTTCTGTGTAGTAGAAATCACTAATACTGTAGCCACAGTACCTCAATGCAACTTCTCACTGAGAGGTCATAATGGTATCACAAGGGCTGCAACAGCTGCTGCAGATATATATCCATGACTCATTTGAAATCCTACTATGAATGAAGTACTAATCCAGCATCATAACCCATTTTACTGACTGCAGAAAAATGCTAAATATAAGTAATCTGTAATAGAGGGCAAATGTAGTGGAAGTTTGGTAGGATTTCTAAGTCAAAAAAGCCCCAAGTCTTATCACAGAAAAAGAAAATTGAAGGGGAAATGAAAAAAAAGAATCTCAAAGTCTTCCATTTCTCTTTTAGTTCTCTAGAGATAGCAGTGTCTATTTAGACACCAGGAGACTAATCTAATGTTTATCTGAGAGAAAAGGATCATAAAATAAAGATTATCAAGTGAAATTACTGTTACATCAGATGTTTGGAAATTAAAGCATGTGATTATTCAGATTTTGAAACAGAATAGTATTCACCATGGGTGAAGTTTAACTAGTTCATGTAATGTAATCTTGAAAATATCTGACAGTTTCCATACTACTACTTGTTTACGTTTTGCATCTCTTACCGAGCTGATTTGATGCATGCAAAGATATGAAGATGTCTTCCTTTAAGCCAAAAAATATTGATTTATACCTTCTTTTAATTCTCAGATGTTACCCTGCTGAAAAGGAGGCTCTTCCTACTCTGAGAAATACCTGCTGTAAACTTAGAGCTGGAGAGATCACTTTGAGTGGCACTTTTCCCTGCAGTGCTCTGGAATAACTGAGTTCAGTGTTACTGAATGTAAAGATCAGCATTAATAGAACTGAATGCAGTTTCTGCAATGTCTCAATTTTAATAAGCCTATTTTGGGCTTTAGAATCCATTGAGATGGTGATCTATTTATATCTCAGCAACACCAGGCACAGCTGCAGTGTGCTTAGGACCCAGAGAACTGAGTGGTCTTAAACCCAAATGGAACTCTATGGAGTACTGATTTAAGGGGAAATGATAGTTTTCCAAAGAAAAATACAAGAAAAACAGGAAAGAAAATGTGGTTTTGCTGATGCCTTTCTTGGAAACAGAAATGAGAAAAGTAAGTAAAGGTGCTTTACTCTCTGTTGTGGAAGAGCAGCGTTTGTTTTTTTATTTTTGTTTCTTTTTGACAATATTCCTGTTTTATTGTTTTCTTCAGTAAGCTAGAAGACAAACATGAATTTAGCTCCAGATAATGCTCCTCCCTTGTTTCCTGCAGTGATTGCCACAAAGGTCTCTTTGCCAGTAAAATGTAGCTGATAATAGCTTTTGGAAACACTTATAAAATTCTTAGTTAAAAAAAAAGTTAATAGTATTGCTTATTATTCTTTTCTAATAAAGGAGCAAATATAGAAAACTAAGTAAAATAAGTTTTAAAAATAACAATCTATAAAATTATATGTTATGCTAACCATTTCCCATCTATTTTTGGAGAATCACTTTAATTGTGTAGTTGAGTCTAAAGGTTGGCAATGTTGCATAAGTACTTAACATGCAGGGATCAAACACGAACTGCAACAGACACGTAAATCAAAACAGTGACTCAGCATTTAGCATATGACCTTTGCCTTATTTTCCTTTCCCAAAGGAAATGTGGCAGTGAAAAGAAGTTGGTTCCTTTCTCTCATAGGGAAGAAGCAGAGAGGAAGAGAAAGCCTCCCACCCAGCTCTCAATTCTCATTGTGTTCGTAGCCAGCAGCCTCTGTCTCGGAACTTTTGTTCTTACTGCCTTCCTCTTTCCACCGAGAACTGCCTATTGCTACATGGAAAAAAAAAAATGTAGCCTCTGCTACAATGGCCATGCTAAAGAGTAGTATGATCACAGGCCATGTGTGGAAGACAAATATGGATGCAGGAGCCATCTCAAGGAGAAGCTGAAAAGTTGTATGTGGTAGAAGTATGTTGGTCAAAGGAAAGCTCCTCTACTTCATGAGATATTTACTTGCACATGGCTGAGACAGAGGCTGTGAGAGCTGAGTTCCTATAGTAATGCCTGAAGAGTTGAGGTAAAGCCAAGGAGATACATACACTAGTTGGACTCCTATTGATTGCACCAGAACATTGTCTTTACTTGACTTTGTGATTAAGTCATTCTGGGGATGAGGATGCTGTCATGGAAAAAGCACCTGTTATAAACTATGTTTGACAGGTAATAAAATTGGTACTGTCAGTTGAAGTCCCTGCCTTTGCACACATAGTTGAGAGTAAAAGAAGCAGTCCTGAGCTTAAACAATCCAATCAACACTTGTAGCGTGCTCTTTTTTTCTATTAAATGAGACTTTGATTATAGTCCTGTAACTGAAAATCTTCTACTTCTGTGGAAGACAAATGGCCAATTGTAATACTGCACTATTCCTGAAATTAAGACAAGCTGCAAAAGGAAAAGAAAAAAAAATAGCTGGCAACATGGATGTTACTTACACAATGATGGCACAGAAAGTAAAAGGCCTTGTGAATAGTCATTTACGAATGTGAGTAGTCATTTATCAAACTGAAGCAAGACATTCATAAAGAGAAGTACTGGGAACCCCATGATACACTGCTAATCACTTTCATGAAGATTAGTGTAGCAAACTCATTCATTCCCTGTTCTGCAGCTCTAACAGATTATTAGTTAATCCTGTTTGATGAGGTAAATGTTGGATGCTATATTTGGTATGGTATTTATTAATTTATTTTGATGTTTGATAGGCTTTAAATTTGCTTTTCCATGAGACCAAATATTATTGCTTTAGTTCCTTTATTTTGCTTCTTATCACTGAGTTTTCAAGAAACCCCATTTATATTTCTACTTGACAAGTCTTCTGAAATAAATCAGTTAAAAAAGTTTGATGTTTTAAAAAGCTATTGTAGACATTCTGTCTCAGATATTAACGGTATTTATCAGCCACCAAATAAACATAGCTTATTGGAACTCTTTCCATGCCTTGGGACTCTCTTTAAGTTTTAAACTTTTTTAGTCTAATGTTTTAAACTTTTTTAGTCTAATGTTTTAAACTTTTTTAATCTTATGTCGAGACTGTTGTGAAATTCAAACTGGTATGTGTTTATGAACTGAGAAAAATCAAGGTATTTGATGAACAGTCTGGCAAAATAATGAATGAGTGAATACTCATTATTTGTCTGGGTGAAGAAAGTTTGGCTGATTTTAAAGTGCTTACTGGATTACCATGCATTGCCTCGTGGTGCAAGTTCCTCCTACCTCGTGCTTTATCTCAGGGCTGCGGTCCTGAGTCTCAGTGCATTGGACATTCTTTTTAAAATAGTCCATGTATTTTATAGAATATCCATTTGCATTCTCATTTCACTGTGAAATGCTTAATATATTGGTTCAAAGCCAATGAAGATGTCCATGCTCTGTTGAGTGCCTTTTTTACGAAAATCATGCCTTGATCACAGTGAGGGCAAAAGGTATTCAGTGAAGACCTTCCGTATTACACAGTTGAAATGGGAGATGCCTTTTACTGGTGCAATTTTTTCTTGTGCAGTCCTATCTCTGCAGCAGACAGTTTAGTGGTCAAAGAACAGTCTTACCATGTTGGTTGCTCCTCTGTCCCAAAGCAGCACTGAGATTGCCCTGACTCTGGGCAGTCACAGCTGGCCAAGCAAATACAGCATCAGCTGTATGCTAGGCTCAAGAGTCAGCCTGCTGACAGAAAGGCCAGTAGTTTTCCTAAGCACTTGACTTCTAAGAAAAAAGCTGGCTTTTCTGCACCATGGAAACATCTTTCATTCTCAGTGTGTGCTTAATCCGTCATCATCTTCTTGTAAAAATATGTGAAGATTGTTTGACCTGACACAAATCTTGCCTCTGGAACAGCAATAAAAGTTGGCTGGAAAGGTCTCTATCAAAAATAGTTTTCTGATAGCATTACAATGTGAATTGACCTGATTATTCTGAAAATACAGGGGAGAGTATGCGTACTAGGAAAGTGCTTGGTAAGTCTGCCTCAGATTTAACCATATAGTAGTAGTTCACAGAATTCACAGAATATTCTGAGTTGGAAGTCCAACTTTTAAACAGCACCACTGACTCCCTGGCAGCATTCAAACCCCTGGTTTTTCGTATGAGAGACAGGGACACTTGCCACTATTCATTATCTAACTGACAACCCACCTGGAAATAAAATAAGTGAAAAAATATATGTATGAATCAGTTCAGCAGAGATGACTATTGTATTAATAGCAGACCAGCACAGTTTCTCTGCAGTCCTTTTCTCTTTTCCCACTCTGGGGATTGCTATACATATCCCCCAGCATTCCCTACCCTGCTAGGCCTCCCTAGCCTCAGTTCCAGACTCACAGATTCACAGATTCACAGAATATTATGAGTTGGAAGGGACCCACAAGGATCATCTAGTCCAACTCACCATCTAACACCCGTACAGAGACCGAACGCACATCCCAGAGCGGTAACACCAACCTAGATCCCTCACAGTCTAGCAGGCCACTCCGAGCCGGAAGGGGCCCAGGATCATCCAGCCCTACACCCCCCAGCTAGACCATGTCACTAAGCTCCTTGTCCAGTCTTCTCTTAAACACCTCCAGGGATGGCGACTCCACCACCTCCCTGGGCAGCCCATTCCAATGTGCAATCACTCTCTCTGTGAAAAACCGCTTCCTAACATTAAGTTTAAACCTCCCCTGGCGTAGCTTGAGGCCGTGCCCTCTCGTTCTGGTGTCATCAGCCTGAAAGAAGAGGTCCACACTTTCTTCCTGAGAACTTCTTCTGTCTCAGTAGGAGAAAAAGGGCAAAGCCTGAATGCTTAAAACAGGACATAAAATGGCTTTTGTGTGTGGGACACACTGGAGATACAGGCCAATATTTTTAATGAAAACAAAGATTGAAATAATTTCAGGTGATTCTGTGTGCCTAGATCCCAGGTATGTTAAGTATTAGAGGCAAAAGACCTTAAGAAATGCAACTTCAAATAAAGTACTGCTTTCAGCGGTATATTTTGTAAGAATTGGTGTAGATACAGCTGTGAAGCTATAATTGTATGTTATTCTCTGGAAATTCTTATTTCTGTGGAGAAGACGAAGGGGATGCATGCTTTAATGCAGTGAGAGTTTTTCCTTCAGTGTTTACAAGTAGGCCTTGAATTATTCTCCTGGATTTTACATCATTATAATACTATTTGACCTGAATCTTCCTTGCCTAGTTTGATTTTATGTTTCATTTTAAGTTTACTTGGCAATGGAGGTTTTTTCATCTAAATACTTTTCTTGTCTGTGTTACTTTCATGAAATGATACAGAGATCAGAAAGAAAAAATAAAGTAACCATGGACTGCCCAGGGAGGTGGTGGAGTCGCCGTCCCTGGAGGTGTTTAAGGGAAGACTCGATGAGGAGCTTAGTGACATGGTCTAGCTTGGGGGTGTAGGGCTGGATGATCCTGTGGGTCCCTCCCGGCTCGGAGTGGCCTGTTAGACTGTGAGGGAACTAAGTTTGTGTTACCGCTCTGGGATGTGCTTTTGGTCTCTGTACGGGTGTTAGATGGTGAGTTGGACTAGATGATCCTTGTGGGTCCCTTCCAACTCATAATATTCTGTGAATCTGTGTGAATCTGTGAAAGTTTTTTTGTTTGTTTTAATTTAGCCTATCAACTCCAGCGTGAATCATGCTGGTGAACAGTGTTGAACCTCCCTGGAAACAAATCCAAGTTATCAGTTATGTGACACCTGTGAGAATTGTAATAATGCAAGACTGCACAGGATCCATGTAGGTCAAACTTTATTTTCTATAGAAGAACTGAAATATTCTTAGGCTTTTTCTACTTGATTACTTTTTCTCCATCAGAACACCAAGCCTGGAGAAGAGGAGGCTCAAAGGTGACCTCATTGCCGTTTACGACTACCTGAAGGGAGGTTGCAGTCAGATGGGTGTGAATCTCTACTCTCAGGCTGACAACCCCGGAACAAGAGGACATGGCCTTAGGCTAAGCCAGGGGAGGTTTAGACTGAAAGTTAGGAAGAGGTTTTTCCCAGAGAGAGTGATTTCTCATTGGAATGGTCTGCCTAGGGAGGTGGTGGAGTCGCCATCCCTGGAGGTGTTTAAGAAAAGACTGAATGAGGAACTCAGTGACATGGCCTAGATGATGGGAGGCTCGGATGGATGGAGCGTGGTGCCCGTGGTTCCACGCTTGTGGGCCTGATCTCTAGGTGGGCATTCGCTTGGGAGTTGGACTAGTGATTCTGCGGGTCCCTTCCAACTCAGAATAACTCGTGAACCTGTGAAACAAGACCTTGATTAATGTGTGATTTTTACAGAAATGCATTGCTTTGGTTACCTTTCGTTGTCTTTTCCTTCTATTCATGAGCAATACTAGATGCATCCCCTGTAATAAACATTTTTAACACGATATTGGTCATGCCTTTTCTAACCATGCCTGATTTTTATTTGTCTGTGTTTTCTATTTTTATCTGCTGTCATTTGGTGATCAAGGTCTATTAAATCACCTTGTGGAAAATATCTCAAATTATTTCTGCTAGCAGGGATAATAATTCATCCAAGTAAGCTGTATTTTTTAAATTAGAAGATAGTAAAGACATTTACTTCTCACTTAACAGTAAAAGATATGTTGATATCTTACTTTTTCCTCTAGATCACGTGTTCCAACATAATGAGAACTCATATCTTCTTTTTTTAAGAAATCTTTTTTTTTTACCCCATCTTCCAGAACAGAGAATAAAAACTGGTCAACTGAGCCAGTTGTTTCACTTGAGCTATTAGTATTGCTTCCTTTTTGGAGGACATATTAGAAGTTTATATACTTTTGTATAATTTTTTCCCTTATTTCATCTATTTTATATGGGAAACTTTTCTTTGCCCTGAAAAAGCATTCTATTGTTCATCAATTTCTGCTTTCTTGAAATATACTTCTACACTATGTCAAACAGGAAACTAAGGAAAAAACAAAAAAAAGAGACCATTTTAAGTGAAAAATGTAAGCCCCAGTCAGGATCAACCTGAATTTCAAGAGTAGCCGCCTGGTTTTGCCTTCTTTGCTCTTTTATGACCTGAGAAGCTAGGAAATTGGATAGCATGTGTCTGTGTCTCAGACATAATGGTAGTAGCCATAGCAGTGAAATTCAATTGTACTTTAAACTTTTTATTTTAAACCAGCTACTAAATGACCTTAGAAAAGCAATGTCCAGTGAGGACTGTGAATCTGATTGCGTCAAATTAACTGACCAAACTCTGTGCTCAGCAGTTGCAGTTTGAAACATTTTCTTCTTGCTTTCACCTCCTTCACCCGTTCCCACACCCCACTTTACTTCCTCTTGTGCTTATTCTTAGCGTTTTGAAACTTTAGAGCATCCATTCTAAACAATTACAGGTAGAGATTGTAAAAACTGAATCTGAGATTTTTCTCCTCCCCTTTCTTTAAAAAAATTTTTTTTGCACTCCGGCTCTTTAGTGTCCACCAGATGATTATTTCACTGCCTTGAACTTCAAAAGGAATAGGATACAATCTAAATTCTATTATACATTGTTCTATCAAGAGATATTACAATTTATAGTTAATTTAAGTGAATGGCAGTGCAAAATAAGAAAAAAACCCTTTTTTGATAAGTTTAAAAAATCTGATTACGCTGGTTTTGTAATGGCTTATGTGTCAAGAGAGGAGGGTAATAAATATTAGACTTACTCTTCTGGTTTTCAATGCCTAGTTTCTGAAAATACAGAAAACTCTCCTGACAATATGACAAATATTTGCAGTTACATTTAACATTTTTTCATATTGTTGTTTTTAAAAAAAAACCAAACCTTTTTTGCATTGGGAAAGATCTTGCTGCAAAATGCTGCTTCCCAGATAAAGCAGCAGAACTGGAAGAAAGCAGAAGCAGCCATTGTGCATTGCACAGGCTCCCCTGGCATTAGAAATAAATATCGTATTTCACTCAGTGTCACAGCAGCAGGTTCCTGGTGCTTGATTATAGAAATGTTAAGCCTTTTTCATTCCTTAGGGCTTATTTAGTTTTCAGGTAGAGTAGTGGAATTTGGCTTTGTTGTCCACTCTTCCCTCAGGGTCTGTGTATCACATACAATGCTGGACATGTCTCCACAGTGGAGATGATTCAAATGATTCTGTTCTCTTGGTTAGAGCAGCACAGGTCTGACTGTCTACACAGAAAATTAAGCTTTTGTATCTGTCTTCCAGATGAAGTGAGTGCTACAGATGTACAAGCTCTGGTCACCAACCCATCACCCTTTTCACTGTAGTCTGTTTTTCTAATAGGTCCTGCATAGGGAACAGGGGAAAAACTAGTTGGAGCTGCTTTGTCTATACTACCACTTCCTTAAAGTCTTTTCTCTTCAGTATTCCACATGCAGCAGCAGCTTATTTTTTTTAAATTCAGAACAATTTAGTAGTTCTGGTTTATTTAAATTGTTCTTTACATTTCGTAGATTGCAAATCTACTTCTATTGTTTCTTGAGAGGATAATAAATCTTTGTAACAACAATAACTAGAAAAACTGGAGGAATTTTTTGTTTTGTGCAACTCACTTTTTTTTTTCCTTTTTTTAAAAGCTTTTCCCTTGCTATTTGCCTTCTGGTTTTGCTACAGGCTAATGAGAATAAAGACTGATGTTCTCGGATCAGGACCTCAGTCACTAAAATATTTAGGATTATACAACTTGAATTCATAGTGACACCACTCTATCTTCTGAACAAGTGTAAAGTCTGTGACATTCAATTCAACAGTTAGAATCATCGGTGTAATTTTTCTGCTTTGGTCAATAAGCACGATTGCTATAAATTCTATCTTCTATTTGCTTTAACTTTCTAGATTAGCTGTTTCATTCTAATCACCCAGTCATTCTTGGCATAACTGTCACACTTCCTCTGTTTCCTCATCCCTGAGGAGACTTAGATCTAAACATTAAATTAGTGTTAAGTGAGGAATAATTTAAAATGTCTAGGAAATTAAATTTTAAACACTGATCTAAGTTATTCCCTCTATGTCAGACGTTACCCACATTACTTCAAGCAATTCTGTGACATCTCATATCATGCATCACCATAGATGTTCGAATGCATGATCATTAAAGACAGGATGATGGGGGAGACAATAATGCCCCTTAGTAGTTTTTTTTTTTATCTCTCAGCTCCCCAGCCATCATGCCACAGGGGCTGTACTCTGCACATACTGCAGAAAGACACAGACTAATATGGGTCTGTGGTCAGTCTTCTATTACTGTCTACGGTATTCCAGCTCTTTTCTCCCCATTCACAATCAGCATACAACTTTAGGCCTAATATTGTTTGATCTATGCACTTGTTTTACTTACAGATATTATGAATTCCACACCTGTAGTGTTGATTTCTAGAGAAATGTCAAATATGAAACAAACATAACAGTTAGTGCTGGAGGCTGACAGGCCTTGCATTACTGCAAGAGCTGTGTAATATGTTATTGTGTTATAGCAATGTCATCTCCCCACAAACCTGCATTTCATTACTCAGAAATATTTTTTTTTCCTTCTTAGACTATTGCTGCACCATTTCATGTATATATGGATGTACTTTTCTGGAGTAGCTGTTCTTAAAACCTTACCTTGTTTTACCTTTCTGTATCAACAAGATAATAGTAAAGATTTAGGGTACTTTTATGTATCTCCTCTTGTTACGTGATTCTCTAGGAAAAGAATTTATGATTGCAGTGTTATGGCTGTGGGTGCATTGTAGGGAGACAAAGGGCAGTGAAAAGCCCTACCCTTGACCCAGATGTAAAGTGTGGTCTTTCGTGCAACTTGGCAGAAAAACCTGAGCAAAAGGGTGGCATGCTTTCCAACAGTTAGACTAGTTATCTATTTTAGCTGTTTAGGATAGTAATTACTCATTTGTGTTTGGTTGCATGAAGCTATAGCTCACTTTTACCAGAGGAAAACTGAGTGCCCTGAGTACTAACTGTGAAGAGATTGTAGCAGTCAATGTGTGTCACTGTGAAGGAGGATGTGACCTTGGTACAGTAACGTGCAATAATATCTACCACTCTAGTTTGATAAGATTTTATTTCCAGGTTATTTGTCTGGTTTTAGACTAAAGGTCATCCTAGACTGTCAAACAATGGTTTTAGACCTTTAAACGTAGCTATATACTGAGTGAGCTCTGCTGTTTAGTTTATAAGTTACATCTCCACTTTCATCTCAGTTTATTTCCATAACCTTAATCACTGAGGGCAACCTGTGTTTGCAAGGTCTACAAAAAGACCAGGATCTGGGAATTTTTTTATCTGGAGAGTGTAAACTCCTTTAGATGTCTAATTAAATTAATCAATGACAGAAAGCTGACTATTTAAAATCATAATGCTTTTTCATTTTTCCTATGTTTACTGGATCAACAGAAGGAATCAGAAAATGCTATGAGATGTAAACAATTCCAAGATTTTCTACAGGTCTACATTTGCTATATACTCTGGAAAACTGACTTTGGTTGAACTGTTAGTCTTGAGCAGATTGAACAACTGCATTGCTGCAAACTGAGTTTGCTTCTTGAAAAGACAGCTTTTGCAGTTTCTAGCCATTCTTGTTGAAAATAGAGGATACCCAGGGCAGGCACCTTTTGCTATGCTAGTTTTCAGAAACATGCACTGTGAGGTAGCTTAGAGGAAGTTTTAACTCTTTACTTTCAGTTACACCTGTCTTTTAAGAAGCTAGTAATACATTTTTGGGGTTTTGTGAGGAGCAGAAATTCTCCTCTGATTGCATCCTAAAGAATTAGGCTTCAGCCTTGGGCACAAAACCTCCTTGTACAGTTCAGAAGCAAAAGAGTACACAGGGAATTGTACAAACCCAGCGTCCTTGACCACTGGGGGTTGTGAACTCCCTGATGGACAAAATAAGAGTACTGTAATGTATTTACTAAAAGCCTAATGCCAAACAGTAGCAAGGATGAGAATATTAAATTGTAATGCTGCTCAAGTGTAAACAAAAGGGACAGAGGCTTTATGTGGTGTGCACTACTTTGGAGATGGAGTAAATGTTGAAGAATCTTTTGTTTCCTGTCTAAACTTTTCTTTAATACATACGTACCAGAAAATAAGGGGAAGACAAAACAAAATGCTGTGATTCCTTATGATATTAATTTTCAGTAGTTGCACAGAAAAAAATCTGGTCACTGACTTTCAGAGGAAATCTGTGGTGTAGACTCCATATTAATATGGATATAGTTAATTCAGTACTGACAAAGATCATTCATGCAAAAAGAAGTTTTGCTATTTTGGAGCATGGACTGCATTCAAAGAAACTGCACAACCTCTTCTATTCCAGTCTCAAGTGAATGTTTTTTCTCTTATTTCCAATTGAGCACCTCCCCTTAATAAATTCAATATATAATTAAATGCAATAACATTATAAAATAATGCATGTATTTAGTTTTTTAATTTTTTGGGGTGAAAAAATTAAAATTAGTCACTGTATACTTAAAGGAACACACTTATTTAACTTCTTTCTTTTTCTCTGTTCTCTTTTTTCTGCTTATGCTTAACAGCTAAAAGAAAAAGGAATTTATATCTCACAAGCTAGCTCTCTGCAGCTTGAAAATCTCTGTGGTAAGGAACTTCATGAAGAAAACAATGCTTTGGTTTTGCCTGTTGATCCATGTACTGTCTGACCTTAGAAAAAATTTAATGATCATTTTTGAAAAATTAACATATTTAACTTCATTATTAATTTAAGTAATTAATTGCTTTCTGCTCCCTTAAATTTCAGTGGGTTCATTTGGGCTGCTATTTGTCATTTACATATCTAATTCAAATGAGAGCTCTATGTGTTGCATTACATGATAAGCCACTTCTCTGCTTCTGCTAAGAGTGCAGTAACACACTTCAGAGCAGCACCTTACTCTTGCTGTATCATGGAGAAAAAAGAAAACAACATTATATCACTATTTGCAAAAAATACTTTTCCCAATTCACTTCCCATTCCTTTATGAGATGTTTTTAGGTCAGATATTGCTATTTAAAAGTAAAATCTCTCTTTCACTTGTGGCTCACGCAAATGAGCTGTTTGCAGGAAATCTGCTGGAAATTGCAGTAGAGGAAGAAATGTTCCCATAGTACTACGAAACAACTGCAGTCGCAGAATAGCAATGAGCTCCATGAAGGCCTTTCTTAGCTACAAGAATTGCTTGCCTTTTTATACTAGTTTACTGCAAGACCTGTGTATGTTATGTGCTACCTTGTACCCAAGGCGTGCTGTCTGTGTAGTTAAAAAGAGCCCTTCTTTGACAGTGATGGCTAAACTTCATTCCCAAATAATAAAGTAAGGCAGAAGTTTTTAATATAGCTATATTCTCTTCATGAACTATCCGTCATAAAGAAAGGTCTGCAGAATCCTAGCAGCAGCTTATCATGGCTCTGTGGTTTCTGGTAGGAAAACAAATATGTCACGTAAAGGGAATAAAGTGCCTTTCTCTGGTTATCATTCCACTCCAGGCTTTTGTGTCGCAGATTGTCTGGCAGACTCTCACAATTGTTTCCTCCTGCAGCTTCTGGAAATGATCTCTGCACTAAAGAGAAATATGCACACAGCAGATGGGTTTTATTTGTGGTATTCTTTTATATTTTTTTCCATTTTACCATTAACTGATTTTTAGCTCTCAATCCCTTTCATGAACATGACTTCTGTCAAGACTTTTACCATGCTCTAGGTAATTGTTTATATGTCTGAAATCTGTGTTCTAATAATATATTCATCTAGTTGTATTTTTTTTTTTATAAGCACACTAGCTCTGAGTCACCCCCCAAACTACACTGAGCAAATTGCAGAGCACTTCCATAGTGCAAATCTGGCTGCCTGTCAGGAGCTGCAGGAGTGCATGGACTGGGTCCCGAAGAGGTGGCTCTGATGCAAAGGTGCATACAGAGCTGAAATTATTACTGCTTGAATCATCTTTCCTGTTTGATATGTTAGACTTTATCACTTCAGGCTATCATGAAATCTACTTGGGATGGGGTAGGGAAAAAAAATATCCAACACAACTGCTTTTGACTTCTAGCCTGATTATCTATCCAATGAAAAGGAACAGCAGGCGTTTGGATATGAGCTAGCTGGCTAGTCCATGCTCAGAGTGCTTTTTCCCCTCCTCCAGTCCTCCTCCTTGGTAGCTAAAGCAGTGGCAGCTTGTTCTCCTGAGGCAGTTCGCCTAGTGCCGGGCTGCAGGGCGTCCAGCTGGCTCCTTCCTGCTGCCTGGCTACTCAGACACCTCGGAGACACACCAAGTCCCCCGCTGCCGCCCAAGGCCTGAGGGTTGACTGCTGGCCAGTGAATTGCTGGAAATCTGTCTGATTCAAACACATATCACTAAGAATAAACATTTTCTCCTCCTCCCTAACCAGTGTTACTACAGGGCACATTTCTGTGAGAGCTGGGGAAGACCACATTGAGCCTGACACCTGATGAAGTGGTTAGTCTCTGCCTGGCATCCTTTATTTAATGAAAAACATCACATGTGGAAGGTAGCATTGCTAGATGTTTTCCTTGCAACGCCTCCAATATCTCAGAAAGAAGAGGTTCAGAAATGAGCATTTCCTGTCTCTCCATCGCTTCTAACCCCACCACAGAACATGTTTATTTTTTTCAGTTACATTTCTCAGTGATTCCTGTTGCCTCCTGTGCATGTGGCATTATGTCTGTGCTTGTGATTCATTACATTGCTTATGGCTGTTTAGAGTCTGGAAGCCTCCTGTAAAACATGATTTGTAAACACATCATCCATGTGAGGGAGAGAGGAAGAAAGGAGGGGAGGGGGAGAGGACTCTGGCATTTCACTGCCTGCTGAAAGTATGGAGGTAGGAAATAAAGAAGGTCTGTCCAAAGAAAGCTGTTCTTTATTGAGAGAGCTTAAACCAGGGATTTAAAATTAAGAGGAATGGTAAATCATATATACATATGCATTTAACAATAAGGTTACCAACCATTTTATTTTAAATTACATATGCAAAACCAATTGTCCCCATAATTCTGAGGGAGCAAGAGCCAGATGAACTGAGAATTCCTCAAACTCTTCCCCTCAGACCTTCAGCCTGTTCTTGACTGTTGATTGGTGTTTCTCTCTGCTCCAAGCATGTAAGCAGAATTTGGCAGCTAAATGCTTTGAGAAATTAAATGGGTCAATTCCACGTGACATGTGATGGGAAGTAACCAGTCTTTAATCTAGTTTTATATAACTAACTGTGCAATTTGTCTATATGCTTTTTCCTGCATATTTAGATTTAACCACTCCAAGAGCTGAGGAAACCAATGCTGCTCTACAGGAATCGCATTGACTGTATTAACATGGCAGGGTCCATTAACAGTATTGAATATTTTAGTTCCCATACATAAATCTCTTGACTCCATCACAGAGTGAGATCAGAACTTGTCACTCTGGTCTCAGAGCAGCCATATTATGAGGACACGATGCACTTCTGCCAGTAGTGAAAGGGTAGGGAACCTGGTGGTTTCTGTCTCCATCTGGGTCTGAAACCCAGAGTGCTGTATGGTGCAAGATCAAGGCTTTATTTATCACTTCACCTTTTCTCCCTCCCTCCCTTGCCTGCCTGCCTACCTCCCTCGAAGATTCTTTCTGTCTCATCCCAATATTGTCTTCTCCTTCCCTGCTTTGAGATACCAATTTATTTCTAAATTATTAGAACTAGTCTATTTTTCTAGCTGGGAATAGTCTCACTGAAACGAAAATGGAGATCTGAACCTTGCTTTACTCAAGACATCTGTTCCACTGCAGTTTTCATCATCCAGGTGTTTTTTTCCTATGGTCACTCAAATCCAACCACTTTGTCAGCTGCAGCATCTCACAAGGGCTGGAAAAATACAACAGTAAGCAGATTCCTGTTTAGTTAATTAACCCGTTTTGGTGATGTGGAAAAAGCAATGCATTCCCTTCCTGTATCAACTCTGCTCTCTGGCATAGCAGAGTATTTCTTCCCTGCAATGCTTCTAGTAAAATCCGGCCTGAGGCAGAGAACCTGGTATAGAAAATTTTAGTCCAAATAGTTAGGCATAGACTACTGAAAGAGGATCTTTCAATAGAAACTGTCGGGAGACTGACAATAGGTGATACGTACTACAAGCTTTATGTACTGTTGTGTATATCCAGCCTTCTGATGCACACTGTGTCACTGGGACAAACTCAGAGGACAGAAAGACTCAAATAAAGGGATTTGAGTCTTTCATTTAAAGTAACTATTAATAGTTACAGCTATTCAGCTGTGCTCCGTTTTGTCAGCATCTATGGCAGGATGTAGCATAATGAATGCATGAATATTATTAAACAAATAGACAGGTGACATTTTCAGACTTTATATTACCCTCTAGTACATGTCTAACAATTAGACATTAGTAAGTGATTGAGTTTTTCTGCTAGGTCTCAGACCATAAGTAATTATGTGCCATTTTAAAACAGCCAGTGGAACATTGAAAATGCTTAAATGAAAATGGGAGGAAGCAGAGACAAACAATTCTCAAGAAGACAAAACTCCCCTCATACTCATGACCAGTACAAACTTAGGCTTAGGTGATACTAATGTAGCATAATTGACATAAAATCTATCAATACTCAATAGGAAAAAATACTATCTTTTTATTTCAAACCAAAAAGAAAACTCCAATATTTTAGTGATATAAAAATTCTTCAAGATATCTTACACAAGTTTTTCAGAGGTTAATCATATAAATTGTCATGGGCAAGCTTTAAACAAAAGTGGCCTTTACAGACCAAGTGGAAAATAGCCTCTCTTACCTTTTAGTCAAACAAATAAAATTTGTCATCTACTCCATCATACTGGCTTAGCCTTTCTCCCTCATTAGAGGGGAGATTTTTCCTAGAGCACCCATATCCCTTCCCCAAAGTACCTGAAGTTAGGAAAATGATACTTCTTTGCTGACTTGAGACTTAAGCAGAACAATCATATTGTCTTCTAGCACCCATGTGAGTCCTTGCCATGTTAGACTAAGTAAACTAAATGTACCTCTGATAGTAATAAGAGTAGACAACTAAGTAGTGCATTGCTATTTTACCCTTCCCCGTTTAATAGTGATGGAGAGAGATGGAAGCCAGTTCCATCACAAAATCCACATGCAGTGAATAAAAATAGCATGAAAAATGAGAAGAAATATAGCTGAGCTTGTCTTCTACCACCTCCTCTAGACTGATCACTGTTCTTCTAGTGGGTTGCATGTTCATAACAACATCCTGCAAAATGATTGGGACTATCTAGAAATGATCTGGAACTCCATCATTCTTTTCCTGTGACCTAAGGCTGGCTGTCCCAAGAGTACTCTCAGAGAGACCAGGTAGCAACAGAAGCCTTAGGAACTTGCCGAGTTCATGCAACAGCTGGATTGATGCTGGAGTCCTAAGGCAAGAAGAAGAGGAAGACTTCCCTGCTTGGTGGAGACTGTGGGAGATGCTCTTCCCCTTTTCTGGGATGGCTTCTGATGGGTTTTCTGTGCCCACCTGTACGCAGGGGGTGAAAGATCCCAAGCCACTTTCAACTAACACAGAACAGGCTTAGCTGGACTCTCAGATAAACTTCAAGGTGGAGTTTTCTTAACCTTGACTGGAGGAGGCTCTGTGCAAGTGGTCTGTCCAATAGAATGAATCCTGAGAACATGTTGATGTGGATGCAGTATTTACCTGGCAATCTAATATTACTGTTTCAGTGCTGCTGTTTGGACGAAGACTGGCATTTGCCCTGCTAGTCTTGCTCCATGTGTCCATTCCCACTGCTGGATTCCTTAACGTAGTTTTTTCAAGCAACACTAAGCCAGACTCCTGGAAACATCCTTGATGGATGATGTAATTTGAATGATGGATTCCTGTATCTCCTTCTAAAGAAGAGTCATCTCAGCTGTTCTTCCTTTAGACATTTTTCAACCAGTAGTAACAATAAAAGAAAGAAAAGACCTTGAAAACTAGTCACATCTTTCCTATTGCTGTGGAAACTAAATGTGGGGGTTTTTTTCATACATCCATGCATGCTATTATGCCTTATTATCAAATTCTGGAGAGGCTTATCATCTTACAATGGAGAGCTTTATGTAGCTTATGTGACCTCCCTTGAATTGTTGCAGAAGTGGTAAGTCTAGACTATGAAGTAGCTTTATAGGACAATTTTAACTTGAGATATTTTGCATACCAGCCTGTGTGGTCACAATGACAAAGGTTTGTCTGCCTGAGAAAAACTTCATATGGGTTATTTGAAGGCATCAGAAAAACATCTATAAGAGAAGTCTGCAGGCAGACATTGAAGGTATAAGACAGAGATCTGAAAGACATCTCATTATATTCAATGAAGAAAATGGTACAGGGATCTCCCCAGATGCAGTATCCCTCTGGAGATCCTGTTATAGCCTATTAATCTCACTTCTGTGACCTACTATGCAGATTTCTTTTATGCAGTGCTGGGGTTTCCCTTAGTTTACTTCCTAAGACACTTCTCTGCTCTTCCAATATCCAGGCCTAGACTTTGTGCAAGTAAAAAAATGTTTACTCTGTAGATTTAGGTGGGTATTATACTTCATGAACAGATACTATTTTGGAAAATCTGAAAATTAATTAGTTCATGCATTTTCAATGCTGAGTGCTGAGTTTGGTGAAGTCCTCATAGCATCTCCCAGGACACTTTTGATATATGCCATGAGAACCTTCTTTGGGTGCCCATGCCTATCTACTGGCTGAATTCTCAACTGAGCTCTGCTCATTCACCTGCCCAAGAGGAGTGTCCAACCTCATGTGCTTCACTTTCTTGGAGCCTGAGAGCTGAGGGGCATGTCAGGGAGGTCGCTCCAGCCCCACCTCCCTCTGAGTCAGCTAGGTTCACTCAGGATGTGATTTGTGTATGTCATTTAGCTTTCACTGTAAATGGCAAAGACTTAGGGAAAGTTCAGGGTCAGAGTGAATACTCCTGATAAATAAATACATCTTGCAGCTGCTGTTGGTCCAGCTCTCTCAGGCTTGTAAACTAGAAACTACTGTTGCAGGGTGGCTACTGAGAAAGAATTTCCCACTTCTGGCTCTGGAATTATCTAATGTTTCTGCTACTAGTGTCAGCCCTGCTGAGTCAGCTCCCTTCTCTGCTGAACCAATGTCTGTATCTCCCGACTTTGCAACTCCTGTGTTATTGGTTTATCAATTATCCAACACCTTTAAGTACATAGCGAGTGGGGTCAAAACTAGAAACAGTACCTCTGTATTGCATATCTGGAGGTCTTTTCAAAGCTGTATATAGATGACAAAATAAACCAACCAGCACGCCACAGCTTCCTGGGCTTCATGCAGAAACTGCTGTGCAACCCGTCCATCTACTGTCACGATATGGGTGCAAGCTGGCCTGTCTCTATCACCAGTGCGTCAGTGTGTCATGGAAATAAACCATCTTGGAAATAGTATGTGGATTCCTATTTGAGAGTGGACTGTCTGTAGGTTTTTAGACACTGGGAAGCAGCCATAGCCACTGTTCTGTTTTGGAGACAGGATTAGAGGAAAGAATTCATAAGGTAGATCTGCCTATATCTAGACTATCATGGGAATAAACGTATAAGGTAGCTCATATTTGGGGTGGAATTGCCAAATGCTGGCCAGTTCTGAGGTAGGGTTGGAAAGAGAAGGGTATAGTGCTATGGAGGTGTCGGTGTAGCTGGAAGATCAACTGGGGAGGACTCAATCTAGGCCAGTATTCATAACCATCAGGCTGAAATTTTAGAAAAGTTGAGTGGAAATTAAACACAGTAAGGATTTTAGAGAGTTGCCTATTTGATGTAAATTTCTGTTTGAATTCCTCTCTTTTTGTTTAATGAAGACAAGACCAGGCCATTAAAACCACTGAATAATTTCTAATAATACTTCATGGCTAATTTTAGCATGTTCAAAATCTGTGGTGCTGTTGAAATAGAAGACTTTCAACACTCACCACTTTGCTTTGTCAAAATATTATAATTTCACAGTCTTTGATTTAAATGTAGTTCCTTAAATCTCTTCTATGCATAAGAAATAAGTCATGAATTTAAATGGAACAGATTAAAGTCTAATCAAAAATATTCATTACAGAAGATACTGATCTTTCCTGTCCTTTATACCGTAGCTATATGTAATACAACATGTCCATTACTGTTGGTAGGGTATGTTCACATGAAGGGGAAGAGATCCTGGTAAAAATACAGTGTCTTTTATAGAATGCACCTGCAGAGCATGTATTCTTTAAAAAATATCTGTGGTTGCAGTTCCCATGTTTTCTATTCTCATTTCTAGAAGGAAGTCACTTTGCATTCTTTGCCCAGTATACATAGTCTGGCCATTTCTGAAAGATGCAAGTGGGGACATGTTAAAGCTGTGAACTCCCTAAACCTAGATACATGAAATTACATACTTACCTGGACACACCTAGTTCCTACAAATCTTCCTCTTACATCTCTGTACTATAAGGAGCTTTTTGTACAGACTTTCCACTAACTTCAAATTCATCAAGATTTCCGCAACCTGGGTAGCTGTGTTCTCCATTGTTGGGTTTTTTTTGGTAAAGGCAATAGTTTACAATATGTCTGGAAATATGTATATCCTTCTGGTTCCAGAATCCTGCCTTGTGAAGACTTTGAGAATAGACACTGCTGGGATATTTGCTATGAGGAAGAGAGACAAGAGAGCTTTTTAGGTATCCTTCTCAGCAGTTTTGTACTTGCATTTTCTCTTCTCTGTTGCAGCATGTCTCTTCCTAAGAGCTAGTCTCCAGTCTCTGCACATGCCCTGAGGACACTGAGGAGTAATCAGTAGGGTTTCATTTATACCAGACTGTTTAGTAGACCTTGCCACACAGAAAGAAATTGATTCCATGTTCATTCCTACGCTTACTTTTAAAAAATACATATAATATTGTAGAAATGCTTATGTATAGTCCTTTCTCTCTCTTCTCTCTTCACATCTGTTTTTCCATTTGTTGGCATAGTACTTACAGATTTAAGATTTAATGTCAAGCTTTGACCCATTGGTTCTAAATTTCATATAGTGAAACATAAGCTTTGTTTCTCTAAATAAGCACCTGTTTTTCTGGGGCTTTTCACCCTGTGAGCAAATTGTCATTGTTGTTTTGCTACTGACCTGCTACCATCCTAACATCATTCTATTGTAAAATAATTTTCTCACACTAATTCCATGCTGTTCCCAGAAGAGTCATGTTGGCATATGTGTATGAGCTTTTAGGGATGTAAGCTGACTCTCATAATCTGTTTTAACTTCAATGCTGAGTTTTATAATTTTAGTTTATTGATTTTTTTCTCTTTTCTTCTTTTTTTTTCCTTATCTTCCTTCATCTGAACCACTTCTGAATTTGCCTTATTTCACCAATAATTTTTGTAGTCTTAGTTGATCACTGGGAAGACAGAGAAGATTCATTGCTTCTGAAACAGCCAGAACATCGTGGTAAGACGATGAAATCATCTGGAGAATGGCTATAGTTCTCACTCTAAGGCAGTCTTCTACCAGGTAAAGATATCAAGTTGAGCACTTGAAAAATATATGAGAGAAACCTGCTGTGTTTTGGACTTAGAGGTACAAGACACATTCTTGTAGAATATACAGCTGTTCTGTTTTTTAAAATTACAATTTCCTTTGCAGATGCTTTTTTATGGTTTATATCTCCTATGCAATAAATAGGCTTGCGTAGTTTTCTTCCACCACGTCTGTAGACGGTGAAGAAGGGCAAGTGATAACATCAAAATCATTGAGATCCAATAGAAGGTGGCACTAGACTACCCCATGCTAAGCTGCAAGGAGACAAAATCACTGAAGCAAAGTAGTTAGCAAAGTGCTCTAAGACCATGGCAATAGTGAAAGTAGGGCATGCACAACGCTTATTTAACCTGAAGCAAGGTTGATATTTTATGGTGGTGACATTTGATGTCTTTAATAAAAGTAGGGAGAGCACAGCAGCTTTCAGTGAGACAAGTATTACAGTGAAAGAAATGGAGCTGACCGGAAAAGCTGAGAGATACTCTGTGAAATGAATAGCAGGTAAAAACTGGAACTGGATAGAGATCTATTTAAGTTGATCATTTTGTTAAAACATCAGCTGAGCATTTCTTTAACAGAGAACAGAATACTGATAAATTGATGAAAGATTATGGATGGCAACAGCAGATCTAAGTTAAGGCTATATTTGACAAATATGTATCTGTCCTGTGGTACATTTAGTAAGTTATTTTCTTATTTTCCAGATAACATTAAGGTCCAAATGACCATCCTTAAAAAGTAAGAAGCAGTCATGCCACCTACATTGGTCCATCTACTATCAATCTACTATGGCTTTTAAACATGAAGTATGCTTGAGCTTACTCAGGACTGACAGACCTTTGGTCCTTGGATAGTCTTTAGAAGAATGGCACCAAACTGGTGCCATTTTCAAGTTTCATATGAGAGCTATTAAAGCACCTTTGCACGTACTGTAAGTCTCTTACAAAGCCTGCCTTGTCCTAAAGCATGTCTCCATCCATCTCTATTTTGCTCATGGTGCGTTAAAGTGCTTTCTCTTCTCTTGTGTGTGTTCATTCTCATAATGAACAGGGAGCCTTTATTGAGGACATTTCATGGCACATCTATGAGCAGAACAAGCATGCTCTAAAAGTGAAGCTATAAGCAGTATCACAGGTGTTATTCATTGCTCTAGGACACTCACTTTAGTAAGCAAAAGTTAGCTAAGATACTTTCTAGGGTAGCCACCATGTTTCTGGAGTCTCATGTATTGCATGAGACCTGTGTTTCTGGTTTGACTTAGCTGAGAACCACAATGTTCAAGCCAGGAGGCATCTGAGGTGTTTTCAGTGAAGATGCAGCTAGAGTGAGTGGAGAAGCATCACAGAGCCTAGTAAACTGGCAGAAAGTTGTGTGATCCTACCAAAATGCAATATGTACACAACCAGTTCTGATGCCTTCATAGGTCATTGTGTCTGAATATTTTGGTCTTTAATATGGCACTATCCCTTGAGCTTCTATTAGGAGGTTGAACACCATGCTTAAATGAAAAATGAGCGATTGTTAAAGAAGGAAAGCCAGACTAAAAGCTCTATTAGTCTTTCATGGACTGCCTGATATGAAAAAAAAAAGACCAAATGTATACATTAGCTGCAAGAGGATGTTGTTATTGCAGTGTTGTAATGTGTCCCACTCTAAACTTAAGAACTTATATTGACCGTTAGGGAACAAATTTTTGTAGATTAATGCCTAGAGGAAGAGCAGGAGCAAAGTCAGATGACTAGGAGATTGTATACTTGGAAGAAAACCCTGTAAATCCATCTTCATAGTGCTCACTTGGGAAAGTGGTTAGGGAACCAGTGAGTTATTTTCATGAGAAGTAATCTTTTATCTGAATTGAGGATTTTGAGATGTTCTGGCTTTCTTTGGTTATTGTCATAAAAGATTGTCATCAATTTTGTGGCAAGCAGTATCTCTGTTTATCCAGCTTTACATAAAGAGCTTGAAAGAATTATCATTGCCACAATTATTATTTAACTCAACATTCATCTCTAGAACATGTGAGCACCCTCTTTCTCCGTGAACAGCTGCTTTCAAATTTCTTGAAGTTGAACAGGCACACACAGCTTGTATTTTCACCTTCACCTTGGTTTTAATACTATTTTCTCTTCACTGGGGGAACATATGCAGTGATTTTAGACTCTAAGGTCTCACTACAAGAATGAAAGCAGATAATTCACACCAAATATCACAACTTTAAGATCAAATCAGAAACCAGGTTTTGTTCAAGGTCACAGTGTAACTATTTTTTGTAACTACTTTTCTCTTTACCTAGAATGATAATCCAAGAAATAGTATAGCAATCATTTTGGACATGACTAAGTGATCATGGTATAAAACTTTAGTTTGTTGAAACCATTGTGGTTGGTTGGTTTTTTTTTTTTTTTTTNCAATAACCCTAGGAAAAACACTCAGCTGGGAGCTGTACAAGAATGTATTTCTGCTTTCATTGCCAGATGTTCCAGTCTGCTGTTATTTATGTACTCATTTTCAGTAGTATCCAAATGTATCAATATAGAAGAATTCAAAGGATTTTACTTAGAACTCTACTTTGAATGTGAAAAAATTTGAAAATAAATGACCCAAAATTTTTGCTTTTATCACTTTTCTGGAAACAGCCTAAGATTGTCTGCTGTCCTGTTAGGCAACAGGCTATTACCTATGATATGCAAGTATCAATTTTGTAATGAAATTTTAGCTGGAGGGATGCAAGAAATAAATTTAATTTGGACATATACAGAAATCCTAACATGTATATGAGAAGCAGGCATCTGCATTGTGTTAAAAGTGTCATAAATAGACATCTATAATTTCTCTGAATTCTTTGATTGGTAAGTAAATGTTGCAGGGTACTTTGTTCTGGCAGGAAGAGTTCTTCCATATGCACTCCATATAATGTGGTCTTTTATAGGGTTTTCTTTTTCATTAATGACAAAAAAAGGTAATGTAGTAAAATAGTAACTCAGCTTGCTTTACCTTAATTATATTCCAAAACATTTTGTATTTTTGTGTAAGATAATCAATGGGTAGTATTTACCATAGATGGATGATTTTCAAACTAAATGTTTAAAACTATGTAGATGTATTTATGAATAACAGTTAGGAAATACAGTGATATAAATTCTTCATCTCTAAATAATTCTTTTAGGTTTTCTGTGAATTTGAAAAGTAAAGAACACCACTAGGCCTCTATTATTGAGCCTGAGTGTCAAGTTAAAAGGGCTTTTGGCCCCCTGACTTGCTACAGGCCTTTATATGGTTTTAGAAAAACAGTTTTAAAAAATTGATTTTGTTTCTCTTTCATGAAATACTAAATCAAGTTCACTATACAAAGAAGTAGCCGCTCTTTCAATATAGAAACACTTGGGAGATACAATATTGCTCTACCATAAAGAAGAGTGAGTTATAAGCTTATGTTGTAAATACCTGGATCCAATTTGAAGAGTGCCTTTTGCTCTTGTACAATAAAGATAATGGAGCCCCTATTCTCAGGGCATCTGAAATGCATTCATGGTCGAACTTATGTGTTCAAGAGTTACTGTATTATTACCCTGTAAAATTGATTGCAAAAGGAATGAAACTTTCTGTCATGGCTGTTACTACTGACTTTCTTTCTCCTGATTATGAGAATCTCAAAACTTTTTTCTAATCTCTGGAGGAGCTAAAAGAATAAAGTGAAGCAATCATGCAGGCTATACTTGAAAACTTGGTTAATTAAAAGTAATACTGAGGTTACTTATTTTTAACAGTAGTGTTGATGTACTAGACATACTAGGAATTGCAACGAATAGTTGACTTCTGCAGTTTTAATTAAATGTGTCTGGCTTAAAATGTGAAAGTGGGAAAGAGGAATTACAAATTGTTGCTTGCCTGAGGATGGGGTTTAGCATTTGTCATATAGAATCACTCTTTGAGCTTTAGATTGGCTGTTTCAATACATAGAATATGAATTAAACCCAGAAAAGATACTGTGATTTGTGGGCTTACTGACCTGAATAAATATTGAAGGACATATAGTAAAAGATTCTGACAAGCATTATAAGCTTTGCAGTCTATGAAGGTATTGCTTATAAAACCAGTAGTGGCCTCTCTGCACCAGTTTCCATTCTGCAGTCAGCCAGTCCTACCAGTGGAACATCAACTACCGTAATAACATTGTCAAACAGAGAATTTTGCATTAGAAATGTTTACATGATTCACAAACTTCATGTTGATGGTGTTTGCTTGCAAGAAGCAGGGGTTCATCTTACTGTTCAAACAAGAAGGAAACTGTGGCATGGCTGACTTGTTGCTCTGCATTGTGGTGGATCCTGTCTTCATTAGCTCATTCGTTAAGCACTTTATTTTTATAATTGCAGATTTGGGGCAGTTTTAATTCATTTTTCTGCTAGACCCTCTCTGGACCCTCTCGAGTCATCCTTCTTAAACTGGGGAGCCCAGAACTGGACACGATACTCAAGATGTGGTCTGACCAGCGCCAAGTACAAGGGAAAAACAACCTCCGTAGTCGTACTGACCACACTGTTCCTGATACAGGCCAGGATGCCATTGGCCCTCTTAGCAACCTGGGCACACTGCTGGCTCATATTAAGTTTTATGTCAATCATTACTCCTAAATCCATCTCCATTTCACCACTTTCCAGCCACTCCCACTCGTCCCCCAGGTGATAGCGATGCATGGGGTTATTATGTCCGAAGTGAAGAACCCGACATTTGGACTTGTTAAATCCCATATTATTAGAATCTGCCCATTTCTCTTGGCTTGGGAATTGGAGTAGATGATCCTTGAGGTCCCTTCCAACTTGGAGTAACCTGTGAACCTGCGAACTTTCCTCTGTGTCTCGTTCAGCAGTAAGAGTTGGAGTCTTGTGTGGATCTATTCAGCATATACTCTGAAAGACCTAGTGTGCTTTGGAACACTCATAGGGGTTTTGTACTCCTTTAACCCATTTATAAAACATCTGCTGATGACAGAAGGGCTCTTTGCAGGCTGCTGGGAAGACTGCAGTTCACTTGACTTTCATCAAGAGGGGGCTTTTCTCTCCATGACTGGGTGACAAGAGTATGATCTTACAGAAACCTGGCAGGGCACATGCAGCCCCTTCAGCTCTGTGATATTGACATTATTCTGCCTCTCTTAATGGAGATATTTTAAAAAATCTATGATGGAATTGCTCAAGAGAAAAATGACACATTTGAGCCAGTGAACTGATGTCAGAGCTAAACTATTATTAATCTGGCTTTTATTGAAGGTGATGGAATTTATTATTTGTTGAATGTTGGGTAATATTGAACACACAGCAGTAGTCATTGAATCAGTGAGGTGCTTTCCATTGATTGCCATGGATTTGTCTCAGAGCTTTGTTGTCTGGTTTTGCTGTATCATTCCACCTGGTCCCAAGACAGGCAAAATTGTTTTAATGAAGTAAATCCAAGAAAATAATTAGAACAATAGTTTACCCATCTTCCCTTATTTCCACTTCTTGGGAAAGAGATTGTTTTACAGTTAAGAAAATGTTGAGGAATACATTTCCTCATTGACATTTTTATTCATGTTACTAGGACTACATAATTTATTTTTTTTTTTAAATTTTTTTTTTTTGGTCAAGATGAAGAAAAATAAGATAGCTCCACCTTGAATTGTGTCCAGGTGCTGAAGATAACTGATAGCTGCAGTGCTCTGTGAGTACATTTGAAACTAAAAAAACCTGTCTGCAAGTTGGTGTTGGCATATAACTATGCTTGGCAAAGTATATACTCAAGGAAAGGGAAGGAAAGAAAGGCACAATATTTATTGCAATTTCATGCCAGAGAACTGTGTGGTATGATTTCTCATTTCTTCCTCCTGCAATATAAATATTTTTTTCTTCTACATCAATGGCAACTTCCAGCCTTTATTCTACAAAGGCAGACGCAAATGTGATTTACTTTATTGCAGTCAGAGGGACTCCTTGTAATGACCAATAGTTACAGGTCTAGGCCAGTAGGCACTTTCATGCTACAGTATCAAGGTTTTTATTTTCNGGTCATGAAAGACCTTTCCCTCTTGTGAGAGAGAACTTTATGGAAGGGCAGAGAGATGGTTCCTACCCTGGATCTGGTCAGAAATACCAACTTGCCTGGTTTACCCCTACCCTATGTTCCCCCTTTGTCTCCTGGTGGAAAAGGGAATATTACATCTATTGTAAGAGAAGGAGGGGTGGGGGGAGAAAGGTTGCCTTCTAAATGATGCTTCCCTTGCAGTTCTGAGCTTGTTAGTTAGAAAATAAACCCTTTATGTTCTTTACTTATAGTTTTGCCTTGTTTTTGCCTGTAACCAGGTTTATTCTCCAGTTTCTCTCCTTCAGGAGAAGTTGGGGTGGGTCTCTGGCATCCAGCCAGGGTCAAACTATGACATGCTCCAGATAAAAAGGTATGTTTCTGACAATACATACAATTCAGTGAAAAACATAACTGTATCTCCCATGGCAGTGGCTACTGCAGTGCAGTGAAAGTTCAGAATAGACAAATATCTTGTTGGAGAAACATTGTCATAAAATCTGAGACTTTTGATTACAGGAATTTTTTTTGGTGTGTTTTTATTTTATTATTTTATTTTGTTTTACTTGTGTTTCCTTTTCTAATCCTTTTTCTAAGTTCTGGTTTCTTGATATGCATCTACTCAAATTACTGTGTTTTAGTTGATGCTAAAATAAAAAAATAAATCATAAAACCCAGAAAAATTGTCAAGGAAAATACCATAGTTGCATCACCACTTTCATGTATATTCTTTAATTATGAGCATTGATTTTTATACGTTTCTTCTTTACAAACTTGATGGATTTTTAAAATTATTTATTATATTTGCTGCTATTGTGTTTTTTGATTATTTGATTTTTTGATTATTTTGATTTTGATTATCATAAGCATAGTATATATAGTATATAATACATACTGATGTGCATTTTCTCAATTTTGTTTACAGTGGATGTAACAGCAAAAGCCTTTATTGTTATCTCATATCCCAAGCACATCAAGATCTGAATCCTTAATTGAATTCTAAACATCTAAGCTACTGCAAAAGTTACTCTTTGTCATGGCATCTCAAGATATTTGGATAATATCAGTAAAGTTTTTCATGCTGGCATTATTTTATGCACACCTTCCTGGTATTGTTAATAAGATTCTAATTCTCTTCCTGGGGGTGGGCGGGGGGGGGAAGACAAAAAGAAAAAACCCAAGTACAATTTGGACTATGAAAACACCAGAATTAACAAGTCCATGACAAAAACTTCAATGGCATCTTACCTCCTAAATGTTAAGCCAGATTGTCTAAAGGCTCAGCATTTATCAAAGAAATAATGGCCTTGCCACTGCTTCTCTGTATATTTAGGCTTTGAGTTAATATGAATTCTATGCTAATATTTATAGCATCTTGTATTGTGGTTCTTGATGTAATCACAACCATATTTATTACAATGATTTTTGGCATTAATTTTATAATTTGCATAAATTTTTTACAGAATTTAGGCATAACAGGCCAGCTTTATAAATCCAAAACTTTGAATTACATATGGTTGGTGTAATGACAATGCATAGAATATAAAGCTCTCCAAAATAAGCTTTCTGTGCCTATTATCTTTGGTTCAGCACTTTCTAGAAAAAATTTCCTCCTAAGTTTTCTTAATAGAGAAAGCCAACAACATTCTGGTTTCGTTTTTATTCTTCTTTCCCTTATTTTTCCTTTCCCTCCCCCCCCTTAATTTTCCTATTGTTGTACTTACTGCTTCACTCCTATTTTCTATTAGTGATGCAGTAAAAATGAGTCATTGGCCAAGGACAACTACAGTCTAACAGTTCTAAAGCAATTCAGGAAAACAAAAGCAGAGGAAAAACATTTGTCTTCTAGCAGTGACACAAATCTTTAATAATGTTTTCATTGATTACACTTTCTTGCTCAGCATTTACACTAAGAGAAAAATGATTACAGTTTTTAGTGTGCAGGACTCAAGCACTAATGAATGGTATACTGCACCTATCAACTACTTAATTAGAATTAATTATTCATAGGCTTCCCCAATGAAAGATCTCATTATTACAACAATCATATAATGTGGGTTGTCAGTGTTTTCTGAAATACCTTGCCTAATGGGGTTATGGAAGTTGCTTGTGATTTTAGTCTAGCAAAAAACAAAGATTAGAAAGAAGCCCTGAAATGTGGTCTGATGGAATTTTCCCATTGTTCTACATCAAGGCAATGCAGCAGATTGCACAGCCTGGTGCATGGCCCTGAACAACCCTTCCATAGGAACATGTATCCAGGACATGTCGTTGTCCAAGTAGGAGAGAGGGTGTATGTTCCTAGGGAGGTTGTGGCAGCACTGTGGCAAGTGTGATGCACTACTGAGATCTGGGGAAGACGAGAGCAGGTGAGTGACAGTCCTCTGCCAGACCTCTGCAGACTGCTTAAGTGGCAGGCTGGAATCTTTCAAGAAGGTAGTGCTTCTCTAGAGAAATGCCAGCTATTGCTAAGTGGCATTAACTTTATTAGCAGATGTTAACTTGTGGGAGGCAGAAGGAGGGTAGCAGGTGCTTTGAGGGTGCTGGAGAGCCAAGGCTCTCTTCATGGAGTGTTAGAGTCCCCAGGGTGAAAGCCATGAAAATTCCTGGCACTTGCAGACTTTACTTGCTGTTCTGATGAGACGCTGAGTTTGTTAGAACACTGCTGCCTTATTCTTGGAAACGAGGCTAAGTTTACCTAACTTGATGCTGTGGATCTACTAGAATCATGGGGAACTAGCTCTAATTGTCTAAACAGTAAATGGTCTGAACTGCTTGCTGCATTGTGATTGATGATGGCTGTCAAGTCAAGTTGTTAAAGTATCTGACTTAGGCTTATCAGCAGGTTGAGATCCATTGACTGTTTGGGCTGGGTGTCATCTGGAACAAACTTTTAGTCTTTGGCACATACCCATAAACGTCTGGTAAAGACAAAGCTTCAGCTGACTGTGCTGGTGATTGCTAGATCGCTGCCTATTAGCTTAGTGCTACTGGAGGCAAGAGTGAAGGTAAGAGTTATTCTCACATGAAAATGCAAGTTGCAGAAATGTGGGGATGGAGAAAGAAAAGGAGAGAATTGTGCAAGAAGGATAAAGGAAGTGAAATGGATCAATCCCTTTCTCTTGTGCTGCAAAGAACATGAGCGACTTTGTGTAGTTATTATCGCTCACCAGACAGAAAGCATTTAAACAATTTTGAAGTTTTCTGTGAAGTTAGGATAAAATAGCAGTGCCTAGAATAGCACACCATTATTAATGCTGAAATAGTTTCAAAGTCCCCCTTTTCCTCCCACTCCACACATTACATAGACACAGTTACTGTTATTTTTATGCTTAACTCCCAGCATCTCTGAAATGAACAATGAGTATGTTCATATAATGGAATCAAGAAAAATACATACATTATTGAATTCTGCTCCAGTTACAGGGGTCTATAGGAAGTGCCTTACCTCTGGGCTGAAACTTTTTCAACTGAAGGTAAGAGGAGTCCTTTAGCTTTTTCAGTATTTGAAAATACTGGAATCAATTTAACAAATTTCTATTGATTGACTTTGCATGAAATACTTCACAATCATCAGGTTTTCACAGGAGCTGATGTAAATCTATAGACTTGTGTCCAAGTTTGTGAAATAAACGTGGTCATCTTGTAAATGACAAAAAGCTGCTTTGATGTTGCTGTGTGCCCTGCTGACACAGAGCTGGTGGGAGCGAGCTGTTGCTGCCCTCAAACCACCCTCAACTTGTAGTGCCATCGTGTTCATTCTCAAGGTCAAAGGTGCGAAACCTGGGGTACCCCCTTCGGTGTGGTTTTTTCCTGGGATGCGTACCCTCGTGTGGCAGGCTTTGGGCATTGCATCGGCGCGGAGAAGGAGCCTTGGGAAGCCTCAACAGCCGTGTGCCTCTCCTGTGAAAAAATTCACCCTGATTAGATGTTGTATCTCTAAAGGTAAGGCCTGTTGCCAGAGAAAGGGAAGGAAATGCACAATCACTCCCCTGTTTCTTTCCTTGAGCTGAAATGGGAATAAGTTCACCAAATATTGGCATCATGAATTGTTTGTTTTCCCCAGGTATTTGGGAATACTCATTTGGGGTGGAACTAATAATGAGTCAAAACAACTCTTAGCTTCCCACAAGAAAAAGCATTTGTGCTTATGCCTGTGAATTAAATTCATTTCACTTACCATGAGTCAAATATGAGTCATGATGGATATAAGCATAAATCATGACTATTTTGTGATTGTTTTATCTTTCTGAAACCCTTGTGTATATACTTGACTCCTTTTTTTTTTTTTTTGTGATATACAAGTCACCACTTTGAACACAAGTATATTTACTCACACTGGATTTCATAATGTGCATTCCTTCTTAAGGAGCTGGGAAAACACCACAGTCCTATGGTGTTTCCTGTGTTAGGAAATGAAGGTGGGTGACCAACAAGCCTGGGGGAGAGAAGAATAAATATAATGGGTTTTGCCTGTGTGTTACAAAATCGCAGAATTCATAGAATGTTGAGAGGTTGGAAGGACCTTAAAGATGATCGAGTCCTAACACTTATCCTGCTATGGGCAGGGAGAGATCACAGAATCACAGAATCACAGAATCAGTAAGGTTGGAAAAGACCATAGAGATCATCAAGTCCAACCTATCACCTATCACCCGTTACCTAATCTAATCTAGATCCTACTAAACCAGGTTGCTCCTTCTCCAACCTGGCTTCGAACACTGGCAGGGCTGGGGCATTCACAAAGGCCCTGGGGAACCAGTTCCAGTGTCTTACCACACTTAAAGTAAAGAAGTGCTTCCTTTAATCTGACCTAAATTTCCCCCTTTCAATTTTAACCCATTACTCCTTGTCCTATCACTACAAAATGAAATTAATGCACTTGTCACTAAGAAGAGATTTGTATTGGCCTTCTTAATATGTGGCAATGGGACTCTTATTTAACTCTCATTAAGTAACATTCTATTGGCTGAATTTCACTTTTTCCCATAGAAATTTCAAAATTTAGTTTGCCATTATTAAGGAATCTGGATTTTACTAGAGCTATATTACCGTCAAGTATCTGATTTTAAAATGTGTCTGACTAATTAAACTGAGTCTTAATTAAAGCACGATATTTTCAGATTCTGTACTATTCCAGAACTGGATAATTACATGGCTCTTTTTTCACAGTATGACAGTGTAATGGTGGTAATCACTGACTGTCACTGAGATAACTGTATATTTTTATTAAATCATGGGTCTGTCCTGACTGATTGGCCATGTGATAATTTCTTGTAACATCCTCTATGTATCATGGGCCATTATATTACTACCATCTCCTGGACTAAACCGAATAACTTGCGTGTTCCTGAAAATTATCCTACTTGATTTTAGGACATGAATATGCATTTAGCTTTTTTCTCATATTGCATGGTGTCTGAGTGAAGTTCAACACAAAGTCAGCAGAGTACTGTCATGTCTAAATAACATGTTGCTAGCCCTGATTAGAGATCCCTGGGCTAGTTTTGAGCAAGTTGGCATGTGGTCACTATGTAGGGCAGCCTTTTGCTGAAGTATGAGCACTGATTCTGGAAGCAGTTGAGAAAGAGATGACATATGGAGCAAACAACCCTTGTCTCTCAACTGGGCTTGTTTGCACTGTGTTCCTGCAGTTGTATGACTGCTCACAGCTAGCTTGACAAACACTGCGTAGTGTCAGGGCCAGTGCTGCTCTGGAGTATTTTGTCCAATCTTGAATAATTTCTTTCACTCTTTACTGCACTGCGTGCAAGCGCACATTTGAATTTTGTTAACCACATTCTAACTCTGATTTTATCACTACTGGGTCCACTAGCTTGTATTCTTTTTCTAACAATCTAGATGAATGTCTGAGTCTAGTATTATTCAGAGATATTTTTTCAGATTCACTACTTTTCTGATGTGTTTGTTTTGGCAGAACAGGTTGTATTCACTGTTTCTAGATGTAAACATCTACATTTTGCCAAGCTGAACTGTGATTTTGAGGTTTGGCTTCTGAACAGTCCCCCTCATCCTCCCTCCCTGATTGGTTAGCTGTTTCATAGTTCTTTCAACAGGCACCTTATTGGTAATATCTAATACTGTTTTCTAGTCATATCATATTGTGATGCATCAGATACCTTACAGAGATGTGTGGATTGCATCTGCCTAGTTATTTTAAATCATCAGAGCTTATGCTCTTAAGAAATGCAATTAGACTTGTTTGACAAAACTAATCTATTTCCCATGTACCACGTTGACTGACATTGATTAGATTCCTGCAAGTCTTAATCAATTAAATCATGTACCAGCTCCTCTTTCAATTTGTTCAGGAGTCGGGTCATGCAAAATTATGCTCTTTTTGAATCTTTTTCTGTTTTGCAAATATTTCTTGCCAAGAAATCCGTAATAGACATTGCATTTACAGTACTGTATGCAGCAGTTGGGCAGCTGAGAATGCTTTAATTAGTAAATTACAGCTGGGCCACATTATTTATTATGCCATCATGAGAGAACACAATTAAGTTATTGTAGAGTTGCTATGGTTTCCAAAGGAGGTACAGTACAGACTAATTACCTTGAGATGCCAGATGGTGCTGAATAATTCCTGAGCAAATGCCTCATCACCTCTGCCTCTCCACGTTTGCATAGTAAACAAAACATGGATAAAATGGAGGTTGAGAGCATAGTGATTTCCCTTTATACATCTCCACAGGTTTGCATTTGTCCTGAATGTATTTACATTCTTCAGACATTATTGTTTAATTTTTTTGCATTTATGCAAAAATTCTAATGAATGAAGTGAAAACAAGCCTGTAAAGAAAAAACTGCCGCAGAACATCTTGATCCCGAATTCTTCATTTGCATTATACCTGCATTTTGTATTGTCTGTTATGGATATCTTGAGGATATGTCAAATAGAAAGATGTTTTATCCTGTCCATAGGACAAGTAAACTCTTAGACGCACTTTAAGCACTGTCTACACCTAAGATTTCACTTTAACCTAAAAGGGGGCACGGGGGCATACTACACTGCAGCAATGCAGATAAGTATCTATTTGGACTTTAAGTTTATGGAGTTATCCGTGTGGCAGTATACACACAATCACTGGTTATTAAAAAAATTGCAAATCTTAAAGATAGTGAAGCTTGAGGCTATTAAGTCTTAGAGATGAGGCTTTGTTGTATGACTGCTTTCTCTTCACTTTCAATGGTCACAGATTAGATGTGTGTCTGCAAAAATCTTCTATTATACAACCTGAGAAGCAGATAAATAGGTGAGCTCCAGGTCTGCACACATAGTAAGTACCGAACTAGAAATTTACCATCAAGGGATGCAGCAGAAGATGAGGCCATGAGGAAAAGTCTTTGTCGTAGTGTGTTAGAGAGATGCGTGGCATAGTCAAAAATTTCTGGCTGTCTGTAGTCTTGGTGCAGGTAACCTGCAGCATCAGGTCAATAAGGGCTTTCGTGCCCTACTTCTGCTACCATTATCATGAGGTTGCCAACACATGGCCTTAAGAAAGAGCTTTTTAATTCAGTATATCCTCTATTCAGAGTTTAAATTCAGATTTGTAGCGTGGTTGGTTGAGCAAAATAGCCATGAAAAACCATGACAGCAAATGTTTCCCCTCCAAATTCACATCTTGCCTATGCAGACATTGCTTAGACTTTTCCAGATACTTGGTGTTATCTAACTGATATTTCACCTCTGCACAGTTTCATGGGGCTTGCACTTCTCTGAGGTGATCCAAGATACTGGGACTATGATTTTTTATCTGCTTTGTAGGGTTTCAGTAATTCCTGCAGCAGTTTGTGTGGGTTCTGCTTTGGGAGCTTCCGGACCTTCTTGGGTAAATGCCTGTGAAACCTCTGAGAAACTAAAGGGTGCCCGCTGTTGTTGGCTAGGGATGACATAAGAGGAAAGACAAGGGTGCAAAGCCCAAGGAAGCTCTAGCAGCTTCTGACAAGCATGATCAGCCATCCTTGACCCTTGACCCTTGCACTGGCCACCAGTTAGGGACAATTGAGCACCCTTTCTTAGATGGTGCTTGAGACCTGGGCTATATAAGAGGTAGGTGCAAAGTTGTGGTGGTGACACATGGTAGAGCAATTTCCCCTGAAGGTGTTTGAGCAGCTGTCCCTGCCAGGGCAGAGGCTGTGGCACAGGCTGAGCTTCAGGTGGTAGATGTAACCCTACAACATTGAGTAGGGTTACATCTTATAGGAGTGCCTGGGGCCTCTCTCTGATACCAGGAGAGATGCTCTTCCGTGCCACCAAAGGAAAGAGTTACAGAGGGAAGAGAGCATGTCATGTGGAGAAGAATTCATTCAGTGGAGAAGATGGGATCTCTGAGAGGCAGCTGCTTGAATAACCCTGGACTCTAACTACAATAGAGAAGCAGACCATCCACACCTGGTCCTAAGCTATGTACAACCTCTGGAAAAGCAAAAGGATGGAAACTGGTGACTTCCAGCACCAAGAGGAAGGATCCTGCACCGTCTAATGGCTTAAAGTACAAAATAGGTACACAATGGTGAAGGGGAGACAGATGTGCCTTCAAGCAAAGGATCTGATCCACCCCTGGTGCATAAGGAAGAGTATCATTAAAGTAAAGGAGATGCAAGAGTAGCAAAAAGTGGTTCTGGAAATAGAGTAACTTAGAATAAGATGTAATATCATGTAAGGAACAAAGGAGGAGGTGAATCTTCTGATGCTAGGAATATAGATGTCTACAAACAGTGAAGCTGACTTGGAAACTGAGATGCTGGCCCGCCTTCTGGGCTGCTGGAGGAAGCTCTCTCAGACAAGCCACCGAACTTTCCATCAGGTCTACGTTCTGAAAGACTAGGTGTGGTGTAAAGTTAGATGGACTTGTGGCCAGGTACTAGGAGTGCTGGGATGAAAGTGTGACAGAGTTCTAATTCAATAGTAGTCCTGTGTGTTTCATAGTATTTGAGTGATAATAGCTTTGTAATTATATGCAATAATTATGCAGAGTTATGTAACTAATTCAGTAGTAGTTATATGCTTATTATTTAATTATATTAGGCAATTACTTTCTTAATAGAATATTGCGTAATCAGTAAATGCTTAATCATTATTTCAATATTATATATAGTCATCCCTCTTCCACTTCGTGCCCCCCAGATAGTGGCTTCACATCTTTGCGGTGTGATTTTCCAGCAATTAAGGAGACCCGTTTCAGGACTGCGCCTGCAAAAACTGACAGTCATGAATATTCAAATTAGACAGTCATGAATATTCAAATCAACTCCCACCCCATACTGCATGGACTCTGGAGTGGGCTGCTCTGCCTGCGGCGAGCTGCACCAGCCTCACTCTGCCCCTCTGCTCCAGGCAGCGCCAGCCTCCCTGCTCCCCTTGGCTCCACTCCAAGAGAGGATGCTTCATGCAGTTGTAAAAGATTTGCACACTCTCAGGTTAGACGTGGTGTTCGAGACTTTCTAGAGGTAGACATCTACTCTGAATATGGAGAGACCAGGTCAGCCCACCCAGAGAGACACTGGGGCAGTGGCTTGGGCAGCTCCCCGCACCGTTGTCCCCGACCGAACAGAAAAGGGGGTTTTCCTGGTGTGGGGTGGCCGTGAGTGCTGGGAAGTGCCAACACAAATACCCAGACACAGCAGGGCAGTGCCAAAACAGCGCCAGAGTGCCAGGGGGCGGTGAGAGGGTGCGGGGCAAATTTGCATATTATGAGCTGCCATTCTATGCAGACAGAGGGCTTCGCAGGGGGTGGAACAAGACCTGTGGTACTGTGGTATTGGAGGGTTGACTGTATTTCAAGCCTGCAAGTTAGTGGTTGTGAGTTAGGTCCAGGAAGAAACAGTGTCCAAACAAAAACATACTTAAACTGGCAAAAATGTAAATATCAACTCTCACTTTGTAGTGTTGGACCTTAGGTACAAAATGACTGTCTGCCTTATCAGATTGTTTGAATATTTAAACAAAAGATTAGTTTAATCAATGGGCATTGCAGTCATTGCCTCAGTTCAAGCTCCATTTGAAAATATGTTTTAATTTCATATTCCTGACTAAATTTTGGTTGGTTCTTGATTCCAGCAAAGGAAACAATAATTGAAATGCCCAGATCAAATGAAATACTACACGTTTTCCCTTAACATACTAGCTTCTTAGAAACACTGAAGACAGATAGCTTTCTCAGGTCAAGCTGTAAAAGAAAGTGCTGTTAAAGTATCAGCCAGTTCACTTTAGGAGTATGTATGTTTCCCAAGATAACACACTTAGCTTTCCAGTGACTTTGACGTTAACACATTTTTTTCTGGTATAATAAAACAATTTCATTACAGGAGCCAGAGAGGTATGAAATCACTTCTTGTTTTACACCATCTATTGTTCACGAAACAGCAAATTGCATATTTTGTTAATTTAGTGGGCAATGACGTGGCTGTAATCTATCTTGTTCTGGTCAGAGTAACTATGCATTTTCTTGTATATAACTAATAAATTAGGATTTGCTGAAAACAAACACGTTGCTGAAATTTTACAAACAAGACATTCTAAATAATAATTTTATTTTACTCTAAAATGTGGTGTAGTGATATAGCTCCTCCAGGGAAGGTCAACAAAAGAGATCAGACTTGGAAGGCAAGTGAAGCAGCTAGGCTTGAGTGGTGGGGAAGCTAACTGAGCAGGGGATCAGAGCAATGGAGAAAAGACAGGACTGTGAAAACTTTTTTCAATTTGCAAACATTCCTGCCCTGACTACTCTATTTGCTGAGAATTTTGAATTTGATTAAAAGGCTTTCAGAGAACTTGTCATAATGAAGAATTTTCTCCTATTGAAAGCATTGCATATGAAACTAATGGAAATTATTATACCACGGAATATCTTTCTCACTCTGCTTTATTTTCTAGTTAATGGTGCCTGAAAGTTAGAGAAAAATTTTGCAAGGTGGGAGAGATTTGGACAGAGAAAGGGAGGTTGACACTGAAACACACATATGAACAGTTTGTCAAATTGAACTACATATTGCAAAAAGTTGTGATATATACGTGAGATACATAAGTGCACCTTTTTAAAAAATGAAAGATAACCAGAGGTATTAATTTACTATGAGGTAAAGTGAGGTCACTTGTCTCCAGTTAATGACACCAAATTCAATTACTATGGACCAAGGAAAACTACCAGCTCTTGAAATTAGTCATCTTGTGTGCTAGTTGGTGTAGTCTTGTGAAATAAGAGCTACAACTATGCTTCAACAGGGAGGAAACCTGAGGAGGAAACTCAGACCACATCTTGAGTACTGTGTCCAGTTCTGGGCTCCCCAGTTTAAGAAGGATGTTGAACTGCTTGAGAGGGTCCAGAGAAGGGCAGCAAGGATGATGAAAGGACTGGACAACAAGCCCTATGGGGAGCGACTACGGGAGCTTGGGTTATTCAGCCTAGAGAAGAGGAGGCTCAGAAGTTACCTGATTGCTGTTTACAACTACCTGAAGGGATGTTGCAGTCAGGTGGGTGTGATTCTCTTCTCTCAGGCTGACAGCAGCAGAACAAAAGGACATAGCCTTAAGGTATGCCAGGGTAGGTTTAGGCCGGAAGTTAAGAAGAGCTTTTTCACAGAGAGAGTGATCTCTCATTGGAATGGTCTGCCCAGGGAGGTGGTGGAGTTGCCATCCCTGGAGGTGTTTAAGAAAAGACTGGATGAGGAGCTCAGTGACATGGCCTAGATGATGGGAGGCTCAGATGGATGG
>WEKX01005407.1:12566-88535 GCA_013390025.1 Pitta sordida | reverse complement strand
AAGAAAGATGTCGAGGTGCTAGAACGAGTTCAGAGAAAGGCAACTAGGATGGTAAAGGGGCTGGAAGATAAACCGTATGAGGATAGGCTGAAGGAGCTGTGTCTGTTTAGCCTAGAAAAGAGAAGGCTCGGGGGTGACCTTATTGTTGTCTATAACTATCTAAAAGGAGGTCGTAGTCAGGTGGGGGCTGGTCTTTTCTCCTTGGTCTCTGAGGACAAGACGAGAGGTCATAGTCTTAAGCTTCAGCAGGGAGAGTTTAGACTTGATATTAGGAAAAGGTTTTTTACTGAAAGAGTGATCCAGATTTGGAATGGGTTGCCCGCAGAAGTGGTTGAGTCACCAGCCCTGGAGGTGTTTAAGGGTAGGCTGAATGAGGTGTTGAGTGATATGATCTAGATGTCTATGCTATAATTACAGGTTGGACTAGATGATTTTCAAGGTCCTTTCCAGCCTTATCTATACTGTGATACTGTGTGATACTGTGATACTGTAAGCGATTAAGAGGCAGTTAGCTCGGCAGTTTGTGTGGGCAGTTCGTGCAAGCAGTGTAGCAAACACTGCCTTGGTAGGTGGTGTCTCTCCTTGTCTTTGTCCACCGCCCCCCCCCCGGCCTCCCCTCCGTCAGTAATGGTCAGGACCAGACAGATGAAAGCCAAGCCCAAGGCCACAAAGGAGGTTCAGACCCAAACAACCCCTGTGTCAATGGATGTGGCTGTCCAAACTCCAGGCTGCAGGGAATGCCTGAGCCTGATGGCTGAACAGGAGGACAGCCTGCAAAGCACCTGTGACCACTGTGAGCTGGTAAATGACCTACTCTGCATGATAGCAGAGCTGAAGGGAGAGGTTGAAAGGCTGAGGGGTGTTCGACATAATGAAAAGGAATTAGAATTGAGGGAGTGTGCACTTTCAACCTTTAGAGACTCTCGAGGATCAGAGGAGCCTCATGTACCTCACATCCCCCAACATGAGGTAGAAGGAATAAACCTAGAGGATCAGGGGGAGTGGTAACAGGTCTCCTCCCATGGGAGTAAGGTATCTCTCTCCTGTCGACCACTGCCTTTTCGGATACCACCTTTCGAGTTGCCCCTGCAGAACAGGGGATTTGGGGGATCAGGAGGATGATATGGAAGGAGGCACTCCACCTAGTAAATCACTAGGAACTACCTCTTTCAGCAAGCAAATCAGAACTTAGAATTAGAATTACCACTGAAACTCACCTGTGTGAATGTTTACTTCAAAGGTAAGAATCTATTAAAATAGGAGTGAGCGTTTGAATTTGCCTCTGATGAGTATGCACAACAGAAGAAGTAGTCATTTTTATATGTGTAATCAGCTGAAGGCTGCATCCTTTGGGAGCTGATATAATTCAGCAATCTCTTGAGCTCCATGAAGCAGAGAAATAAGAAACAGTAAGCAAACAGTTACAGTAAAACTAATAACATCAAACCAAAACAATGCAAAACAAAAAGCCTCTCCAAAAGGTATTCTGACCAGAAAACTATTTATAAATGAAAGAATCTCAAATTCACAGCAAGAAATTTGTAACTAAAAGGTGGGATAAACATGTGATCAGTAACGATGTAATGTGGCTGCCTCTGTTGTTAAAGCTTGTTACAGGTAGGCTCAGGATGCGGCCCTCAGACATGCCTTCTGGAAACAGTGTTGAACACTGCATCACTATCTGTCATCTATGACAAATCAAAGTAGAGCTAGAGATTCTAAGAGGAAAAAAAATTCTTTTGTTTTGAAACAGCTTTAAGGTAAATTGGAAAAAAAAAGTGACTTACAATAAAAACCTATTGGCAAGTAGTAATTATTTTTAAAGATTTGACCAGGAAGCTTATAGAGAAATTCACATGCAATTTAATATTTACTGGATGAATAAACATTACAATTTTCCTGCCAGTTTCTTTGCCAGTTTCTTTGTCAGTTGAATCCTCTTTTGAGTGGAAAGTATGAGAAAGCAGACTGATGCTGCAACAGGAGCTCCTGAGATTTTAAGACACAGGGAGCATTCTGACACTGAAAATTCCTGTGGAGACACACTGTCTTTCCCTTTTATTTGCAGTTTGGTTAATGAACCTGTAAATTGAATTAGCTCAACCAAAGTGCTCAAAATCCAAGCTGAAATGAAAACAAGATTAGAACACTGTATGGAGGCTATTCATGGTTTAGTGCCTTTAGTTTCTTGAAGAATGCGGTGAAACTGGAATAATAGTAATAATAACAACAACAACAAAAGAAAATGTGTCTGAAAATATATGATTCATTATATTGTGCAAAGCCACCTATTAAACAGTTTTCAAGTATCAGAGTGTTGGGTACTTAGCTGGTGAGTCAGTGTTTACGAGTTCTAAAGAGCAGGAGATTAAGGGTAACTAAAGGACCAGGGTGCATATTTTTCATTTTTCCCTGGTGCTGTGGTATGTGTATATCCTTTCAGACAATGTTTGACATGATTTTTTTTTTTAAATAGCAAAGTGGCCCAAGGAGGTTACTGCAAATTAGAGTTGTGAAGAATTGGATTTATGATAGCAACAGAGCACTGAAGTGTGGGGCAAAAAACTGGATCTCACTGTGTGATTGGTTCCAAAAGGTTTTGAAACAATCAGTGCAAGAAGAAGAAATCATAATCTGTCTTTCCAAGCTTTTCTTTCCTCTGTAGATCAAAAAGTAACCACTTCTCTGTTAGCAAACCGAAAAGGAAGGCCTCTCTTCCCTATTGGTGATGCCTCTCTAACACCTTCTGCACCTCTGGTGCTGCTGTGTAGTAACCTCACCCAGAGACTGTTTCTGAACACAATCTGACATCCCTTAACCAGTGGCTAAATCACTGTCCAGGCTTCTCATTTGCGCTGACTACGCTCTGAAGCAGCTTCAGCATGGTTTCATCAGTCAGTCCAGACAAGCATTTGCGGACATTATTTCCCTGTTCATAGTATGAATTTCTCTAAATCAGTTTGTGTGATGTGATTTGGCCTCCTATACCACAGTACCACAGATCTTGACCCCTCCCTGCGCAGCCCTCCGTCCACATTGAGTGACAGCTCATTAATATGCAAATTTGGCCCCAGTCGCCCTGCCCCCCAGCTCTGGAGTGGCTGTGGGACGTTCCTAGAAGTACCCTGCATGGTTGGGGAAGTGAAGCCAGTCTCCTCTGCCCCGTGGGACAGCTGCAGCAGATGAAGGAGGCACTGCAGGGCTGTATGTTGAGGGGTTTTTTTTATTTAGCAAGCAGGAATTTGAAGTTGGGTTTTTTTTGTTGTTGTTTTTTCCTACACTGGAGCAGGCTGGGACTGCATGCTTCTGGGAGCTCATGAGCTCATGTTTACACACAGCTTGCCCCATGCTCAGCACCCCTGCTGGCTGGGCCCTCCTGCTTGGGCAGAGGAGAGTGAGCGGCTGGCTGTGCCTGACCAGCCCATCACCATGGGAATGGCGCTGGCACAGTCAGAGGCCAAGCCAGCCCTCCTGTCTCTCCTGGGGTGCTGCTGGCACAAGTGGGCGCCACATGGCACGGCACAGTTGCCGGGAGGTGAAACTTGCATATTCATGACTACCTACTTTGAATATTCATGCATGTCAGATTGTGCATGCACAGTCCTGAAACAGGCCTCCTTAATCGCTGAAAAATCATGCAGCGAAGATATGAAGCTGCTATCTGGGGGGCGCGAAGTGGAAAAGGGCTTCTGTATAGTGGTTGTGATTGACAGAACCTAAACAGCTTAATGATTCATCTGTCTTGCAATTAGTTCATCCATTAAATGGACCAATACTCTAATGCCCTGCCTTCTGACTAGTCCTTTTTTTTGCCTCTAGACTCAGTTATGGTCTACTGTCACACGGAAAAGTCAAACCAATCTCATCTCTTCTCTTGTCCATTGATGGCTCTTCTGCCCCGAGGTTGCATACAGATTTACCTTTGGGAAGCCGTAACTATTAAATTCTCCTCAGGGGCACACAAGAGAACGCTGATGTTTCTTGTTTCTGAAGGCTTCATGAAATGCTATCCTCTCTGTCTAGGATTTGTATATACATACATAAACGTATATAAATACATAAATATTTCCATCACAAAACCTGATATCTACCTTTTCTTAAATTAAAAATAGTACAGCAATCCAGGTATTGGATCACATTTTTTATCAGCAAACACCTATATGGGAAACCACAGTGCATGCAGATCATCTTCCTTATACAGGATTTAGTGTGCTGTTACATACAAGAAGAGCAGTTGGAAAAAAACCCAACTTCATAAGATTTTGGAGAATTTTTTTCAGCGATGATCTGAAGACATGGAGAACAAACAGCATACAAGTATTTATCTAGTTTTGAATAAGAGAAATCTACAGAACGAATACTAGAGGTAACATTGGCTGGTAACAATGGAACTAAATGGAAGGTTTTATCTTACTTTCATAACTTTTATTCTCATGCGTGAAATGAGACATAAGCTGCCTTATTATATATTATTATCTCTAGAGTATCTGCTGTCTACTATCACATTTATGATGCAGTTTTCTGGGGAGAAAAAAATAATAGGAAGAAAGCCCTGAATGTATTTTTCTCCTGAAAGCCATAGAAGCAAAATAATATTATAAATCACTACTAGTCATATTTTTGGCTCAAAAATATATGTCAAAAATACTACACAGTAAAAAGTTTGAGGGAGTCATGCAAGACAGAATCACAGAATCACAGAATACTATGAGTTGGAAGGGACGCACAAGGATCATCTAGTCCAACTCACCATCTAACACCCGTACAGAGAGCGAACGCACATCCCAGAGTGGTAAACATAAACTTAAATCCTTCAGAGGCGCACAGGCCACTCCAAGCCAGGAGAGACCCACAAGACCATCCAGCCCTACACCCCCCAGCTAGACCATATCACTAAGCTCCTCGTCAAGTCTTCTCTTAAACACCTCCAGGGACGGCGACTCCACCACCTCCCTGGGCAGTCCATTCCAATGAGCAATCAATCAAGACCTGGACTTCAATTGAGATAGAGGGTTTTTGTAGACATTTGCATGCTCAGCAGAAGAATTTTCACAGAGACTGCAAGCAGTAACTTCTGTGTACTACCACAGAAGAATAAATCTGTCCAATAAAAGGGCTGCTTACATGCCATTGATTCCCTCAGAGTTAAAGCTCCAGAATAACTATTGCCCATCCAAAAACCTGAGTTGGACATAAACTGAGCCAAAATTCTGCAATACAAGAATACAATTTAAGAAAACATAAGCCTAATCACAGTACTTATAAATCCTTTACACTTCTTTAGAATACTCTCTAATTCCTGTAAAACTATATAATTAAAACTTTCTTGTCTCCAAGGAACATTTAAGAGTTGTATTTAACTGAGGCCACTCACTAATGAAGTGTTGACAGCTCAGCAGTGGGACTCAAAAGCTGTTAACAGAGCAGAGCAAAGTGGGGAGAAAACCACCACATTCAAAATTTAACACGCAGCATTCAGTGATCTACTTTGAGTTTGTCCAGAATATTGAAAGCAATATTATTAGGCCTAACACACCTACCATATAAAAACAGCCACAGTTGGGCCTCCTATACCACGGTACCGGGGGTCTTGACTCCTCCCCACCCAGCTCTCTGTCCGTGTTGAGTGACAGCTCATTAATGTGCAAATTTGACCCTGGTCGCCCCGGTCGCCCCTCTTCCCCAGATCCAGAGCAGCTGCGGGGTGTTTCCGGTAGTTCCTCGTGTGGTTGAGGGTGCAAAGCCAGTCTCCTCTGCCCTCTGGGGCAGCTGCAGCGGGCGGAGGGGTACTGTAGGACTATATGAACTTCTGAGCTCTGCCCACCATGTTCCCTCCTGGGGGACACGCCTGGCATGGCAAAGCTGTGGCTGTGGCTGGTGTGCATAGCTCCTCTGCCCCGTGGGGCAGCTGCAGTGGGTGGAGGAGGCACTGTGGGGCTGTGTGTACTTCTGAGCCTTCATCACCATCTTCCCCCCTCCTGGGGGACACGCCTGAAATGGCACAGCAGCAGCTGGGGCCAGCTCTACACAGCTCTGCTGGCACTTAAACATGTGAGTGCAGCAGCTCCAATGGCTGCCTTGTCGTCATGGTAACACTGCCGATGGCGTACTGGCAGAGCAGCGTCCCTGATGCTGAGGAGAGGTGCTGAGGGCATGCTGCACTCTCCAGGAATTTGGCAGGCTCCGGATGCACCTTGTCTGCCAGACTAGCAGAATTTAAATCCATAATTTATTTCGGCACTAAAGAGTTAAGCCTAAAGTAAACAAACTTTTTCCAGAAATTGAGCTTAAAAACTACGTGAACTTCAAACTCCTGTTTTCAAAAAAACCAAGCAAACACACAGGATGCCGGAGATTCACCCACAACCTTTCCCGGAGAAAAAATTGGGAAAAAACCTTATCACAGGCAAAACAAGGCAAGCTGCAAGTGAGGAATATAAAGGATTTATTTATTAACTAACAAGATAAGAGCTTAATGTGAGAAGCATCCTTTTAAAGGCAACCTTTTCCCCCCACCCCTCCTTCTCTTACAACAGATCTCATACTCCCTTTTTCTCCCAGGAGAAAAAAGGAGGAACAGGGGTAGGGGTAAAACCAGGCAAGTTAGTATTTCTGACCAGTTTTAAGGTAGGAACCATCTCTCTGCCTTTCCATAAAGTCCTTTCTCTCTCTCATGAGAGGAAAAGTCTTTCATGACCCTTTCCCAAGTGAGATCTCGACCCAGGGACAACAGCTCTTCTATTCTCTGTTGCCCAAGTCACAACACAGGACGCAGACTTTTAAGCACTGGATTCACTGCTTCGTGATGAGTCCATCCCAAAGTACATAGTCCAGATCCTACCATAATGCAATTACAGAATCACAGAATCACAGAATCAGTAAGGTTGAAAAAGACCATAGAGATCATTAAGTCCAACCTATCACCTATTACCTAACCTAGCCTAACCTGTTGCCATCCTGCTACCAACACACCATCCTACCTATAACACACTACCCTAATATCTAGGTCATGCCACCAAGTACATCATCCAACCTTTTCTTTAACACTTCTAGGGTCAGTGACTCCACCACCTCCTTGGGCAGCCAATTCCAGTGAGAGATCACCCTCTCTGTGAAATAGTTACTTCTAATGTTCAGTCTAAATCTCCCCTGACGCAGTTTAAGACTGTGTCCTCTTGTTCTATCAATTGTTCTATCTATCTTGTTCTATCAATTCAGTCACAAAACGTCTGTCGAAAGGATCTCTGCTGAGCTCAGCTCTGGCTCTGTGTTTCTGGGCTCTTAAGACATCTGCAGCTTTCCAGGTTGATCCTCCATCTTCAGCGTAGCCTCAGCTGGATTCTGCATCGCTGGTTTCTCTCTCTGTATTCCATAGGTTAGCAGGCATACAGTCTGCTTCACTATGGTCCATTCTATGAGCAGCAGCGAGACACCTGGAAACCCTTTCTACCCCTTCTCTGGTAGGCCTGGTGGTGCCTTCATAGCTCTCTGCTTCTCACCTGCTCTGGTCTGGGGCCATCCACTTTCTGTTACTCACTTTTTTTTCCTTTTTCAAACATGTTATTCACAGAGGTGTCTCTATCTTCTTGACCTTGATCTCCATAGCAGCGACGGAGGCCCAGGAAGGAGCTGCTAGCCCCCTCGCTGCCAGAGGAAAAAAGCAAACTAAGACGGGATACATCTGGCTTATAAGCCAACTGACAGCTAGTGCCCATGGTAACATGGGACAGAAACCGGGACTGCTTTCCCACAAAGCGTTGTTACTTCTATAGCAGGTTTGTTGGATTTTTCGCAAGCAGGAATTTGAAGTTGGTTTTTTTAGTTGTTTTTTTCTGCCACACTGGAGCAGGCTGGGGCTGTGCGCTTCTAGAACCTCATGAGCTCATGTTTAAACACAGCTTGCCCTGCGCTTGGCACCCCCACTGGCCGGGCTCCCCTGCTCGGGCAGAGGAGAGTGAGCGGCTGGCTGTGCCTGGCGAGTCCATCACCATGGGAACGGTGCTGGCACAGTCAGAGGCCAAGCCGGCCCCACTGTCTCTCCTGAGGCACTGCTGGTATGGGGTGCCACCGCACAGCATGGCATGGGGAGCGGGGGGTGAGGATTTGCACATTCATGACTGCCTACTTTGAATATTCATGCGTGTCAGGTTGCGCATGCGCAGTCCCAAAATGGGCCTCCTTAATCGCTGATAAATCATGCAGCGAAGATGTGAAGCTGCTATCTGGGGGTTGTGAAATGGAAGAGGGCTGACTGTACAAGGGTTCTTACCTGATATACATATGAATAAATGTACTTATGAGTTAAAAGATGACAAAAGTTTCATGGTATTTGTTTGAACTCTTATTTAGCTAATATTACCCAGTGATACTATCCATAAACATGGAGAGTCTGCAAAATGTACTTGTGGCACATAACAAATGGTTATGAATCACATAACAAAGAGCAGCACTAAATCGAATTTCATGAGTGTGTTCTATCCAATGTAACTTAATGCCAGGTTCTTTTAACCCCTAAAATTTGTCGTATTTATATTTTTCAACAGTCGAAGCACTGAAAGATGGCTTGTGTTTTTAGTGGGAATGTATGAGGAATTTCAGGTCAGGGTTCAGGTATCTCTACTGCTGCTGAGTCTGTTTCATATGAGCCTTTGAGAATGGAAATGATTCTCTGTAGATTTCATATTGATTTTTTCATTTTTGTTCACAATGAAAAGAGACTGTTCGCAATCCCTGAAAATGATCTTAAAAAACTATCATTAGTCATTTTTCTTTCCGAGCGAAGAATAAATCTCTTTTTAAAGTTTCTGGTTGTTCCCTTGTCATTGAATCAATGATAAATGCAGCATGGATACAAGAGAAGATATTCTTTCTAGTTATCGGTGCTTTCTGTATCTGGTTCTTCTTCGAAATTGTTGGTATTACAGTATTTGGATTGAGACATTTGATGGAGAAGGGCTATCAGATTTTGTGTCAGATTTCAAACGAAGGTGTTGTAAACCACAATAAAGATTTGAGGACATTTTGACATTTAGGTAGTTTAAGCAAAACTTTCAAGAACTGTGTACAAATATTTTACTCTGCTATTAATATCTTACAATTTCAATTTTTTCTTTTGCAGTGTATGCCCACTTTTATTTTCCAGTATAAATGACAATAAATCCAATTTGAGATGGGCTCAAGGAGACAGAAGACAACGTTTTTGTCCTTTTTTTCTCTCCCCCTCTAAAGTTGCTCCACAGTCTAGGAGTCCTTTAGTTGAAAGTGACCTTCAGATGTGTTCTGTGCTTAATTCTGGCATCCAGTTCTTCCTTGCACTCACCTGTCATGGTCAGTGGGGAGGTGGCTTAGTGGAGAGGTGCACAGTCTGTTCTTAATCCTAGAAGACAACATTTTTGTCCTTTTTTTCTCTCCCCCTCTAAAGTTGCTCCACAGTCTAGGAGTCCTTTAGTTGAAAGTGACCTTCAGATGTGTTCTGTGCTTAATTCTGGCATCCAGTTCTTCCTTGCACTCACCTGTCATGGTCAGTGGGGAGGTGGCTTAGTGGAGAGGTGCACAGTCTGTTCTTAATCCTACTGTCACCAAAAATCATCGTGAAGAAATGAAACCCCCTGACACTACCTTTTAAGTGTTAGTAAGCCAGACATTACTTGATTCTGGACAGAGATATGTATTGAATAATTCCAGCCACATATGTCCATTTCAAGACTTTTTACGTATTTATACATTTTAACAATCAGAGAAATTAATCTTCATTGGTTCTAAGTTACACAATCCTCTTCATTTAATTAGTATTCTATCCTTTATTGTCTAATTAGGTCCTCATTCTTTGGTCCTTACCATTTTTCCTTAGACAAAATGTTGTGGTTTGACCCTGGCTGGATGCCAGAGATTCACCCACAACCTCTCCCAGGAAAAAAACCTGAGAAAACCTGGAAAAAGGTTTATCACAGGCAAAACAAGACAAGCTACAAGTGGGGAATATAAAGGATTTATTTATTAACTAACAAGATCAGAGCTTAATGTGAGAAGCATCATTTTAAAGGCAACTTTTCCTCCCACCCCTCCTTCTTTTTACAACAGATCTCATATTCCCTTTTTTCCTCCAGGAGACAAAAGGAGGAACAGGGGTAGGGGAAAAGCCAGAGAAGTTGGTATTTCTGACCAGTTTTAGGGTAGGAAACTATCTCTCTGCCTTTTCATAAAGTCTTCTCTCTCCCACGAGAGAAAAAAGTCTTTCATGACCCTTTCCCAATGTGAGTCTTCTGGACCCAAGGGGTGACAACTCTTCCATTCTCTGTTGCCTGAGAGTCGTTGCACAGGATGCAGTCTTTAAGTACTGGCTGCGCTGCTTTATTTTGTGAGCCCATCCCAAAGTACATAGATCAGATCCTACCATAGTCCAATTCTGTCACAAAGCGTCCGTCCAAAGGATCTCTGCCATCTCTGCCAAGCTCTGCTCTGGCTAAGTGTGTGTGGGCTTGAAGATTATCTGCAGCTTCTCAGCATGATCCTTCATCTTCAGCATGGCCTTGGGTGGATTCTGCATCTCTGGTTTCTCTCTCTGTATTCCATAGGTTTGCAGGCAGACAGTCTGCCTCACTATGGCCCATTCTACAAGCAGCATTGAGATGCCTGGAACCCTTCCTACTCCTCTGGCTGGCCTGGCCATGCCTTCAAGGCTGCTCAACCTCTCACAGGCTCCTCTCTGGGCATTTTCTTTGCTGTTTTCCTACATTTTTTCCTTTCTTAAATATGTTATCACAGAGGCACCTCTATCTTCTTCTGACCTTGAATCCTTGGCAGCGGCGGAGGCTCAGGCAGCAGCTGTTAGCCCCCCTCACTGCCAGAGGAAAGAAAACCACTCAAACCAGGACACAGAGTCTCTAACTTTCAGTTTGTAATGTCTTTGTTAATTCCCTCTGTATCTTCTAATTACTCCAACATGTCTTTGAAGGATCATAAGTTTAAGGTCCTAGATGTCTAATCTTCAAATCCCTCGAGCTTTGTTTATTAAAGTTTATCAGAGCTAGTCCAGAGAAGCTCAAAGCTTCAGTGGTTGAAGGACCAAATCATCAAGAGTCTGCAAAAAAGAAACATTAACTAAAAATTTAGGAAAGTTGTGTATATGATTTCCAACATTACCTCAAGTAGGACACCTCTTGACTGCATATGTGACCCCACAAACTGATGGTGTTATTTGGGAAGATGGAACTTTTAAGTTACCCACAAGAGAAAGACCAGAGTAAAGGAAAAAAAGAGATTAAAAGAGTGATGAAAGAAGAAAAGAAATAGAAAAATAGCTACCACCAACAGTCAAATGTTGCCAGCTCTTGGGACAAAAGGCAGGTCCTGTACTTCTGCTTACATTTTGGCTATTGTGGTCACTCCTCCCAGGCAGGACATCTGGTTCACTGACCACTCAATGCCCTCCTAGCCAATGTGGTGGGTGCCACAGCCAAACAGGAGCTCCAGGGGGTGTGGTGTGGCTGGGCTACTAGAAGGAAGGCCTACCTTGATGAATAGGCAGCCACGTGGCTACGGGGCCATGTGTGCTCCATGGNTTAGTGACATGGTCTAGCTGGGGGGTGTGGGGCTGGATGGTCCTAGGTCCTTTCCGGCTCGGAGTGGCCTGCTAGACTGTGAGGGATCTAGGTTGTGTTACCGCTCTGAGATGGGCTTTCCGTCTCTGTATGGGTATTAGATGGTGAGTTGGACTACATGATCCTTGTGGGTCCCTTTCAACTCATAATATTCTGTGTGTGATTCTGTGTGTGGCGCGGCCAGGTTGTCTGCACACCATGTGCCTTCCAGCTCTGCCAGGTACTCTCTGTGGGCAGGCCTGACCACGTGCCTGCAGGCCTAGGCTAGCCCTTTGCCCCCACTCTTATAGTGAGATGGTTCCAACACAATTATTAAACAATCTTGTGAGATATGAGTCAGGTTCCTCACAAAATGTAGTGTAGAGCTTTTCTCCCTCATGATTTTGGAAATGTAGACTTTCTGCTCACCCTGGCTATATGGGTAGCAGAGAGATCCTATATGCCCTCCTATCTCCTTGTGCACTTGTGTGCATGGCCTAGTGTATTGAGTTTTCTGTGGCTGGGTTTCTGGTACTGGGGGAGGACTAAGGGGAGGTTTTTTTGAGAAGTTGCTGGAAGCCTTCCTCATAGCTGACAGGACCAATTGTCATGGGTTAATGCATATGATGCATATGTACCTGGTTTTCTGTTTGAACTTTTTCCATTTTCTCCCAGGAGCCTGTGAGCAGCAGCACAGCCCCTTCAGCTCTCTGGCGGCAGCGAGCGGTGAGGGGGGATGGCTGGTTCCAGCGGTGCGGAACGGAGTGGCACAGCGGACGGCTCTCAGGCTACCATGGTGGTGCAGCGCATGGCAGCGGCGGCTCACACTCCCAGTTTCCCCGCTCGAGCATGGAGGCAGCTGGAAGCTGCAATGATGATGACGTGGACCACCGGCTCTTACGGAATTAGCAGAAGGCAGAAAAGATTGGTGTCTCAGAGCACTACCCCATTGGACAGGTAGGACACTACTGGGGGAGGGACTGAGGAAGCTTTTAAAATCTACAGCGTGAGAGAGACACTCGGTCTCCCCCTCGCTGTCACTCTCAGGAACACGGCTACTCCTCTTGCTCCTGCTCTCATTTCTGCTGCTGCCGTTTTCTCCCAGCTAATCCGTGGAACATCAGCATCATCCATTACCCCTGCTGACACCCGTTGTTCCCTGACAATAGCCAGTGGACATTGCTACAGTTTTTATCCATAGTTTCTTGTTGTTGGGATTTTTCTTTTGGGTACCGATGAGGGTTGCGGCCTGAGGGGTTCTGTCGTGTTGGGAGTGGGGCCCATCTTGAGTTGGGAGGGGGGGGTTCTAGTTTCATTTTCCTTACTTGTACATACATTATTTTTTTTCCATTTATACTCCCTGTTCCTGTTTGTTTAATAAATCCTCTTACATCTCTAACGATCTCTTGTCCAAGGATCAGTAAATAAACCTTTTTTGGTCTTAAAACTGGGTCCTAGCTGGACCCACTGTTGGCCAGGGCCAGCCCAGTCAGGAGCAATAGAAATGCCTCTGTGATAAGATATTTCGGAAGGAAGGAAAATTTAGGGGGAGGAGAGATGGTCATGACCTCCAGAGAAGAGCTGTGAGAAGATGTAACAATAATGTAGACATCAAGGTCAGTGCTGAAGAAAGGAGAGGATGTGCTGCTGCATGCACTAGACCTGAACCTCCCCTATGGCACCTGGTGAAGGCCATGGTGGATAAGGCTGTCCTCCTGCAGCCCATGGAAGATCATAGCAATGCAGAGGTACACCTGCTGCACGTGGAGGAGCCCATAGTGGAGCAAGTGGGTGCTGGAAGGGGGCTGTGACCTGTGGGAGGCTCACATTGGAGCAGGGTCCTGTAAGGGGCCTGCAGCCAGTAGAGAAAAGGAAAGCCCATGCTGGAGCAGAGCTTTTCCTGGTAGGATCTGTGATCCTGTGGGGGGTTCATGCTGGAACAGCCTGTACTGAAGGACTGCACTCTGTGGAATGTCCCATGGGGCAGCAGTGTTTTGAGGAACTCCTGCCCCTGGGATGGATCCATGCTGGAGAAGTTCATGAAAGACTTTCTCCCATGGGAGGGACCCGCATGAGATACATGGGAGGAAGAACTTCTCTCTCTCCCTGAGCAGTGGCAGAGAACAACAACTGATCATGACCCCTCACTCTTGTCCCCCCGCTGCCCAGAGGGGGAAGGGGGGAGGTAGAAGCTGTAAGGAGAAGGATGATGGGGAATACTGTCTTGAAGGTTTATGATACTTCTCACTTTTAAGCTCTGATCTTGTTAGTAATAAATTCTTTGTATGCCCACTTGGAGCTTGTTTTGCCTGTGACAGTGATTGGTAAGCAATTTCTAATTGTCCTTATCTCTATCTTGAAAACCCTTTGTAATGTTGTTTTTTTTCTCTCCCCTGTTCGTTTGCAAGGGGGAGTGAGAGAGTGGCTTTGGTGGGTCCCTGGCATCCAGCCAGGGTCAAACCATCACACCTGGATATGGGACTTGATTTCCTTGCTCATTCAATTCCTTTATTATATGAATTGAACAAACAATGCCCCCAATTCACTGATGTAAACAGAAACATAGACAATGAAATGCTGCCATTCTAACTATTGTTTAACAGAACTTAAATGAAATTTACAAATAAAATGAAGCCACAGNTAGGAAGAGGTTTTTCACAGAGTGAAAAACAGACCACAGTGGGTTGGTCTGCCCAAGGAGGTGGTGGAGTCACCATCCCTGGAGGTGTTTAAGAAAAGACTCGATGAGGAACTCAGTGACATGGTCTAGACAATGGGAGGCTCGGATGGACAGAGCATGGTGCCCATGGCTCTGGGACTGGGGGTTTGACCCCTGTGTGGAAGTCACTTGGGAGTTGGACTAGATGATCCTTTTGGGTCTCTTCCACCTTGGAATAACCTGTGAACCTGTGACAGTCATATCATATTTACTTGTCATATGAATAATTAGACATTATAATAGCCACAGTATGCTCTGTCTCTTCTCTGTAATATTTCCACTCAGCAGCAGCAGCTGCTGTTGCAACACCTGACAAACAACTGCCAGATGCAAAATTTCCCTGATGAGGGCCTGAATGTTCTCTGTGTGTCCTCATGAACTTTAATACAGTTAAAATGTTATTCTGGACCTGAAGAAATGTAGCCAGATGTTTTGCCAACTTAACAAATGGGAATATGCCTTCTCTGAGCAAGTGGGAAGACAATAAATCTGTCTCAGCTAGAAACAATTTCAGCATGCACTGTTCAAATCATCTGATTTTGTAATCTCTGAAGTGTAGATCATGTTGGTCACAAACTTTACTGACTTGTGATGGAGTAAAACTTACCACATGTGCTTTTACAAATCAAAATACATGCTCCCCAACAACGGGTGGGGACTCTAGGGTTTTTGAATATCTGAGTATCCACTAGTTTTCCATTAACAGTTAGAGATTACAGAATAAGCTTCTGATTACTATAAGTGTAATAATGTCAGAGGCAACTGGAAACAATCTTTGTAGAGTGAAAAAAAATTAGTATCACAAGACATGTCACTATGAATTCATACCATCTGTCTAATGATGAATGACACCAGTGTGGATGGTATCAAGTCAGCCTACAGATTTGCTATATATACTTAGTAACCTGCAAATACACCACACAAAATAGCCCCTCATACACTGTGCACCAAAACAGAGTGTATAATACTTTGTCATAGAGTAACTTGGTCTGTTTAAATGATCATATGTTCAGAAATGAAGAAGGAGGTTGTTGATTTCAACCTTGTTTACTTTTCTTTTTGACATGTGTTTTCTTCCAAAGTCTTATTTTTGTGATTCAAGTTTCATTTTGCTGGTATTTGAATACTACCAATTCTGCTATTTTTTATACCTTTTATTCTCTAATCTGTGGGAATATGATGAGGTACACTTTTTGCAGAAACTTCAAACATCATACTCTACATTTCTTCAGCAGAGTGGAAACAATCTTTGCTTCTTAATATCTGTTTTAATACTCTGTCAAGTATTTTGCTAAATTTTATTGTTATTGGTTATTGATATGTGGTTCTATTCCAAAGTGAGGTTGGTAGTGTTCCAATCTTAGCAAAATGGCACCTAAGACTGATTCTCTACTTGTATAAGCTGCTGAAATTGAAGTATGCATATATATGATGAACTCTGACAGCAAGATATACCTGTATATTGAAGAATTTGTCAGTTATAAATGAGACCAGAGTTTACTTCTCTTCTGCTCTATTTTTTCCTTCCTGATACAGTGACAAAGGTCTCACTTGGCATAATGTGATTGCTACTTTAGCTCAATTCAAACCTTTAGTTTTAAAGTATTAAAGACTTTGGCTCACCTAACCTAATTTCAGTAGTTTGAAAGGTAATTACTCAGACTATTCCTCTACTTTCTTTTCATGGAAGAAAGATGTGATGAGTTGCCTCTGCAGGCACCTTCTCGGATGGAATGTGAATTCCTAGATATCTCAGAGTAGATACTTGTTTTTCAATTTGCAATGTACAGTATCTGTCCTCTGGTCTTCATTTGGTACTGGTATCTTGACTCTGCATCAGGTAGAAGCATCAGAAGTCAGCAACAAGCAGAAGTATCACCTTCTATGTTCTTTTCAACTTAGTGATACATTGAATATGATAAAATCTGAGGGTTTTATTCACAACCATATTATTTATCACAACATCAAGGTAGTGGGTTGATGCAGCTCTTTGTGAAATTAAAGAGCGCTTCTCTAGTCAGGAGACACCTTTTTTCCTACGTACTTTGACTTACGGTTGCTGGACCCCCTGTCCTTGAATTAATCAATGGCAGAACGCTAGAACCAAACTAAGCTGAAACAAAACCTAACAATAGCCACATGATTCAGGAAGTGTAATAATTACAGGCAACTAATATCTCATTATTGCAAAACCCCTCCACATTAGTTCTTAATGGATACTGCTCATTAAATGAAATAAGCTTTTGAAAGAAAAGGAATTTGTGTAAAGAAGTTCAAACTTATGAACACAAATATAACAGCTGGCGGGGCGCAGACTCAAGCTGCTTAAATGGAGTTAGTTTAAAGATTTAATACAATTTTAGTCTACAGGAAAGACAGAGATGCATAGTTACAGTATCTCCTCTGTTGTTGACAACATTCATCTAGGTAGATGGTACAAATATGTGCATTTCAGGTCTTTGAAATCTCAAATGTCTTATGTCATGAATACAACCAATTCAGAGTCTATAATCTGTTTCCTGCTGGATAAATGCAGTTAGCCCCAAAATCACATATTTGCTGAGAGGCCTACAGCTGGAATATAAAGATGAAATCTTGTACATGTAAATGCACTTTGCTTAATTATTTTTCAGCAGAGAAAATTCTGCATACAGTTTCTCATTTCTCATAACAAGCCATAAAAATATTTCCCAGGGAATAATGGAATTGTTGTGAAACTAAACAATGAGCTACAGAGAGCTACACTAACAGAGAGCAAGATGCTAATAGTATTTGGAGTGTTTATAAATGTGGTAGAGATTAATTCTCTGTGTATTCAATGCTATGTTAACTTTTTTAATGACTCAGGTAGCATTAAATCTTTTGCATTACTGTTTTCCCACTGCCTGCAGCAGGAATAAAAAGGTTTCTATGTTAAAGAATATATAGCATCAAATGGAGAAGGTAAAAATATTATAAAATTGTTTTTCAAAATATTTGTGTTATAGAAGCTCAGATTTTTTGATCTGTGCCAATTCATTGCAAAACACTTGGGATTTTATTATTTAACTGAAAAAGAATATGAACAAAATTTTCCAAGAGGAAATCACTCAGATAATCATGGAAACATTATGATACATTTAACTTTGGGGTAGGTAATAGACTACGAAATTTCTCCAGATATTTTGCAGACCTGTTTGCGTAATTCCATAGAATTATATTGAAATACTGATTTTTCCTTAGAAAGTTATTCATTATAAGTCACTTCTTAGAAATAATGAACTGTATTTCTTGTCAAAACTCTCGTGGGCAAGTGGCTATGTCACAATCACTGTGATTCAGCTCTCTCCCGCCTAAATGAATTTCACAAGATGTCTTATAACTGGTTCAATATTAGTACAGAATTTGATTCTAAATGTTTCTTTTCTCTGAAAGATAAGTAACAATGCACTTTTATGCTTGTCAGAACTTGTTATTTTGACATTATTTTTTCTGTATTAATAATAGTAGTTAATAATAAAGCGAATAATCTCATTTTAGAAAGAACTGTGTCAACCACTAGTGGCTATGAAATGCCACTAATCATAATATTTTGTGGACAGAAAATAAATAAGTTCAGCCACCGAAATTGTGATTTTAATTGGCCTGAAGAGAAGTATTTTCATGCCTCTTGTTCAAAATAAAGTCACTACAGTCCCCCATATATTTTCTGAAAGATTTGAGTCTGCATTTCCAAAAATGTGGCCAGAAAGTCTCAGATGCTTGAAGCTCCACAGCCTCTTGTTACTGCAGGCATTACCATTCTGGATTGACTGAGAATCCAGGGACTCATTTCATGCCTACATCTGTCAGAAGATCATAGGCTTCAGGAATAAATTTAGTGTTCACAGAATTCACAGAATTCAAAGAATTCACAGAATATTATGATTAGAAGGGACCCACAAGGATCATCTAGTCCAACTCACCATCTAACACCTGTACAGTGACCAAACGCACATCCCGGTGGTAAACACAAACCTATTTCCCTCACAGTCTTACAGGCCACTCCGAGCCGGAAGGGACCCACAGGTTCATCCAGCCCTACGCCCCCCAGCTAGACCATGTCATTAAGCTCCTCATCCAGTCTTCTCTTAAACACCTCCAGGGATGGCGACTCCATGACTTCCCTGGCAACCCATTCCAATGTGCAATCACTCTCTCTGTGAAAAACCGCTTCCTAACATTGAGTTTAAACCTCCCCTGGCGTAGCTTGAGGCCATGCCCTCTCGTTCTGGTGTCGTCAGCCTGAAAGAAGAGGTCCACACCCACCTGGCGGCAGCCTCCGCTCAGGTAGTTGTAAACAGCAATCAGGTCACCTCTGAGCCTCCTCTTCTCCAGGCTGAACAACCCCAGTTGCCATAGCCGCTCCCCATAGGGCTTGTCCTCCAGTCCTTTCACCATCCTTGTCACCCTTCTCTGGACCCTCTCAAGCAGCTCAACATCCTTCTTAAACTGGGGAGCCCAGAACTGGACACAGTACTCAAGATGTGGTCTGACCAGTGCCGAGTACAGGGGAAGGACAACCTCTCTGGTCTGACTGACCCCACTGTTCTTGATGCAGGCCAGGATGCCAGTGGCCTTCTTAGCCACCTGGGCACACTGCTTGTTCATGAGTATAGAGATAAAATGAAGCTGTAGAGAATGTGTAGAGGATGTTTGCCAGGAAAGTGAGAAGGGGATTAAGTTCTTGATGCTGCATTTTTCTTTAAATGAAGAAAGCACAGAAATAACACTGTAAAGTAGGAATAATCCTACAAACTCAGAAATAGCTTGGGGGTTTAAGGTTTACATGATATTGAGCAGACATAACCAGAAACCTCAAGTGTATGTTTGTTATTTTTACATCTTGAGGCAGGTGCTGAACACTGCAGCAACTACTACTTGTGATTTGCTGGGACAGGGCAACGTGCTTCCCTTGTGGATGAATCCACCCTATCCTACTTCTTCTTGTTGATCCTCACTGCCTCAATTAATTAGCTTTCTCTTACTCCTTGTTCAGAGGGAAGAAGGAGTTCCTTTGGCCTGTCCCTTGAGTAACTGAAAAAACCCCAGAACATACGCTGTGCTTGCTGTGTGGTGTTAGTTGTGGCTCAATTTTATTAAATAGAACTGGGCTATTCTGTGCAACAAATTGTGACTAATTGCTTCTCCACTGCTCTGCCAACCTGTGAAAAGGCCTGCATTGAAAACTATCAAGTTGGAACTCCGTGCTGAGTATCTGTAAGCTTGTATAAAAAACAGACTTTGTCTTTCTCAGCAAATCGAACTGCATTTGTATAAACTTGTGTAATTTTAGTTATCTGGTTTATCATAGAATCACAGAATCAGAGTATCCTAGAATATTCTGAGTTGGAAGGAAGTGGTATGGGCTGCCCAGGATCGCCATCCGTGGAAGTGTTTAAGAAAAGATTGCATGAGGAACTTGTTAACATGGTCTAGATAATGGGATGATGGGATGGGGAGTTAGGTATAAAAAAAAAAAGATGACTCCAAGATTAGCTCAGATGGTTAAAGCATGGTGCCCGTAACACCAAGGTTATGGGTTCAATCCCTGTATGGAAATTCACTTAAGAGTTGGACTCGATGATCCTGGTGGGTCCCTCCCAACTCAGAATATTCAGTGATTCTGTGACTTTCAAGGGTTATCAAAGTTCAGCTCCTGGACCCACACAAGATAGCCCCAGGAGTCACACCACATGCCTGAGACTATGGTTCGAAATCTTCTTGTCAGGCTTGCTGCTGTAACTACTTACCTGGGGAGCCTGTTCCAGTACTCAACCACCCTCTGTGTGAAGAAATTTTTCCTAATATTCAACAACCTCCCCTGACACAATTTTTGTGCCCTTCCCTCAGGTCTTGTAATTGGTCATTAGGTATTCTAATANCCTTCCCCTTCCCCTTCCCCTTTCCTCCCGTATGGGTTTGAATTTTTATTTTTATCAATGAATACAATTTCTCCTTTTCTTGCTCTGTCCCTTAGTGCTAAAAAGTACACAACGTCTTTTTAATATTTAATTAATGAGATCACTTTACAGGTTTTAGTTTAAAGGTAACCATAGCACAAATGCATCCATTATTAACTGCAGAACAGCAGTGGCTTCTTGGGAACCCTATTTAGTTTAATATGAGAACCTCTGTCAACAGAAAATAGCACTGATATTGTTGTTAAGTGTGACAAACTGGCTAATGCAATGGGCACCACGCTGGAACAATGCAAACTGCTTATATCAATGGAAGAGGCAATGTTTAAAAGTGAGATGAAGGCGGACAGTGAGAGGCTGTCCAGGAAGGTTCGATTCCGCGTTGCATCCTCGCACAGCGGGAGGGTGCTGAAGGAGGTGTATGCTGATGGGGAGGCTGCTGACTCTCTGGACTCCGAATATGCCAGTAGCTCTGAGACTGACCAAACTAGCCGGCTGAGTGAGGTGGACGGGCAGCAGAACGGACACATAGGGTCTGAGTGCGATGAAAATGAGAATGAGCAGGATGACTTGCTCATTTTAGTCCGAGCCACTAAAGAGAAAAGTTTTGGTACAAAACGAGTCAACATCCTCAGCAAAAATGGCACAATCAGGGGAGTCAAGCATAAAGTCAGTGCTGGCCAAGCCCTTTTTGACAATTTGGCAAAAGTATTTCAGGTAAGTGATGCAGATCTTCTGGCTGTACACCCTCTATCTGTCCCTTTAACTCTATATAATATTCTTTCCTTTGTTCAAACTACTCTCATTTATGATTCCTCAATATTCTGCCTCATTGCCATTGCTATCCATATGCTATTGTTGCATAAGAGTGGCTCATTGGTCTTTCTTGTATAAAACAGCTCCACACTTCAAACTCACTGTTTTTCAAGATAGACCTAAAATTTAATGAGTAGAAATATATGTTGTGCTTTCCATGTATGGACCAGGAAAGAAATGTAACACAGGATTTAACTGTGGCTTTGCTGGAGATCTGTACAGGGATGTGTCATGTTTCCACTCCTATTATATTAATTCTAATGAGTTTACGATGTTATCTACTGTCCCCTACATGTAAATATGTATACTTGCAAATCCCATTCTATTTAATCTACAAGGTAGATCAAATTACATGCAGGGTGGCAGCAATGATGGTTTTCCCACATGAAAATTTCAGAGGAATGAAATCTTAGTCAGAGGTCTCTTTTATCAATGTCTGTTTCCACCTATTTTGTAGAAGGAGCAGAATATCTATAGTTGAAAGAGTATATGCCATACTAATGCTTTAGGCAGAGAAACACAGAAACCTCAGAAAAATCAAGAGAGAAGTTCTAAAATATTTAGCTCATATATACAATTTACCTATTTAAGCTATTCAAGCCTTTCAATTGTTAGCACGTATTAACAAGCTTGCAATCAGACTCCTTCCGAAGGTTTTATAATCCAGAATTATGTTCTTCACTTCAATTATCCTACAGCTGGCTCCAGGACATTGTTTTAAATGCTTTTATGCAGTTTTAAATCGTAGGGAATTTGATACTAATGTTCTAATACTAATGTACTAATTTGATACTGTTCTGTATTGAAATTAAAAGTTCTTCTTCACCTTGAAACAACGTAATTTCACAATACACTTATAAATGACCATAGATTAACATTCCCTTGCTTTTGGATATGAATCCAACATATCCTCTATGTTGTACTTGTATTATAGCAATCTTTTTGTCAATACAACTTTATCTGTGCAACTTGAATTTTCAAAGATGAATTGCCTGTTCATTTTTGTTCTTTATGTCACATCACATAGCATTCAAGTAGTTTTCTTTCTTTCAAGCTACTCTTTGAAGAGTTGTCCTTGAATTCCTTACTCTGATAAAATTTGCAACAAACCCACTTTTTCTAAGTAGATATGAATTAGGAAGTTTTATCTGTAGCATGTATGAGTTCTTCTCCATTCCACTCTTCTGTGCTGTTTCACTACATGGAGTACACCATTTCTCACTAACCTCATTCCCTCCTAAAAGCTTTCTTCTGCTACATCAGTGACACCAAGCTACGCAATTTGAATCAGCAAAGTAAATAGACCCGTTTGAAGACATATGTACCTTAATTAGTGTTCCTGCCACCTTTCTTTTTCTAACTCCAGTTTTAAGCTGAAAGTTCTTTAGGAAGGGCCCATGGACTGAAATCAGTGTACCTTGATTATAAAATTTCTTGTATTCCTAGTAGAATTATAGCTAAGATCAGTGCTATTTCCATGAGGTGTTTTGCCAGAAGGAAGTATTGCTTGAAAGAAGGCATATCCATCTTATAGCTTTTATGCATATCTTTTGTGTCATACTGTGACCCAATTTTCTATGTTACGTGGTGAACACAGAGAAGAACAAAATACAAAAGTTGGCGTTGAGAAGGATTTAGGACTGCTTGATCTTAATGTGAAATATGATTAAAGTCCATCCAATTACTAATGAAGTAATGGCCTTGAGGGTCAGATCAGACGATGATTTCCAGTTTTCTGTAAGCATGTTGCAGGCAATTAATTGTGCTGTAATATCACTCAGAGAACAGCAAGAGTTCTTCTTTCAAAAATATGGATAAGGATGTTTCTACTAGGCTATTTTTGTTCTCTTGATTATGTCAGTTTACCTACAGGTAAATGTTCCTCTTAGATAAATGTGGTGTTTTGACCCTGGCTGGATGCCAGAGACTCACCAACAGCCGCTCTCTCCCTTCATCCCTCCCCCTGCCCCCCATACAAACAGGGGAGAGACGAAATGGAAAACAAACCTGAAGGGTTTTGCTATGGCAGGAATGAGGACTATTAGAAATCTTGTATTGTCACAGGCAAAACAAACTCCAAGGTGGGGATGTAAAGAATTTATTTCTAACAAGATCAGAGCTTAATCATCTTTAAGGAAACCTTCTCCCTCACCCCTCTGTCTTTTACAACAGATACCACATTCCCCCTTTCCTCCAGGAGGCAGGGGCGGATAGGAGTAGAGGAAAACCAGGCAGTTTTCTGCTGCTGCTCAGGGGAGGAGGCCATTCCTCTGCATTCTATGGGGTCCCTCCCACGGGAGAAAGTCTTTCATGACCCTTCCCAGCATGAGTCAAATCCCAGGGGCAGCAGCAGCGCTGCCCTGCTCCGATGTGGGCTTCAACAGACTGCAGCCTCCCTCCAGCATCCACCTGCTCCAGCATGGGCTCCACCATGGGCTACAGGTGGATTTCTGGATCCCTGTGATCTTTCCATGGGCTGCAAGGGGACAGTCTGCTTCACCATGGTCATCACCATGGGCTGCAGGGAGACACCTGGAGCACCTCTTCCCACTCCTTCAGCCCAGCCTTGGTGCCTGCATTTGCTGTTATGGGATGAACTTGTGTATTTCTCAAGAGTTAGTGTAAAAAATGAACTTTTGACAACCTTGTATCCTAAGTAATGATGAATTCTTTCATGCAAATACTTCTTATTAACTGAGATATGTGTGCAAAAGACAAATGTGTGTCCTGTGACCCTGAAACTAGGGGGAGTTTTAATATTTTCTTCAGCGCCGGCATTCTGATTCTTCAGACTGTATCTGCAAACTCCTCTATTATGCTAGTTCTTGAAATTCCTAGATGATCTCTGTGATGCAGATCTTTTTAAAAAAATGACTTTGCTCAGATATTCTAGGGATAAGCAGGTATTCATTAACTGTGCTTTGTTATGTTGTGCAGTCAAAACCTTTGCTTTTCTCTGTTCAAATACCTGTGCTAAAAGTACTCTTGTGTATTTTAATGTTCCATGGAATATGTGGGTTTTAAATATTTTTTCCACATTTTCTTAGGAAATGTCTTTCTATAGGATTGATTCAGCCTCTTTTTTCCCCACGACAAACTCAGCTGAAAAAAAAAAAAAAAAGCACACCTTCAGGAGCTTTTTTCAATTTAAGAGAGTGGTGTAATACAGGAAGTATTTCTAGATGAAAAGGTGGTTTCGGTTGCTGTTGCTATATCATACCAGCCTGGTCTGAGAATGTATATCTACTGCCAAGTAGATGTGCATCCCCTGCTACATCTTCCCACAGTCAGGCACAGAGCACTTCAATAACCAGCACAATACATGACTTTTCATTTCACCAGTTCCTTGACAAGTAAGCTAAATCCCTCACGTTAGTTGGTCCGAGGACTGTCTGTGTCCCCAGATGAGAGCTGCTGCAGCATTGTGACAGTGAAAGGTCTCCCATCAGGTCACCCCTGCACAGCTGTGGAATCTGCTGCCGGATGGGTGGGAGCGGCTCTGTGCAGCTGGGGCTAGTACAGCCATGGAGATGGAAGGTGGGACTGAGCGGGACATGACTTGGGGTTGTCTCTTTATCATGGCAGAACATTCTGGGGTAAGAAAGGTGGGGAAGAGACCAGCTCTACTGATGCTTCACAATAGCATGGTTTCCATAGCAACCCCTCCAGCCTTTCCCTCCCTAGGTTGGATGCCACAAGGAGATGGTTGACATAGCAACCACATCCATGGCGGGGGTGATGGGTGTTGACATAGCAACCACCCTGGGTGGGGAAGGTGAAAGTGTGGTCACTCGTCGTCATTGGTGAAGGGTAAGGACAGTCACGTGTGTCACCTGGCCTCCACTAACATCTAATCTGGGTCGGGGGTGTGTCCTCCCACAACGATGGCAATATAGGAGTCAGACAGCCCGGAACATTTTATTGATGAGAAACATACACTACCAAAAAGCTTGAAAAACAGGAAGGAGCTGTTGGTCCCAGCTCCCAGTCTACTGGTTTGTGCACCTCCTTAATTTAAGTGCTATTCTTTCCTGCTGAAACACTAAAACTGACAGTCAGCAGCTCCAGAGCTGGGGATGTGACTTGCTACTTGTGTCAGAAGCATACGACCCTTCTTTGCATATCCGAAGTAATTGCGGCTTTATTTCAGTACATTACCAGAAATTTTGCTTTCTAATATTATAATATTTTTAAATGTAAATTGGTATGAATATTTCCTATATTTTTCCATAGAAAGTAGTAGAGACATAATTATTTTTCCCTTGAAATAAACATAATTCTCTTGATGACCAATTTTTATGACTATGCCACCCTTATGATGGCTTCCAGGTAACAAGGAACAGAAATTCTTCAGTTGTATGATATGTTACTAGGTAGTGATAGTAATTTAATGCCTGACTGTGTTTCCATCCCAGTGTGCAACATAATGGAGCTCAGCCACAGGTTTTACACAGATGTCCCCTCATTTTCTGTATTTCAACATGGGTATTTTCCTCTATTTCCATGCTTGCACATTCCACTGGCCTCCCAGGCTCCTCTGCAAAGTCTTGTTCTGCTAAATTAGCCCCAGAACTCATTCTCAGGCAGGGCCTGCTGACATCTGTTGTGAATGGGCAGTCCTGGTTAACAAACCTGATGAATATCTTTGTGAGCATTGCGTCAGAGTGGATATGGGTGAAGAGTCAGACACAATGTACTTGGTCTTTAGGATGTTTCCCAGCACAGTTTCTCAGGTAGAGGTGATATTTAAATTTGCTAAGTGCAAGTTTGTTATTCAGCCTTATAAAGAGTGAGCTTATGAATGCTTAGAGAGAAAGATAGAAAAGAATAAAGAATCAGGTAGAAATTTCTTAAGAAAAGGAGAAGAGGGAAAGAAATTAAAAAAAAGAGGTTAAGTTCACGTTCATCCTTCTTTACTTGTAGATAACCTGGTGTTTGAGCAATTAACCAATTTCAGTCTCTCACACCTGCAAAAGTGAATACACAGCATGACCTGCAGAGCTTACAAACTATTAGGGCTAGCTGATATCTCAGACTAAATAAATAGAGATACAGCAGCAAACCCAACTGTCTTCCAAAGATGGCAGATGTTAAGGAAAGTTCCTTGTGCGATAGTACAAGCAAACGTTTTAGGGTGGGTGACGTTGTATAACACTCCTCCAGGCCATATATCACTACAGTTTCCAAAAGTCTTGGAGGACTGTAAGAAGAAAGCCAGGACTTCAGAGATCAAAGAGACGATCCAATATGGATTAGCACTCTGACTCGTTTATCCAGGGTTCACACAGACAATATATAGCACATTTTTGCTAATTCATGCTTGCCAAGCAATTTGCTGCTTTTGCTAACTCATCGTTACCAAGCAACTTCTACTTTGCCATTACTAACAGAACACTTGTTGTTTTCTCTAAGAAATTATTATCAAAATATTCTTCTATTTCTGTTGTTCAAGGACATATTACGAGCTTCAAGCCTGAGCTTTGTGCAGTCTCTTAAAGGGCCAGCGCCCTTTAGATTCTAACCATCTTTCTACAGAGGACAAGGAAGAGAGATCTGCAATTCCACTGTAGAAGTCATGATATTATCCTTCTCACTACTTTAGCAGATGATCAGTGCTGACACTTCAGCATTATCTGGACCCTTTGAACTCAAAGACCTCTGCTAGGACTGGACAAAGACTGTAAAAGCTCTCCTGAACTTTCCCTTCATATTGTCATCCATACACACTGCCCTGTGACTCCTAAATGGGCATGGCTTGTAAAAGAAAAAGACGTGCTGGATTGCCTGTACAGAGCATTTGCTGCAGTAATGCCACCTATATAGATGGAGATAAATCCCAGTGAGCTGTAGGTATCTGAGGTATAAACTTCCAGTGTAGATTCCTAGTGTTAGGAAGTCTAGAAAGCTAATTATTAAAATATATTGCATTGAAATCCACTGGTGAACAGAAAGAATTGTAATAACACAGAGGAACAAGTGATTATGAAAAGTACATTTCTGCTTCTTGCAGAAAAATCAGTGTTAGAAGGACAACTGGACCGCTACTGGAATGGGCATAGCATCCCTTCACCACTTCCTTTGTACCTTCAGAAGGGTTTTGATCTGTGAGCACATTGCATGGGACAGTGATTGAAGCTGATGCAGTTGATCAATTCACAGTTATAACAAGTAGTTTCCAGACCAATGTCTGAACAAACACTCTGAATTCAAAAGGAGGATATTCCATTCTGTGAGCTTTTAGCTGGAGCATAGATTTAGTCAATATTTAGGGTATTGTTTTTTATTGTTCTCATGTTCTTGTAGAAATCTGCTGTAAAACACTGAGGTCAGATAAGTCTATTACAGTGAACCCCCATTACTCGCGGGCTGTTGGGTCTGGTCCACCTCCCGCGAGTTGTGAAATCCGCAAAGATAGCGAACCCACTATGTAGTCAAGTACATCACGCCCGTAGTCATGGCCCCTCCCCATATAAGGTCTGGAGGAGGGTCCTGAGAGCAGGGCTTGTTTCAGATATCTGGGTGTGCTCTGCTGAGGACTGGACCGCCATGGGGCGGGGGGGAGGGAGTGGCGGCACAAGCGTCCAGGACAAGGACGGGGACCAAGACCAGGGCGGGGGATGGGGAACGGTGGCGTGGGACGCCGCAGCAAGCGGCCAGGACAGGGACGGGATTGGGCCGGGTGGGGGTCAGTGCCGGCACTGGACACCGCGGCAAGCGACCGGAACGGGGAACAGGATCGGGGTGGGGGTGCACCGCGAGCCCTGTGAGAGGGGTGCAGGGGAGTGGGGATGGGGCTGGCTGTGTGGGTGGGGAGGGGGTGGAGCCAGCACAGCGAGCGGCGAAGCTGGAGGCCGATCAGACTAAGGTCGTGTTAGGATCTGCGCACGCGCCGAGGTTGCAGAGTTCACATGAAAATCGCCCGCAAATACTGAAGCTTGCAAATAGTGGGTGAATATGTGGGGGCTCACTGTATTAGACTATTCACGGCATTTTCAGATTTGCTTCTGTTGGACTTGAAGAACACGTTTGATGTACACTTGAAATGATCGGTAAATATACTTTTAACTATCTAAACCTTTGAAAGTGATATACAGGGTTTGAGTTAAAAATGCTTAGCTGTCTCATTTTTTAAAAATATAGACATGGGATGTCGTGACTTTTCAATATACTCAGCTTTGGGGAGTTTAGCAACAAAACCGTGGTTACATTTATCACTTTTTTGAGACTGAATCTATAATTGAAGAAAAAAAATCGATGGACCTTCATGCTGGCAGTCTGACCAGCATGTACTGGACATCTATCCAACATGCCAGTGCGCTTCATGGCCTTAAAATTATTTGTGCTCTGTTGAGTCTTGATCCTTTTAAAGGATCCATAAATGAGGTCAGTGTTCTTGAGACACTGGCGTTGTCCCTTGCATGGGAAAGGGCATAACAAAGAAGCTGGGGTAATACCATAGTATATGTAGTACTAGAATGAATTGAGGTTTTAGGTATAGGTTCAAAAAATGCATAGCCCTCTGAAGAAGGCCTTTGACATCAAGCTCCAAAACTGAGATCCTTCAAATCTCTCTTTGGTGCCACCTTGCTTCAAATGCAAAAAAAGCCTTTGATTAAAGTTTGACTCATCGTTTGCCTTGGCCGTGTGCCTCAGCATCTCAGTATTGACAGGACATGGCAGTTACCTCCTACTGGTGTCTTATGGGAATCATAAAACAGGGGTTCCATCGCCTGTCTAACCTGCAGGGCTTGATGCAGCTGGTGTTTTCTGAGCTTCACTAGTGGATCAGATCCTACACAAACTGGACATAAGCAGATGCTGCTTTCCTACAAATTACGTCTGCAGGAGGCAGTGGTGGGAGTTGTACCTTGAAGCAGACAGTCACAAGACAGCATGAATAAGTTACTGGATCAGGAATGGAACACAGACTTGCTGATTCTCAACTTGCCCTACCGAATACTCCTGTTCTTCAACATCATGCTTGACTTCCACTTTTTTCTTCCTCACTATTTAGCAGTATAGTGGTCACATTGCTTCAGCATGGAGGTATCCTAGAAAAGCATGTAGCCTGTGACTTGCTTGCTAGGGAAAAAAGGTAGAATCCAGATATCCAAGATACGGGAGACTGCAAATAATCGTGTTGTCACACTGTTTCATTCTCTCTCTTTAAATCTAAAAGTATATTTGCTTTCTTTTTGAAACAATGAATGCAAATCCCATATAGAGAAAGATGTTTTCTGGTTGTAGTAAGTGGGATTCATAACTTATATTGGCCTCAGGAAATTTCTCTGAACTAGAAATAGTCATAAAGTGAGCCAGTATTCGTAGAAAATGCCATATATGATCTTCATTCTCTTAATTTTAATTATCTGTCCAGTAGATTACTTGGGCTACCAGACAGACACTGGGTCTGAGCTATGCACTGCTCTGAGGTTTTTACATAATGTCTATTTGTGGAACTGCTCAGTAAGGTGCTCAGCCTTTGAAGTAACCTGAAAAATGCTTCATTTTTCTTCAAAATAAATAAAAAAGAATTATACGTCTTAGAATGCCAATGCAGAAATTTTTTGCACTTATTCTAAGGGTAGGCTTTTTTTTCTGAACTGGCCTCTTGCAAAGGAGATGAAAAAGATTAACTAATTAGTCTTGATCATTAATTAGTAGCAATAATTCTTGTCTTTTACCATCTGTGAAGCTCAACTCAGCAACTCAGCAGGAAAATTAAGAGAAAGTGTCTTTTGAAGTATTTTTAAAACTAGGACTGTCAAGAAAATTTAGGGCTATTCCATTTTGTTTAACATGGTACAACAAGATGCCTGCTACTTCATTGTCCCTGAATCTTTACATGCCTTTGACACAACAAATACAAATTTCATGGAGCACATAAAGATGTAATAAATTGCCTATAAATATGAACTGTTCTAAATGCCTAATTCCTAGCATCATACTTGGTCACTGACCTCTAATTCTGTGTACAAATAAATTATTCTGCAACCAAATATTTAGGGGTCCTCATTGCATCCTAATTGCATCAGCTCCATTCATCAATTGCATCATTCCACTTCAGCTACATTGCATTGTAGCTGAAGTGGAATAAAACATTCTTTAGAGTGGAATTTGCTATCAGAAAGAAAAGGATACACATGAAAACTTTTCTCATTGCTGCAACATCCATTGCAACGTGCTGCAAGACATGACATTCAAATCTCACTGAATTTTCCCAAAACTTGTAATAGGAATAATAGATAGGACAGCATCTCTAGCCTGTTGATTTTAAGGATACAACTACCATCCAAACAGGCAGCCTTATGTTTTTGCCTGATGCAGTATTTAGGTTGTGGAGAAGCTGCCACAGCATGACTTTTTATAGCCTCCATCATACAAAGCAACAGAACTGGTCACAGATGAGCAGATGGAGTCAGTGAGGTAGAGACTCATTTCACACATGGCAAGACAGAAGACAGAAAACCCATCATTCATTGCTAGTATGAATTGTGGAAAGCATTTTAACAATCTTAGTACCATTTTGCTTTGGAACTTTATCTAGCAACTTCATCCATCAATGTCAGAATATGTCTTGTATCCTGCAAAAATACCACACACAGACTTATTCTTTCTCCTTTTCTCACAAAGAAATATAAAAATCCTTACCAGTCAATATTTGCACACATAACAACATGCAGTGTTAAGTGCTGCATTGACAAATCAGCCAATGCTGGTGCAAGGCCAAAGAATTTTTTCTTTATAATTGACTCTTAGTAGCCTTCTTGGGAATACTCCTGATTGCTAATTAGTGAACAAGTTTTTAAACTACTAGGAACTGACAGGAGTCATACACTGTCATTTAAGAAAAATCTTCTCCTTGCAATTTCCATAATACAGAAAGAAATCTAAACCTGCAACCAAACTTTGACCTTTTAAAAGAAAATGTGACATCTTCCTGCCCAGATGATCCTGTCTTGCACTTAGTTTGCTATATTTAAATGCAAAGGACTCTCCCTCCTAGCCCCATAGGCAGCCATAAAGCATTTCACTATTGTTCAGGTGAAGAATGTCGTGAGACAGACTGATAGATACAGTGAAAAATGAGACCTTTAAGCATTATTGCTGAAGTTCTTTCCACCCACCACAGGTCTTAATCAGTGTCTTGAGAACTTCCTTTTTCAGTTATTGGCTGATGAGATCTCTGGTGAGACCCACATCCTGCTCTGGGGTCCTCAACACAGGAAGGACATGGACCTGTTGGAGCAAGTGCAAAGCAGGACCAACAGGCTGATCAGAGGAATAGAGCACCGCTCTTATGAGGAAAGGCTGAGATAATTGGTATTGTTGAGCTTGGAATAGAGAAGACTTCAGGGTGACCTAGTTGCAGCATTCCAGTACTGAAGGAAAGATGGGGCCAAACTATTTACAAGAGCATATAGTGACAGGACAAGGCGGAATGAGTTCAAATGGAGAGAAGGTATTAGTAAAAAATTCTTTACTGTGAAGGTGGTGAGGCACTGGAATAGGTTGTCCAGGGAAGTTTGGTATGCCCCATCCCTACAAGTGTTCAAGGCCAGGGGTTGGATGGGGCTCTGAGTAGCTTGGTCTAGTTGAAGATGTCCCTGCCCACGGTAGAGGGGTTGGAACTATCCTTCCCCTGTACTCGGCACTGGTCAGACCACATCTTGAGTACTGTGTCCAGTTCTGGGCTCCCCAGTTTAAGAAGGATATTGAGCTGCTTGAGGGTATCCAGAGAAGAGCGACAAGGATGGTGAAAGGACTGGAGGAAAAGCCCTATGGGGAGCGGCTATGGCAACTGGGGTTGTTCAGCCTGGAGAAGAGGAGACTCAGAGGTGACCTCATTGCTGTTTACAACTACCTGAAGGGAGGTTGCAGTCAGGTGGGTGTGAATCTCTTCTCTCAGGCTGACGACACCAGAACAAGAGCACATAGCCTCAAACTACGCCAGGGGAGGTTTAGGCTGGATGTTAGGAAGAGGTTTTTCATCTCTCATTGGAATGGTCTGCCTAGGGAGGTGGTGGAGTTGCCATCCCTGGAGGCATTTAAGAGAAGATTTGATGAGGAGCTCAGTGACATGGTCTAGATGGTGGGTGGCTTGCATGGATGGAACGTGGTGCCCGTGGTTCCATGCTTGTGGGTCTGGGAGTTGAACTAGATGATCCTGTGGGTCTCTTCCAACTCAGAATAACCTGTGAAACCTGTGAAACCTGTGAAACTAGATGGTCTTTAAGGTCCCCTTCCAATCCAAACCATCCTATGATTCTATGATGCTGGCAAACAGATTCACACACCTGCAGTAGGTAAAGCCAATTGTTCTTCCAAATCCCACCATGATTCAAAAATAGAAGCTCATACTCAGTCCCTCCAGGTCCAAACATAAGATGTCATAAAGATTTAAAAGTGGCAGCAATTTCTAAATTACTTGTTCAGGACATAGATTCGGTCCATCTATGACTGTCTGCAAAATATTGCTGTGGCAGCTATTATTGTATCTGCTGCGTGGTCAGACTTTTTGCAAACCTATCTGCTTGGTGCATGATGTTCTTGTGCATCCTCATGTGGAAAAATGTGAAGTGAAAGGACAGTTTTACTAGCCAGTGTTTGCAGCTGGATTACAAATACTATCTGAGTTCTTTTAGGTGATACTGACTGGGAGCAGACTTGAGCCATGTAGTTCTTTCAGTCAGGTGGTTTTTCATGAGCTGCTCCAGCAGTTCGCTTTTGAAGTTGTAACAGATAAGGACAAAAAATAATAATAATAAAAAAACCCCCCAAAAACCCAACCCAAACCGGAGAGATGTCTAGAAAACTTTCTGAGCTGTTTTTTATGCTATCTCAATTCTCATTTTGGCAGAAGGTTATTCAGCTGTCAGAAGTGCTATCAGTCTGGAGTTTCAGCATTGTTTGAAGACAAAATATGATATTAGAATAAATGTTGTTATTGATTTTTCATGTGTACAGTGGCAAATTATATCTCTACAAAGAAGTCATTGAAATGTTCCTCCAAAAGAAAAGCAGATAGCCAATTTAATAATCTCAGTGTCTTCATTTGTAATATTATTCCTTGACCAGAATGCATTTAACTCTATGACATGATATAGATTCTAGCCTTATTGTAAGAACATTATTACAATATATGACAATTATAATTATATGAATATTAGTTTCTGTTGTGTTTTTTTTTAAATACACAACTCTGCATGAAATCCTGTATCAGACTAGAGCATAAAGCTACTCACACTAACCTTGCTAAAAAATTAGTCCAACTGAAGATGTAACACATTCAGAATAACTACAATGGCAGCTAATTTGACTACCAATTTTAGGAGCTGGAAGAAAGCATGCAACCTGCTATGTTCTGATTTTCAGATATTATGCCTATATAGTTAAAAACCAAACTAAACCACAAACTTGCACCTTAGCTTTTTTCCAGCAACAAAGTCTATAATTCTGTTCAACAAAGTTGTATTCTATTTTGCTTACACAGAACTGATGAATGAGCCATCTATCTCCTTTGATCTATCAAAGTTAGCAGACACAGTATAGGCTATTCTAAGACAGAGCTGGTTTATATCTGCTGTCTAGGAGTTGTATCCTCTATATCTGTATAAAATTCTCAGGCTCTCTGGTTTTGAAACCTACTGCTTAAGAAAATAGATGAAGCAGTTTATGTGTGCAGTGGAGGTGGATTTTTAATTTAAAAAAAGATATTGAATACATAATTAACTACTAGGGGTTTGAAGATGAAGGTACCAAATTTCTAGGTATTATTAAGTAATGAGATAGCTGAGAGCACAATTTCAATTAGGTTAAGTAATATAGGAGGGAAACAAGGTGCTTCATCACTCAACACTAATACAGAACAAAGTAGTGCTATAACTTCAAGAGATTTCTTTTCCTCACTTCCATATATTGAGTGATCGGGCACTCACTGAGGAGTAGAGACTGAATCAGCACTTTGGTGCACTAACCATTGCTTAACTTTCCTCTTTGCCTCATTCAAAGACCTGTGCAAAATTCATTACTGGTTGTAAAGTGCTTTGTGACACCAGGTGAAAGAATACTCCATTTTCACCTGACAAATGGGTTGCTTTTTCCTTAACTCTGTAGTGCAAATGACAATTTCAACTTCTAGAGAACAACCCGTTTTTATCTCAGCCTGAATGAATAAAATTTTCAGGTAGACTTTACATTTTATAAAGTCTTCGGAAAGAAAAAGTACATACATCATTTGCCTTCTGTTTGGAAATGAAAACTAGGGAGAAGTAGGGGTTTCCCAATTTTATTCAATATTCCTTGGGAGTTTCAGGATCTTAGTGCATCTCATTTCAGCTTCCATTTTTAGGAATATAGTAAGAGACAAAATAATTTTTTCTGCCAAATAAAACTCCATGTTGTATCACAAATCAGAATCAGAATTCATTTAACTATTTCCTCTATTTTTATTGCTTAGGAAGGTAAATTGTGAAAAATGATTTGCAATTTTTGAATTTCCTCTGGTACTGATTACAGTTGAGAATGACACTTTATTTCATTTAAACTATTTCTTTCTTTAGTTGTTTTTTGAGTGAGCAGAAATAATTCTGCTTCCTAAGATAGGCTGTAGGGTGTAATTAATCCATGATGAAAGGTTGAAACATCTGCCAATGAAAATACAATAAATTTTCAACTGATCTAAGTGTAGCTCTTGAATACTGTTTTTTACTGGCTGATTCTCTCCAACACCAGGAAAATCACCAGTTGCAACACTGGTGAAAATATGAAGAAGTAATGGGCTATTTTTCTGTTTCCTATGACATTCTGGTATATTGAAAATATCTTGGGAAAACACCAGGCATAGCTGACAAAGTAGGAAGAGCCATGCAATATCATGAGCAGGATCTCAGCAGCCATTTTATTCTGCAGTCAGAAATACAATAAATCTCACTTATAAGAAGCTCAACAGACTAGAATACTTTTTTCGTATACTATGAATGCCTTTTATTTAACCAAACTGTAGCTGACATTTGAGAACTGCAAAGGGGATCACTGCATGAATTAACTGCACCTGATAACGTTTCTATGTAAAAACGAGTCAGAGATTCCTGTATCTGTGCATGTATGTATTATTATTCTGTTATTATTAGCATCTATCAGTCTCTCTATCAATCTAAGGATAACAACAGAATATTTTTGAAAAAATGACTAAGGGGCTGATGAAACAGAGGAGCAAAGGGATAGAGTGAAGGGATAGAAATATTTCTGCTAGAGACAAATTAACAAAGTTGCTGCCAAGTTAAAAAGAAATGGGCCAGAGTAGACATAGTAATTTTCATGCCAAAAATCTGTTTCTCTGCAGTATGAAATGTTCTACTAAGCAAGGCATTGGTGATTACAGAGAGATGGGGCCAGTGTGGTCAAAACAGGACTCACTTGGAGCCATGTTTGCTAACTTTTTCACGTGATCCGAGACACTGAATTCCTTCATCTTTATTTGTGTTTCCTCAACAAGTCCCACTCTAGTTCACTTCTGACTAAAGCCATCCTTACAGGATATTCTTAAAGAGGGCGCAAGCTGATGATCCTCCCTGAAAGCGGCAATGTAGGTTCAAACATCTTGATTAGTGTAATAATTAACAAGCAAAATGAAAAGCTGCTTATGAAAGAGAAAATAGGATTTGGGCTCCACAACTGCTGTTTAAGGCAAATGTATTGTGGTGGGTTTTTTAACAATTCAGAATGTCATAATGGGAAATGATACATAAGTAAATAGTAGAATTACCACCAAAGCGTGAATATGTAGCAGGACAAAACATTCCCTCTCAAGAGAGTTAAACATATTAGAAAAATCCTACTCATATTTTAAAAAAAACAATCCCCAAAGTAACTTAAAATGTGAACTGACAGTAAGAAAAATAACTACTCATTTATTGAAATACATACAACGAAATGAAGGAAAGTCTAGAATTCATTTTGTTCAGGTGACCAAACAATAAGTGCTAATCAGAAGTCTTTCACGTTGACATGCTATCTTCTTTTATTTCCAGCTATTCTTATTTTGAGTAGAACCCAAAAACAAAGACACAGAAAAAAATGTGTAAAAATTGAACAATGTTTTTTTTAAATTTGAGAAAAAGTTCAATTTTATAGAAGTTTATTTCTCATTTTGCTCAGTCTGTTTCTCTTTGTTGCTAGCCATAAAGAGATAGAAGTGAAATAAATACTGATCAAGTGTTGAATAATAATTATTTTATAAAATCCCTACATATAACTGTTATCACCAAGTGGTAACACATAACTGTAAAGCAACAGGAAATTAAATTATATAATCTAGGACAAATCTTCTTCTAAGAACAGAGACTTATTCTCAGATTTCCAGAACTTGCAATTGGTTTAGAATTGTGTAATTAATACTGAAGTTCTTTTCATGTCCCGTCTGTGATCCATTGTTTTAGTTCTCTGGTCTTCCACACTATTTACAGACACGCCTTCAGGCAGGCAGATGCTATGCAGCTCAAGCCATACATTTTTAATTTACTGAGAACAGGATTTCTTTAGGTGACATGCAGTAGACTTTTTTATCTTTTACATTAATTAGATTCTGTTTGCAAGGTACATCAAAGTAACAGTGACCTTCCAATTTGCCTCTAACTTTTTGTTCTCTGTTAGTAGACACAGAAAACATGTAGGAACAATAAATTGTCAACTATTTTTATTTTCATATTTACTTTGACTTACCAATTTTCCAGGCATTTTAAAATCCCTGTATCTTACTCATGTCAAAATCACATTGCATAAACTCTTATGCTGCAGGTCTGAGAGCAAGGTCTTTAGTAAACTGTGTTCAGGTAAACAGCTGAGAACAGTCAAGGTAGAAATTTCTCTCTTTCCTTTTCCTTTCTCATTAACATAAGGGTCATAAACCCTCATGGGCATAACTTGGTAACTGAAGTCTCTTTGGAGAGACCTGAATATAAGGCTGACAGGATGAAATTATTGTGGCAACCTTGCCAAGTTATTTTGTAGACATACCTGCAGAGAGGAAGCTAACCAAGAATCAGAAGTAGTGGAAAAAAGATCATGCCAATGATACTGAGTGGGTCGTAGATGGTGAGATAAAGTAACTAGTTTTCAGAAGATCTCTGGTGGCAATTACACGGGGTCTGTGACTGAATATATGGGATTGACTGGAGAAGAATAACAGAGGCACACTGATATTGTACAGGGAATTCAGGAGATTAATCAAATAGTTGCCAAGAAAAATAAAGTTTATCCATGAGATGCTGTAGAGAGCTTCCTGCTATCTGGATTCACAGAGATTTGTTTGCGGGAAATGGAAGACCTGTGATTGTCAGTTTTTTGAATATTATTTGGGGGCCTGTGAAGCTGATGTGTTGGGTATGGACAGTTTCTGCAATAGTTTTAAGTACTCTGTATTTTCAATGTTTGTTAAGATGATTAGCTAAACGTGTTCACTTGAATTCAGAGAATTCTTCAGCAAATTCCTCAGAAAGGGAAGCAATGGTTTGAATTCAGCACGTTTCAGACACAAATTGCAGCCAATGCAGAGTGCCAGATGGCTGGAGTTCATCTGAAATGGTGGCAATTGTGCATGGTCCATGGCAATGCATGACAACCATCTTAATACAAAAGGGCGACATTTGCAGTGAGTACACATGTCCAGAAACCTGAAAACTGTTCATCACAAATGGCCCTGGTTCCATCTGGGGATATCTATCTGCTTGGTGATGTGACTCCTCTGGAGATCTTCTGTTTCATTTTGGCTGGTTCATTATATGTTCAACGGTACTGAAATGTGAAAAGGTGGTACCATCTACTTCTGAGTTGGCACCATGGAAATCTCTAGCTCCCAACCACTCCTGATTACTTACGTAAATCTTATGAAAGCGTAAGGACTTCACTTAAATCAATTCCTCAACCACTGCCACAAATGTCAAGTGTGGCAGTGAAGTACTTTGTCTTGAGAGAATGAAGCCAAAATTGAGAGGCAGGAGAAGAAAGGCCTCTACATGCTGGCAGTGTTGGAGGAAATACAAATCTCTTTTGCAGACCTGGGAAAATTGGATCTTCATTTTTGAATTTATTTTAAAGTTAATGACTTTGACCTGAAGAGGAGGAATCAGAGTCGCTGGAGGGAAAGTGAAGCTTAGTTTGCAATCTGGCCACCTCTCTGAAGTAAAGCAAGAAAAAGGGACAAGGGAAACATGAGTTTTCAATTACAGCTTGAATTCAGAAATTTTGGCAAAACTAGATAAATGAGATTGTGTAGGGTTTTTTTTACCCTGTATTTCAATGACACCTTTTGGTGACCATAATTAAGAATAATCCATCTCTTTATTTTTTGATTACAGATTTAAAATACCTATATTTTAAACATATATCTGTAGAAGTTTCTTTGTAACTTTGCTTTAGCCAGGAGGACAAACTGCCGCATAATTTCCACCAGAACTTTCGTCCTGACTACAAGGAAATTCGAAGTTTTTCTTTTTTTTTCAGGTTTTACCATTTAATATTCCTACATCTAGATCTTCATCTGTACTTGGCTGTAACCCTCTAGTTCTTCAGAAGATACTGAAATTTAATAAGCATTCTTAATTAGTATTTGTTTTATGCAGTCAAAGACCCAAGAAGCAGATCAGGGAGCTAATATCTTCTGTAACACTTTAACAGAATTTTGCGGAAGTATGGCTTTCAATTTCCTGATCCAACAATTACATCAAACCAAGAGAAATTGTTTATATAGCCACTCAGATTGTTCATCTGAAAGCCATTTATCATACATAGCAGAAAATCAAACATCAGTAACACCAGCTTCTAACTCTCTTACTGGCACAGCATCTGTAGAAAATAAATGTTTCCCTGGTTGGATGCCAGGTTACAGCACATTACAGTCAGTCTTGCAGTACAGAGTAGGCACCAAGGAGAAGTATGGTATAACCCAATGCCAGAGAAAATCCATTTTTAAGACAGTTGCTGGTAGAGTCTTCATGATGTAGAATCACAGAATCATAAAATGGTTTGAATTGGAAGTGACCTGAAAGATGACTGAGTTCCAACCATCCTGCCACGGGAACGGATGCCACTCACTGGACTGGGTTGCTCAGAGTCCCCTCTGACCTGGCTTTTAGTACTCCTAGGGGTAGAGAATTCACAAGTCCACTGGGCAATAATCTAATGGAGGTATTAAGCATGTTCGTATTAAATATACTGTAAAACAGCTATGAAAAACAAAAGTACTTATCAGAAACAGAAGCAATTCCCCACTGAGAAACTGAGTTTATTTTACTGGAAAGAAAAAGTCTTAATGTCTAATGCTGTTCACAGTCTCAAAAGAGCCATTTTGCAAATACTGTGTTTATAAGTAAAGTAATTCCGGCACCTTTCCTGTTGTATAGGAAGTCATGTTACTCTTAAATTAATTGATGAGGGAAGAGGAAATTAATAGATGAACTGTTTGATGAGCAGCACCAGAGCAATTATTATTTTCCTTTACTTTCTCCTTTCCCAATCAGTTAGTTCCAGAGCTGAGAATACAATTATTGAACTAACAGATGAAAGAACAAGGATGATTGTGCCACGGCCCTTCTACAGAAGGCTGAGAAGTGAACAAGCTCTCAGTAAAGATGAAGATCAATATCAGAAAAGAACAAGTGATCTTGATACTTCCCATGTGATCTTCTTGATACTTCCCATGTGATCTGAAGACACATTGTTCAACTGACAAGAAACCACTCTATTTTTTTGTAAAATGCACACACTGAGAAACTCACATGGAACTTTATTCAGGTGAATAGCCATGGATGTGTGCTCAAGTAATTGTGCTCCAAGAGTTAGAAAGTAATTTTATGAACTATATCTCCAGTCAGCCTTCTTAGTGAGAAACACATTCCCTTTGCATAGTGTATACTAGAAAATATTGGTGTTTCATTCACTTAATTTAGTCGTGAAAGACTGAGCATTCCCTCCATCACATTTACTATTACAAGGCTGAATTTTGTTTATCAATTAGAACTGTCTAAAAACCTCAGAATGGATCTGTATCATTATTCAAAAAAACCTGACATAAAATAACCATCCTGGAGTAATTCTTTTCATAGGATACAAGGGTTGATATAATCAAAGAAATTAAAACAATGGGACTGCACTAAATTCCTGATTTGAACTGCTACTTAGTCCAGGAAATATTTGGCTGCACTTATGTTTTGCAGGAGAGGCTACAATAAGGCTAAAAGATATTATATAAAGTTTTCATTTTCTGTCTTGGTTTGAGATTACACAGCACACTGTGAGATCCCACAGCACACACAGAAGATCCTCCACCTGAAAATGAAGGGGAAAATTATCAAATAAATTGCAGACTAGGTTAGAATTAATCACAGGATAATTGTTACTTCTGATTTTCTAATATTTAATTTCTTGCCTATCATATGCAGAATGGCGTAAGTAAATTAGTAAGAAAATACTGATAGACCTCTCAATGCTTGATAAATACAGGGGACCCCTGCCAGTACGTGGCTTTGCTCTTTGCGGGTTCACCCCATCGCGAGTTTATTTCCCACAGTAATTCCCTTTTGGGCATGCGCGGTGCAACCCATGAAGGGCAACTATGCAAACAAGCTAATGAATATTCAATTAAGCCACGCCCATTGACCTGCCCACTGCAGCTCCAAAGTGGCTGCAGGGCACTTCTGGGACTGCTCTGCAGCCTGTGAGGTATCAGGAGAGCTTCTGCCCCTTCCTAGCCCACCTTGCAGGCTGCCCAACCCACCCCAGCCTGTTCCACCTGCCAGGCAGCTGGGGCTATCCAGAACCAGCCAGCCAGGCCTGCTCTGCTTGCAAGGCTTCCAGGGCTGTCTGGAGCCGGTCCAGCCTGGTCTGCTCCGCCTGCAAGGCTGCTGGGGTTGTCTGGACCTGACCCAGGCCTGGCCAGCTCCACCTGCAAGGCTGCTCTGCATTCTCCACCACACTTCGCTCAAGCACTTGGAGCAGAGCTTGCTGTGGGGCCGTGATGGATCTCCCTCCACCAGACAGAGTCATGTGGGAGCTGCTGCTGCTGCTGCCACTGCCACCACCTGTCCCAGGCCTAGATAGCAAGATGGCAAACTTGCAAGGAAGACCAGGCAAATCTTCCTGATATGAAACATCTGCTCAGCTCGGCTTGGCCTGGCCTGGCTCTAGTGGGGGATGAATTCTGGCACTGGCAAATCCCTGGCAGGAGGAGGTAGATACAGCTTGTGGTGGGAGGGGTGGGGAAGGTGGAGTCTGCGTGGTAGCAGTAGATCGATCTGTTCTGCGCCACGTGTGTACTGACCCCTGCTGCCTCCCATTAGCCACTTGGGCACCACTGGTCATTGGCCGCAACAGCTGCAGCTCTGCCCGCACAGGCTGGGTTCAATGGAGCCACAGCACTGCAGCATTTGCCAAGAGGGTGCTGGCTCCCAGCACCATCACCAGGGCTGGCCAGCGCTGGCTAGATAAGTGCCTGTTGCCATGACAATGCTCCTGAGTTGACACTGTGTGGAGTTGGTGCCTCTTGATGGAACACTGCTAGTGCACTTCACTCGCAGTGCCAGCCAGGCACGAAGCCCCCTGCCTGCCGCCCCTGTGGGCAGCAGCAAGCTGCCACCGCAAACACGTGTTTTTGCTATATGTGCATTATGCTGCAAGAGTAAGAAGCACTTCTTTGGTGGCACCAGGGCAGTGGTGGTGGCAGTCTCTCTCCCATGGACAGGGACATAACCAGATCCCTCTGTGCACTGCTGCACAGTGGCCTTTGCTGCCATGGCAACAAGAGTCTGTGTGGCATATCGACGTAATACCCTCGGCTCAGCTGGGCTCGAGCAGGGAGCTTTTGCACAACTTAAATTGATCGCACCAGGAGGTCCTGATGGCTTGAGAGTGTATGTATGGTTGTGTTTGTCCCAGAGTTAAGTGAGTGGAGGGGGTGGCAGAGGCCACCTGCTTCTCACACACCTCCCCCACCCCATGCCCAGAACTTGGCTCCATCAACTAAGATAGTCCCTCAGTTCATCAGTCCTGCTGCTACCACTCATGCTGTGGTGCATGGGAACAATGTGCTGGGACAGTGCCCAAGCTGCTGGCATAGCAGTGCCTCCCCCACGCGGGAAAAGGCAATTCCATGTTGGCCTTGTAGGACGAGTGGAAACCGGGTCTGATGGCTGCCCAGCCAAGCTGTGTGGAGGGGCTGTGGAGCTGTTTGAGACAGCACCATGTGCAACTAGCATTGTCTCCAGAAGCTGCAGCCCTGCAGATGTGGGCGGGTAGATCCTGGTCCTGGCAGGCTCGGCACTGGCCGCTGCCTGCTCAGGGGGCCATGGAGAGAGCTGCGGAGAGGGGCCAGAAGACACTCCCTGCACTCTCCTGACATGTCACAGGCCACAGAGCCATGCTAGGAATGCTCTGCAGCCACTCCAGAGCCTGACGTGAGTGGGGTGTTGGGCGAGGCTTAACTGAATATTCATTAGCTTGTTACCTTTGCAGAGTGAGGGTTTTGCGGAAGGGGAAGGAGACTCACGGCAGCGCAAAAGCTGGGGGATGACTGTAGAATCCAATTAGGCATGTACAGATATGGATCGTCTGTAAACTAACTTAAACATATTTTTCATTGATTAGAAATAAATTTTTGCTGGCTGACTTCTTAGCATTGCTGTGCCTTGATGAATGGGAGATGCTTTTAACCCTGTCAGTGCCACACCTGTATCAGATAGCTTGACTATATAGTCTACAGAAGCAGATGCATCAGGGTCTATCAGAGACCACGAACCCTGGAGAGATAATCTGTTATCTTATCTGAGCTCAGGTCCCCTGAGAGAAGGCTGTAACATGGTTGTATGGGTGTGTGCTGAATGAATAGTAATAAGGACACTAGGATATGAGCTAAGTTGTAGTCTTTGCACCTTCTGAACCTGCTGAAGGTGGAAGCATTACAAAGAAAAGAGAGAGGCTGGGTCATGTCCTGAACTCCTTTGCTGTGGTACTGTAAGTATTTTTACTGCTTCAAAAAGAAAACACTTTGATATTCCTTGAATAGCAGACTGTGCCAGAAAATATGTGGGAATGTCTACAGCAGCAGAAAAAGAGAGATGATGTTATATTGTATTTTTTGAGGAACAGAAAGGGCAACAACACACATATATAGTGTCAGAGAATGGAAAGCCTTCCTTTTGTTTTTTTAGATTTTTAATTTTTTTAAAGTATACTTCCAAGTGATTTTAGGATGAAAGGAAGAGTATAAATATCACATGAAATAATATAACTTTGGTTATTTTTGTGTGACATCCTCAAAATTGATATACAGCCTGAAAAGTGCAAATGAATTACAAACATGCATAGATTTATTATAGCAATATCTGAGATATAATTGCATCCTATATTTATTTTGCACTGCAGTTGAATAGTTTTGAGGGTGTCAACCCTTAGGAGGTAAAACTGTGCTATTTTACAATTAGTATGCCCTATGTGTGTAGACAAGAGAGACAACGGTTGTCCAGGAGTTAGAAGATCAAAGAATCCAGGTTGTTGCTGGATCACAGCCCTTCTCTGTAACTAGCTCCTATATATTATCTAGCCATAGGAAATGCAAACAGGAAAAAATGCTCTGTATTGTCACAGAGGCAGAGGAGCCTGTGCTTCTCAGAACTTTTGTTGGTGTATTCCTAGATTTTATGTTTGTGAGGAGGTAAGTTACAGCATACAGCCCAACTGGGACAGTGTCCCAGACTCTCTGGCTACCCTGCTTAGGAGTGCAGATCTTGATGCCTTTACTTGTAAATTGGTATTGCTAGATCTTCTCAGCTTGCTGATGGTTATGAGGGTGGTAACTGGTGATACCATTCCACTGACCTAGGGTCAGAGACTAAAAGTCATGCAATTATCACCTCTTGACTTACCAAAACTGTGTAAGAAAAAGTACCAAGTTTTTGAAGCTATATATTTGAAAGAAAGTTAGTACAGCTTTAAGGAAAATAAGTTTTGGACTCAAGGTTTGCTTGCAAGCTACAGAGACATTTATATGAGGCCTCGGGAACCAGGAAAACACAGCTGTGAACTACAAAAGCTACCAAACCTCCATGCTTGATTTCCGGAGGGCAGATTTTGGATTGTTTAAGAAGTTAATTGGGAAGGTACCATGAGAAACAGCCCTTAATGGCAAGGGGGTCCAGGAAGGCTGGACATACTTTAAGAATGAGCTCATGAAGACACAGGAGCAGGCAGTCCCAATGTGCCAAAAAATGAGTTGGAGGGGCAGAAGGCTGGCCTGGAAGAGCAAAGAGCTCCTGAAAGAGCTAGGGGAAAAAAGGAGGATGTACAGCCTTTGGAAAAAGGGGGGGGTAAGTCAGGGTGTGTTTAAAGAAGTTGTCAAGTCATGCAGGAGAAAAACTAGAGAGGCAAAAGCTCAGATGGAACTCAATGTACCCATTTCTGTTAAGGACAATAAGAAATGTTTCTATAAGTACATCAACAGTAAAATAGAGAGGCTGCAACAACCTGCACTCCTTATTGGATGCAAAACAGAAGATAGTAAGTAGCGATGAGGAAAAGGCAGAAATACTTAATACCTTCTTTGCCTCTGTTTCTAACAGTAAGAGCAGTTGTCTGTGTGCAGAATGGGCAGACTCCAACAGTATGAGGTTTAACAAGACAAAGTGCCGGGTTCGTCACTTCGGACATAACAACCCCATGCATCACTATCAGCTGTGGGATGAGTGGCTGGAGAGTGGTGAAATGGAGAGGGATTTAGGAGTAATGATTGACAGGAGCCAGCAGTGTGCCCAGGTGGCTAGGAAGGCCAATGACATCCTGGTCTGTATTAGGAACGGCATGGTCAGTCGGACTAGGGAAGTTATCCTTCCCCTGTACTTGGCGCTGGTCAGACCACATCTTGAGTACTGTGTCCAGTTCTGGGCTCCCCAGTTTAAAAAGGATGTTGAGCTGCTTGAGGGGGTCCAGAGAAGGGTGACAAGGATGGTGAAAGGACTGGAGGACAAGGCCTATGGGGTGCGACTACAGGAACTGGGGTTGTTCAGCCTGGAGAAGAGGAGGCTCAGAGGTGACCTCATTGCTGTTTACAACTACCTGCGGGGAGGTTGCCGCCAGGTGGGTGTGGATCTCTTCTCTCAGACTGACGACACCAGAACGAGAGGACGTGGCCTTAAGCTATGCCATGGGAGGTTTAGAGTGAATGTTAGGAAGAGTTTTTTCACAGAGAGAGTGATCTCTCATTGGAATGGTCTGCCCAGGGAGATGGTGGAATCACCATCCCTGGAGGTGTTTAAGAGCAGACTTGATGATGAGCTCAGTGACATGGTCTAGCTGATGGAGAGTTGGAGTAGATGATCCTGTGGGTCCCTTCCAACTCAGAATAACCTGTGAATCTGTGAACCTGTGAACCCTGCCTTGTCAAGCGCCAAAAGCCCCCACCCAGTTTTTGCCACCGATCTTTATACACCTGCCTCACACATATGCAAATTTTTCCATGAATATGTACCCCTTCAGCATTATGTCAGAAATGTACATCTTGCTTTAAGACTTTGACCAATCAGCTCAGGAATATTTTGCATTCCTTTCTCCCAAGTTTTGATTAACTCTGTTTTGTTTACAGTTTTTACCTGAGACACAAGGATTTTGTTCCTTAATATGAAGTCTTAAATTCACAGAATCACAGATTTTCAGGCTTGACAATTGCCTTTAGCCCCTACTAATTCTCCTAAATCCAAATGTGTTTCAATTTAAGGACACAGTTATTAACATTACCCAAATGTATTAGTATGTATTGGTGTTCAGGTCTTGATCTTTATGATTAAGCACGAGCTAGGAGAGCTTTTCCTTTTGGTCCTGAATGCTGCATTTACTCATTGAATAATCTCTGGCATAGGTTTGTAATGTACTCTAGACTCCTGCCTCAGCCTACTTAGTGGAGAATAGATACTTCTGCTACTCTAATAGTATCTAATTACAGAGCCAAGGGGTACATATTTCAAGAGGACATTTTGAGAAGTTGAAAGATGATATTCTGAGACAGAGAAGGGCATATCAGCGATTGATTTAGGTCATAGAAGCGATTTACTTCAACATGAATAACATTAGTTGAATGTTTTATCTGAACATAGTAAAAACTTTCAAAAATCTCATAAAGCATTTCAGCTTTTGCTGAAGTACTAAGCCAGTTCATTAATCTTAGCAGAAAAGTATGCAGAAAAGAATACAGTTGTTAATATAATCCATATAATGCAAGGTCGATTTGACAATATTTGTTATTTTAAAAAAAATAAAAATTGTTGCTTCGTACTTTAAAAAAATCATGAGTAAATTTCTAGGTGGTGCCACTATTGCAATTAATTATACAGTCATCCCTTCGTATTTGCAGATTTTGTGTCTCCTGCAGGCCCTGCAGAACCATGAATCCATCAATACTGCAGCATTCCAGGCTCCTTACGGCATCAAGGAGTGTGGGAGTAGGTTTTTTCCCCTTTAACTGCAGTAGCTAATGCTGGCAGGAGTGCTCTGCCTGAGGCAATGAATATCTGTATATGCACATATGCACTATGTGCTGGCAAGTCCAGGCTAGCTGCCGGCTGGAAAGGCTGGAATGTGCTCCATGTGGGTCCCTGTGTTACAGTTAAAGACTTCCTGACTCCTGGCAGAGCCGGCTGGGGCTGGGGTCGCCCACCGGGACCTCACCACTCCATGTATAAGTGATTAAGCACTGCAGGAAAATTTTCCGCAAATATGAGAAGCTGCTAATAAAAAGGTGTGAATAACTGAGGAATGACTGTATATGAATATGAATGTAAATGGCTATTCTTTTCACATCAATGAGATTAAAACTCATGTTTATGCCTTCCATCCAGGGAGAAGATTAAAAAATAATCCCATGACTAAGTCTCTAGTGCTGCTGTCGTGCTTTTCATTTGCGACTATGTAAAAATGAGGTTTATGTCATTCCTCTTACTGCTGGACTTGTCTGTTTACTTATTTGCAGACATGCTCACACACAAAGGTTATCAGAAAGAAAGTATTACCATTGTTTTAGGACTAAGCACCTTCTGTCGCAACATACAGCAATGGTCCTTACACTACAAACAGAAAGGCATTGCCTTGGATCACTTCCCCAGCTCTGACTTTGGCCAGCTTTTGCCATGCTGCAAAAATGTCTAAGATAAAAAAATCCTGTACTGTAAAAAAATACTGCACTCGATGATCCCTGTGGGTCCCTTCCAACTCAGAATATTCTGTGATTCTGTGATAAGGGTTTTGGTCTAAAGATAAAAAGCCACTCAAATCCAGCAAGACAGGCATAAAAATGTCATAAAATGTTGTAAAGAAAATCTATAGCCTTTATAAGGCAGTTAATGACAAATATTCTGATGAAACAATCTAGTATTTTTATTCGGTAATTTGTTTTATAAGATCCCTTCACAAATAGGAGGATGAGAGATATTTGCTCAGATTGGCAGGACTGGTCGGGCCAAGGTAACTATGAGACCAGTATAGAAATACAAAATCTTTTAAAAGACATCTAGGAAGTGGTATTTCAGTGGCCTTCTTTCTCTTCCATAATTTACTTTGTTTTGTTTCACTGCCTGTCTTTTTTTTGGTCATAATCTTTATGTTTTTATTTCTACGTTTAGTTTGTAGTATTCTTCCTTTGTCAGTATCCTCACATTTAAGTTTTTAGTTTATTATCTTGTTTTTGTTAGTTCTTTTCTTTCAGTCCTATTTTAGTTCCTTGTATCCTTTGGTTTTATTACTCTTCTTCTTCATTAAGCCTTCTCTTTCTCATCAGTGGTTTCTTCCTCTGTTTTGTGGTGTCTCTTCATGCTGAGCTCAAAAATTTAGTCTTATGAATGGCATTCCTCATGCTGTTTGCAGAAGACTTGCTTGGTTAATATAGTTATAAGTTATATTCAGTTGTAGCCATGTCAGATGGATGTCCGTGGGATAGCAGAAGAGTAGATTTCCCCCAGTTGTACACCAAAATCAGGATGGATGGGGCTTTGAACACCATGGTCTAGTGGGAGTTGTCCCTGTCAATCATAGGGAGTTTAGAACCAGATGTTCCTTAAGGTTTTTTACATCCAAAGCCATTCTATGATTTGCATGATTCTGTGATTTGGTAAAGACGTTTGAGAAAAGACTGATTCACAAAATAAGAAACATATTTTGGTTTTCTTGTCTTCAGTCATGAACAGGATTAAACTGGTGCAACTACACTGAGCCCCCGTGTATTCCCGGTGCGCTATTTGCGATCTTCAGTATTTGCGGGAGATTCTTCCGCGAGATGTGCGACCTCGGTGCATGACCAGAACGTACCGGGTCCCCAGTAGGCTCAGCCTCCGGTCTCACTGCTTGCGCTGCGAGCACTGCTGGCCCCGCCCCCCCTCCTCACCGCCAGACCCCGCACCCCTGTGTCGCCCTGCACCCGCCTCAGCGTAACACAGCCAGACAACTGAGAGAAGCCCCGCTCTCAGGACCATCCTCCAGACCTTATATGGGGAGAGGGCATGGCCATGGGCATGCCAAACTCGACTATGTAGTGTGTTCGCTGTCTTTGCGGATTTCAGAACTCGCGGGAGAGTGGCCAGACCCAACAGCCCGCGAGTAATGGGGGCCCACTGTATTAATTTTTCTCTGTGGTCTGAGAAAAAAAATGGCAGCTATTACAGAGTCACCGGGAGTGGTGGTTCTCTTGCAAAGTGATGCATGTCATGCTACAGCCATTGCTGCCCTACTCAATGCTCCCAATGCAATCTCTTCAGGATGATGCACTGAAGTAGATACTGTCCTTGACCCCTGGGGAGATGGTAGCATTGCTCTGTTAAACTAAGAACTGTAGTGCAGGACTGCTACTAAAGCACCTTTATTTCCCTCTGAAAACTTGAACTCATTCCTTGACAATTGTTCTACACAGACACTTTCTCTGAAGTATATTCTTGGTCGATGTGCACAGGGTTTCCTGAATCTGACACAGTAGTTACTACCTCAGGCCAAATTGTATCCATAAGCTTCATGCTTCAATGAGAATCCCACTTACAAGAAGTGCAAGAAAGTGGCCAATGTAAGTTGCTCTAAATCTTTTGCTCCAAAGTGTTTACTGGTTTAATTCAAGAGTGTATTCTAGTAATTAAATATTAGAGGCTATAGCCATTGTGCTGAGTAGCAGAATAAGAATTAGCATAGATTCTTATTAAGAAAAGTAGTGCTTTTGATTATGAGTGTGGTTCTCGGCAGGTGACAAGAATTTTTCTGCTATGATAAAGTCCTACCAAGGACAAATTATGTGCATTTGTATCACAGAAAATTAGGCTTCTACTCAAATTTCCCTAAAGAATTATTTAGTCAATGCTCTTGATACTTCTTTGCAGGGCAAACAAGGCAATCTTTTACTGCCACATTAGGGAAAAATAAAAGAATAAACACAAAAGTGACTCTAGCTATACACCTTTGACATGGTATCTTTTCAGATCACTTTACAACTTCCCATTTTTCCATCTCTTTACCTGCTTATTTGTATGCTGTAGGGGCAGCACAGCCCTGATGCTTCACCAGATAACAAGTGTACCTATGCTGCCAGTCTCTGGTGTCTGGAAACAAAGAGCATTAGAGACTACAGCCATGGAAGAACAAGAGTTTCCATCCTGTTGAATAGTTTTGTACTTCAAAATGTATTACCACGCCAAACAGGAAGAAACAATTATTGTGAAATTTTCATTTTAAGGAATATTTTAAGGACTCCTTTTGGTTACTTCTGAAAACAATTAATTCCTCTTCCTTTGAGTAACCCATATGCGGTTACTAAAATATTTGGCAGTGTTTATCTAGAGTACTTGTCTTTTAAGTAGAGGATGAACTAATTCTCTCACTTGTAATGTGTGAGCAATATGCTGGATAAGAGTCAATGCTGCAGTAGCAGTGTAACAAATTTTCAAACTACAAAACAGGCTGAAGAAAAGTAGCTCATGTTTTATAACACTTGTTCCTAAAACTGATTTTCCGACATCCACTCGAGAGAAATAAAAATTGACCTATAACAACGTGCTTCATTCCCAGAATGAAAGCTGTTGTTACATATGTTTCCAATTATAATTCCAGTGCTTTGTAAGTGATCTCTGAAATGCAAATGTTTTCACTGAAAACTCTTTACTGTAGGAAGACCCTCGTAAACACCTTTCTAAGCAGAATATCGATTTTACAATGACTTTTAAATTTTTTTGCATTTATACAGAAAGATAAATTATGACTGGTTATGTGGCAAAATCTACCATGGCATCTGCCATATTTTACAGCAGTGTCTTTAGTGTTATTGCATTATGTAGTTAAAAAAATTATTCATTAACCTATCAAGGTTCCTTTTCCATACAATGCTGCAGTGCATTACAGCTGTCCTTGCTCTTGATTTTCTAACTTATTTTTTCACTCCTGGAACACTGATGAAACAATTAAATATAATTTGCTGAATACAAGGGATAATTTGGAAAGCTTGGGAATGCATTACTACTTTTTTTAAAAGCTAGGATTTTAGCTATATATAATGTTTTTTTTAGAGAAATGATTCTCAGGCTTCTTGAAAATTTATCACTGTCTCTTGGGCAAACTAATCTCTGGAGTATTTTGAAATATCTAGTTGTTTTCATCTCAGAAAGGAAAGATGTGGTATAAACTTCTACAAAAGAAAACATCATGTAAAAAGTCAAATCTGAATTGCAGTGTGAAACTTTTTCCAGCCAAGGCAACTGCTTCCCCTAGCTGCAGATTGTACACTGTATGCACAAAAAATATACTTTTAAAGTTGTTGTCTGGATGTTAATTTGTTGTGAAACCACATTAAAAATTAGGAATACATCTGTCCCCTCTACAATCATAATCTAGTTCAGGATGGAGACACCTAAAGTATTCTAAATTAATGTTGACTCATGGATGTGTTGAAGCTCATTTTTGGCCCCCATCCTTGCCTAAAGGAGGCTGTCAACAACATATGAGCTGCAAGTTTAGTATTAGTCCGGGTGCTATCAGACTGTGTTTGTGCAAACATGAGTGATGGTATTAACAGAATCAGACATCAGCAAAACAGTGTCAATTATTCACGTTTGGAAGTCCATCAAGATCTAAAATATATCTGTTCCTTGAAAACGTAAAACTTGAGTCACCATGTCTAAAACCTTCAAAAAATATCAAGTTGCACCTAACTTAGATAAACATCTTAAATTGCCTTTAAGTGAAGTCTGCAAGACCTTAATTCCTTCTCTTCCATCTTCTCATTTGACAAAAAGTTGAATGTTGGATTATGTTTTTAAGATGCTGTTGCTTTTGGTGGGGGTTTTTGACTTTTTTTCCCTTAAATAGTGTTTGAAACAAAATTAATCAATACTTGGAAGCTACTAATACCTTACTAATGTAATGGAATTTTTTTCTTCCCCCAGGTATCAACAGTCCTTGAGTTTGGCCGCATAGTAATTTATACCACCAGTCTTCGTGTGGTGAGAACCACTTTTGAAAGATGTGAATTGGTTAGAAAAATCTTTCAAAATCATAGAGTTAAATTTGAAGAAAAAAACATTGCTCTGAACAGTGATTATGGAAAAGAACTAGATGAAAGATGCAGGAGGGTCTGTGAACTTCCCTCGCTCCCTGTTGTTTTTATCGATGGCCATTACCTTGGGGTAAGTAAAGCATTAGCTTATGTTTTATTCTGCAGTTGAGAAGAACAGATGAAAATCTTGATGAATGAGAAGCAGGGTTTTTTAAAAATTGTCTACAATGCTGCAATGATGGGAACAACGAAAGGCAGAGATGCTTTTGTGGTATGTACTGCACAGATCCACACTGGTAGGTTTGATCTGAAGATGCAAAAGATAACTAGGGAGAGGCTATCAGAAGGGAAATAAGGGGCAGTACAGTAATCCTTCGAATATTGTAGGGGTTCAGTTCCAGAAACATCTTGCAAAAGGTGAATTCTGCAAAGTAGTGGAAAATACGTATGTAAATGCAACCCTGCCCACCTCCCCGTCTCCTCAGCATTGGTGAGTTCAGGGATGCCTTCCCCACCACACCCCACACCCTGTGCTGAGGAGGAATGGGCTAGTGCTGGGACATGTGGGACTGGTGGTGCAGCTTGTGGTCATGAGCTGGCTCATGGCAGAGGCAAAGTTCACAACAGCACATGTCCCCACCTGTGTGGGGTCAGAGATCCCCTCTGGCAGTCCGCAGCTGAGCCTGAGACCGTGGAATGAGCAGCTGCCGAGCCCCGGTAGCCCTGGTGCAAGCTCGACACAGTGTGTATAAAGTCTCCCTACCATTTTATTAGTGTTTCCAATGCTCTCATAAGGGAGGAACTCCGGCTGGCCCCATAGCGAATGGCACCTGCCAATGCCAGTGCCCCACCCCACAGAGCAGGTGGGCCTCACCCACGCCACAGGAGAGGCACGCTTTGAGTATGTGACGTGGACTAGCATCTCTTCTGAAGTTAGCGGAAGAGAGACAAGATTGGTGTCATGGAGCTGCTGCCCATTGGGTAGAGATGGAACAATGGTGGGAGGGGGTAGAGAGGCTTTTAAAAAGTTGCCACTTCTGGGATCACCCTCTCTTTCTGCTGGGACTTGCTCTGAATAGTTGCTGTGCTGGCCTCAGCTGCTCTGTGGAACTCTCCTCCCTTCTGGATTTCTCCAGGGACCTACTGTGCTGAGTCCAGCTGTTCTGTGAAAACCTTTTAACATCCCGGTATTTCGGCTGACCCCGCGGGGTCCTGGCAAAAGACTTCATCTTGTCCCGGTCCAGTGACAAGCGGCGAACCCTGGACTCTGCCTTGATTCTTGAATCCTTTGTTACAGTTTTTATTCCTTTTAGGTGTTGGGAAGTTGGTGTTTTGGTGTGGGTCAGGGTCCCGTCGTATGTTCTTGTTGTTCAGGTCGTCAGGGGGCTTGTTTTTTACCATTTCCATACATCATCATTTGTTTGTTTGGTTTTTTTAATGATTTTTTTTACATCTCTAACGATCTCTTGTCCAAGGAGTGATAAATAACCCCTCCACTGTCTCAAACCAAGACAAATCTGTATCAGGATCTGTAATCAACTGGACATTCTTTTAGGTCCAGGATTGTTTTTTTACAGAATTTAATTTTTAAAAAAGTCCAGCTGTAGAAGAGAGAGAAAACCAGCCCAACTCTGCCCTATTACAAGACGTAAACTCCAAATGCAAAACTATAATTCCCATTTGTACCCTAATACTCTAGGTATAGAATCCTGTGGATATTTGAAATCACTTTTTCCCTAAGACCATTCGTACTTTTGAAATGATTTTCTCAGAAAGTGAAAAAATCTAAAGAAAGGTTCTGGAAAGTGGCACAAAGGAAACAGCTTGAGAGTTCAGAGAAGGCATTTGTCTTGAGTGGTAAAAAGCTAGCAATTAACACCGACTGTGAGACAGGGATTTGTGAAGGCATAAACTATATTTAAACACAGTGGGGTTGTCATCACTTAACACTTTCATTTTTACAAAACATCTAAGTAACTAAATGCAATGTAACCAGTAATCAGGCATAATTGATTTTGGGTTTATATGAGGAGATGAATACCCTCTCTGTCTTTATCCCCATTCCCTTCTGTCATGGTTTTGGGGGGTATCTGTTTTGTTTTTCTGTTGAAAAATCCTTTTTCATTTGTTTGGCTTTGCTGGGTGGGGGGGCAGGCCTCTGCACCTGCTGGCTTGCAGTTGGTGCGGCACTGGCAGAGGCAGCGAGGGTGACAGCCCTGGTGGTGGAGCTTGGACCTCACACGCAGGCTGTGGTAGAGCTCTGTGGGGTCCCCTCCAGCACTGCCTGGCTGCAGCCCACCCCACTGGGCCAGCTGTGGCAGATGATGATAGGGGCAGCCTGGCAATGGGGGATCTCACAGGCCAGGAGCAGCATGGTGGTGGTTTGTGTGTCTGTGGCAGCTCTGCATCGCTGAAGCCAGACCACATGGCCATGGCTGGGGACAGCTGTGCTGCCGACAACCTCTTCTGTTTGTTGCTGGAAGTTGCTGCAAACTCTTTCTTGTTTCCAGCTGCAACAATTCTACTCGGTTGCTGATTGGTGGAAGGGGGAGAGCGAAAACAGAGCTGGGTGGTGAGGCTTTTTAAACCCAGTATGCAGTGGGCTCGTTCTCTATTCTTTCCTTCCTGATGGGGAAAGCTGAGAAACAGACTCCCTGTGGCCGCTCCCTGCCAGCAAACACAGCAGCCAAGCGGTGGCTTCCAGCAGCATACTTGGCACCCATCTATCTCCTCCACGTATCCAGTGGGAAAGGGCAGTCTTAAAACAATTTTCCTTTCCCCACCCCCATTGTTTTGTTTTGTTCCCTTCCATTTATTATTTTCTTCTCCTCTTCCTTTTTTTCTATTTTCCCTCTTCCTCTTTCTCCCTCTCTTCCTGTTTGGGAGGGGGTGGAAAAAATCTGCATATATGCAATCGACCCTCAAGTATCACAGTACCGTGGTTCTTGTTGCCCCCCCATGAAGCCCTCCATCCGCATAGGCAGCTCATGAATATGCACATTTGGCCCCAGTCGTCCTCCCCCTCAGCTCCAAAGAGGCTCTGGGGTATTCCCGGAAGTTCGTTGTGTGGTTGAGGGAGTGAAGAGGGTCTCCTCTACCCTGTGTGCCAGCTGCAGGAGGTGGAGAAGGCACTGTGGGGCTGTATGTATGCTTCTGAGCCCTCCCCGCCATGTTGCCTCCATTGGGATACGCTTGGCATGGCACAGTGGCAGCTAGGGCCAACAGTGCATAGCTGGAGGGACATATGAGCAGTCAGGGAGAGAAGGGGTTCTCCTCTGCCCTGTCCCTGCCTGAGGAGTCCTCAGGAATCATGACGAAGGGGTCCCTGAGCCCACACTGCCTCTGAAACAAGTCCCGGGCTTTGGCTGCCACCGCTGTGGGAGCTGCATCGGGCAGAGGAGGCACCATGGGGGTCTGTGTACTTCTGAGCAATCCCTGGAGTGTGCCTTCCCGGGAGACATGCGTGGCCAGCTTTCCTGTGCTGGCAAAGCTTCTGCTGCTGTCCTGCTCACATGTTTCAATGCTGAGTGCCTCAAGGTAAAAAAAAATTGTTCAAACCTGGGAACACAGGAATTTTTTTTATACAGGAGGTGTTTGTGTAAATATCTCCTCTGGGATGTGGAGGCAGGCAAGGGGAGGGGCGGGAAGGGGAGAAAGGAGCTCCAAACAGGGCAGGCAGGGGCAGCTGTCAGAGCTGTGGAGGGGCAGGCAGGGAGGAGCAGGGCTATGGGAGCTGTGCTTGGGACCCTGGGAAGGATGCTTTATGTGTACTGCATGCAGCTTGTTCTGTGTGGAGCAAGGGGCACCACGAGGTCTGCAACTGGGGAGAGCTCCCGGTGTCCTGGAAAAACTCGGGCTGGCTACACAACAGCCCGGCCCCATTGGCAAGGCAACGGTTGCAAGGCAGCACTGGTCCCAGCCTCTGCCTCACTCCTGCTGGAGTCGTGGTGTCCTGAAGCCTGTGAGCTTTAATTGGGGAGAGGGGCTGGCCGAGCATGCTCTGGGCAGCAGTGTTACTATGGCGATGCAACTCAGCAACAAAGCAGCTATCACAGCTTGTAGATTCAAATGTTAATGAGGGTACTTGCCTTAGTTAGCATACATTAAATAAATCCAAGAAAGGTACGTATAGTTTGTATAGTGTAACGTTTAAACTCATTAACTGCATGGTAGAGAAACAGAGCAGAGCAGAAATGTAAGAGGAAAAAAACCTTACAAGCAGCCATGCGTTTGTCCCCCTGGGGACTGGCCAGGTGGGAAGGGGGCTATCTCTGCTGCATTCCCTGCCGCAGCTCTGCGGCCATCCCCTGGGNTAGATTCAAATGTTAATGAGGGTACTTGCCTTAGTTAGCATACATTAAATAAATCCAAGAAAGGTACGTATAGTTTGTATAGTGTAACGTTTAAACTCATTAACTGCATGGTAGAGAAACAGAGCAGAGCAGAAATGTAAGAGGAAAAAAACCTTACAAGCAGCCATGCGTTTGTCCCCCTGGGGACTGGCCAGGTGGGAAGGGGGCTATCTCTGCTGCATTCCCTGCCGCAGCTCTGCGGCCATCCCCTGGGGCTCCGGCGCTGTTTCAGCACTGCCCTACGCTGTGCTGGTGTTTGTGTTGGTGCTTCCCAGTGCCTGCGGCCACCCTGTGCCAGGAAAAAACCCTGTTCCACTCAGCCTGGGACACTGGTGCAGGGAGCCGCCTGTGCCACTGTCCTGGTGTCTCTCTGGGTGGGTAGATCTAGTCTCTCCATACTCTGGGTAGATGTCTACCCCCAAAAAGTCTTGGACACCATGTCTAACCTGAGAGTGTGTAAATCTTTCATAACTGCACAAAGTCTCTTCGCTCTGAGTGGGACGGGGCAGGCGTAGCACTGGGACGACCTGCCATGGCCACCTCGCTTGGAGCGGAGTGGGGTGGACTGGGCCCGGTGTGGGTGCAGCGCCGGCAAAACTGCTGCGGCCACCTTGATCAGAGCACAGCAGAGAGGGCACAGTGAGGGCAGAGGAGTGCGCCCATGGTCTGTGTGGCACAGTGTGGGGGTCTATTTGAATATTCATGACTGTCTAATTTGAATATTCATGCCAGTCATTTCGCGCAGGAGCAGTTGTGAAATGGATCTCCTCAATTGTGGAAAAATCATGCTGCGATATAGTGAAGCCATGATAGGGGAAGCGTGAAGTGGGGAGGGTTTACTGTATTTATATAGACAGGAAAAAGGAAAGGTTTATTTTTTCCCTCAATCCATCCTGCCTAGCGTTCTATTTTATATAATTAAAAAATAAACCATAGCTATCTTCTATAAACGAAGACAACTTCCTAGCTTTCTTTCTGTTAGGTTTCCTTGTGCACTACAATGATCCCCTGATTATTTGTGGCTCGCATATCCACGTACTCGATTAATTGTGGTTGGATTTTCAATGAGTTGTGAGACCACGCATGTGCGCAGATAGTCCCAGACCTGGAATTTCGCAGCCGGGAAGGACCAAAGGGTGCTTCCTCCACTTTAATGAGGTGCTACAGTGCAAGCCACACTCCCAGGACTGCCCCTGCAGACCTTATTAGCGGAGGGTGTGTGGCTACAGGCAGGGAGTAGTTGAATATTCATGGATTCGGTATCTTCACAGACTTCTTAACTCACAGGACCTGCCTAGACCCGACCCCCAGGGAATTCTGGGGGATCACTGTATAACAAATACATATGTTGGCACAGGGCCTGCCAGACCACTAAAGCAGTTGCCTGTGTGCANGACCTCATTGCTGTTTACAACTACCTGAAGGAAGGTTGCTGCCAGGTGGGTGTGGACCTCTTCTCTCGGGCTGATGACACCAGAACTAGAGGTCATGGCCTTAAGCTACGCCAGGGGAGGTTTAGAGTGAATGTTAGGAGGAGGTTTTTCACAGAGAGAGTGATCGCTCATTGGAATGGACTTCTCAACTAATAATCATGTTAAAAATGTGAGTAGTGAGTTATGACCAGCTCCAAGAAAATCTCAATCTGTGATCAACTTGTCAAAAGAACTCAGATAAAATACTCAAATTGATTGAATAAATTATTCGCTTAACTTTAGGTATGATGGATGGTCCATTAAGTCACTGCTGGTTTTATTTTTTTTTCTAGGGTTGTGACAAAATTGTTTCTACAGAGGAACAATGTGTAACAAAGCAATCCAAACTCATTAAGGCTTTCCAATTACATTATGAGATAGTTTGGAGAGGTATAGAAAAGAAACCAAGTAATTAGGAAGATAGCTTTCCGGGGGAAGGGCAGATCTATCCCTATAGGCAAAAAAAAGAAGAATCAGACTTGGTAGGTTTGTTTGTTTGTTTGTTTGTTTGTTTGTTTTCCTTAAATTGACGAGATACATTGTAGTTAACTGAAATAGGCTTTCATACTGGGAAAACATTGAGTTTATCTCATGTGAAATGACATTATTTGTGGAAAACTAGCTTTGAAGGCAGAAAACAGTCCCCGAGATGCCCAATCTGCTCACAGAGAGCACAATGACCAGCCAGGACAGGAGCAGCCCTTCACTCTGCCTTACCCCTACTGCCAGAGGAGGTTTCTGGCCCCCACCACTCTCCACTAATTGTCATTGTATTGGGGGGCACTGCTGTGTGCTATCACATCACTCTCTAATGTGGTTTAGTTAGGATTAACTAAGATGAGAAAGGCAGGCCAGTGTGAGCAGAGTTAACTTGGGCAGCCTACTGCGGCTGTATACAGAGCTCTTGTGCCTGGAAGGGTGGGAAAGGAGATCAGTGCGATGAGTCTGTAACTCGCCCTGGAAAGCGACCTGTGTGCACACTCTGTTCAGTAAATGTGGCACACCCTATTTTTTAATGGCAGTTTTTTATTTTGCTCTCTTAACATGGATTCACAAAAGAAGTTGACATTCATTCATTTACGAAGAGAAATAATAGGGAGGCACTTTGCATATTGAGAAGTTCCGGCAATGAAGTATTCACACTCCAACTCCACCAATTCACCTTCCCAAGACAGTGACCATTCCATCAGTGACCCCAAAAGCAGTACGTGGGCCGGAACCTGCGCTAAGCTTATGTTTCATGAAAATGTAATTAATAACTAATTACGGAATTTGGTCTTGTTGACAACAGTGAACATTTCTATAATGCCTCTTGCCATAATTAACTTCTGATATGAAAATGCAACACAGAAATCACAAAGCCTGGCATGAGACTAAATAAATCATGCCATATTTTCCTCTTTCTTTTTCTCTCTTTTTTTTTCCTAACTCTGAATATTTATTTCCTGAAAAACTCCTTCCTGAAGGAGATGGAATATAGCAGTACAAAGGAGAATCTATATTGACCCATGCACCTTTCAAGGAGTCATAAAAAGGAAAAATATGTGAACTCCTAATTAAAATATGAACAGTTTTGAAAGATAACATGATTATTCTTAATGAGATAAAAGTAACAAAAGGACCAGAAAACAGCATATATGCATCTGGGAGTGTACATGGTACTCAAGCCATTTGGAAGCACAAACAAGGCTTTTAGAGAACTGCAGGCTGAGTGGATAAATATTCACAGTGCTGTGGAATTTATTTCTACCTGAACAGGTGCAACAAAACAAATCCACAACTTGGGCAGAAGAAACAGAAAAATCTTATTTAGCCTCTGTAAAGCAAAGTCCTGCATGCTGCAGTACATCAGGATTTTTAATCTTCTCATTTTTTTAAGGGTCAAATTATTTTATTTCTTGACACACAGTGTCTAAATATCAGTCTGTCAGGAAATTGCAGTTTCTTTCTGCAGGATAGTCTCCACTGCCTGATCTAATCCCTCCTTTTCATCTGAGGTTGTCTCCATCTGAAATAGAATTATGCCATCTGCTGGGATACCAATGCAGAATAAATGATTGCTTCTTGAAAACACAAAGGCACACAGGAAAAAAAATATGGATCATTCATTTAGTCTTATAAAGGCACTCAGAATTGTTAAAGGTTTAAGTTATGCAAAGACTCAATCTGCTGGAAAAGGGATGCACATAACAAAATCACCCATGTTAACTCGCAGCATAATTGTTTAAAAATATATGTATTTTGTTTTGGCACTTGAAATACATAAGTGAGTTCCAGCATTCACTTGCCATACAAGCCTAGTTGATTTTTTTTGAGATATGTGAGTTTAATGCTTCTTTTTCCTGAAGAAATTTTTTCCTGTTTAGTTTTCCCAGTTGTAATGAATCCACAACAGCATGAGATATACAGTAAAACTATAGTATTTGACACATGCTTATTTCCAAAGAATGATAAGGCTATTTTTGTAAATGACTTCTAGAAAATATATGTCTAATGTATTACTTACACAGAAAATAACAGTTTTTTTATTAGCTGCTTTCCAGTGGCCATATATGATTAGTGCCTCTCTATAGCCTCCATGTTTGATTAAGCATATTCCACTGGTATTCATTTGACAAGGGAGATGTGGATGGCTAAGTGACAGTAAAACTATGATGTAATTATTATATGAAGTTACCTAGCATTTTCCCACCTCTTTCCTCCATTTTGCAGTTTAACATTTCAGGTATTGCAGGCTTCAATTTCTCTGATAGCTCTTTACGTATCAACCTATCAAGTCCAAGATTTCCAGTGCTGGTACTGTTCTGCGGCGTCAGGTTCCTCAGTTTATGGGCAGATTTCCAGGCACCTACTCATACCCCATGTGTATCTGCTGCCAAGGGGCAGGCACCTTACTCTGAGAGGTGTACTGTTGTGGACTGAGGGGTGTGTGACCTCTGGGCAGAGGTAGGGGTACGTACAGCCCATAGCCTCAGTAAGACACAGTGCAAAACATGGCAGGTCCAGTGATGGTGAAATGTGTGAGTGCCTATCTGCTGCCTGAGCAAGAGGCCTTGCTTGCATACTTGGCAAAAGTTTGTTTTTATGGAAATAAGGCATGCAATTTATCTGCGCAGCAAATGTGTCCACAAGCGGGATGTTACAGTGCTATTGTAATTTTTCTCTGGATATAATAAACAAAGATGTAGAAGAGAGGCTTCTTCCCAAAGCCAGAAGGTTTCCAGTAGACCTAGATGCAGAGCCATATATCTGTGTTTATTCCTTGAAGAATTGATTCAGGAAAATGGTAATGTGTTATATCCAAGATAGGTGAGCAACAGGGAAGTGAGGACAGAGTGAGGCACTAGAATATTCAGGGAATTTAATATCTGAAATGTAATTTTAATTTCTGGATGTTCTCGACATATAATTAAGAAAATAATTTTAGTAATTAAAATGGTCTAGAAAACCTGTTGAATATTTTAGCCAAATCTGTGGCATTTCTTTGCCAAACAAAGGACAAAGATCTGACTGCAGCGTTTGGATTCCTCCTCCATGGTAGAGAGATAACAAAGTTAGTAGATAGAGGATTCACAGGCTGCTACTTCAAGATTTAACTCATTAACAAATCTGAAAACTCACTTCTCCCTGCTGATTCTCAAAACATTATGGCCACTGTCCCTCATGCTCCTTATGTTAATCTCAGGAAGGACAGACTATTTAATGCTACCCTTTGAGGGTAATTGTATGCTGAGCACAACCTGGGAAGAAAAAGAAAAACATCTTTCCTGTCAGAAAACAGCTATTGGACTTATTTAACAGCTGCTTTAATTAATCTATTAATTATAGACTCTGTGTTTTAAGAATCATGGATCCAAAGGGAAGGTTTACTTCTGCAAACCACCTTTTATTTGTATTTCACTTGGGCAGCCAATAATCAAATAAGAAAAGATACACTGAAACACTTAAAAACATTGATAGAAGTCCAGATGTTTGGTTTTTAATTAAAAAACTATAGCTTGCTACTTTGAAAGGAAGATAGCTAGTTGACTGCTACTGAAATTATTAATCTTTTAAAATATAAATCTATAATGGGAAATCTATCAGATTTTAATTACGCTGCTATAAAAGCCATCCAGCATTATCATACAGCATCGCTGTAACATGGAGGAGAAGTCACAGGATTGGTTTTGTGAACCATTGCCGCAGAGATTTTTTTCCTAAATGAGGGCAAATCGGGGCTTGTCCAGTTTAAGGAATTTGCAGTGCTGCAATTCCATCAATAAAGCTGCAAAGCTGTAAATCCTCAATGTCTCTGCATCAGATAGGCAGCACAAGCTTTGTCTTAAGCCGCTGCAGTGTATTCAGGCCCAGAGTTAATACTCCATGGGCGGCTTGTCAGATTCTCAATTTGTTGTGCCAGTCATTTCCATTGCCTGTTCTATGTGAAAGCAGAGAAAGATGAGAGGACAAGCCTGAAAGGAGCTGACAGTCTGCTAAAAGCAGCTCTCTTGAGGATACAGAGAGCCTAATGCATATGTCAGAGCTGGTACACTTTGTGACCATGATCTGTATTAGATTTCAACAGAAGGGTCAGCACAAGTAAGGCTAGATGATCAGCCTCCTGTCTTCTGTGATTAACCACAACTAATTACCTCGTGTAATATTTTTTTCTTAAGCACCTTTTGGAAAGTATAACACTGTAAGAATGCTGTTCACCGAAAAAGTGGCACACAACATCCAATATTAATAATTTCCTTTTTCACTAAAATGAAAATCATCAAACACAAAGTCAAAAGTGTTTCTGTTTTGTACAAAGCTGGAGCAAAAAGACTTTCTACAGGGAAAATAACTTTAGTAGGTTGTCATACAAAATCCTTTGTGGTGTTTGGTGGCCCTTTAGTTGGCTTGTGGGCTACACACTTTTAGCCTCTGTGAATGGTCAGACACTTAGAGGTATATGAGAGACTTGTGTGTGTTCTCTTTGCTCATCAGCAGCTTTTCCCAGACCTTCCAGAAACAGGGAGAGAGCTGCTTGTGGGGAGCTTGGGCTGCGAGCCCCAGTGACTGACCATGGGCAACTCATAGTAATGGCACATCTGAGACGTGTGCTAGCATCTCACTGTGCCTCAGCCCTGTGCCAGCATTCCACCACACCTTTGAGTTAATACTGGAAGAAAATTCAAAGAGGAAATTTAAGGATCTGGATATGCAGGGACTAGCTAACTGGAGCAGCGCAATGGCATTAACCAACCATGTGGTCAAGTTGTGGCCAATTGTCCTTAGCAGCAAGACCTGTGCATTTGTGCTTCAATTTCCGCATCTTGTGTTGTTATCATCCACTGATGAAAAGTGTCTGCAAGCGTTTGGCAATAATCAGTATTCAATGATTTTGATTACATAAATGAATTATAGGCATTCAAATGTGCCCATCTAATGAGAAGAAAAGGGAATGAAAACTTTTGTGTCATCCTTGACTGATTTTGTCTGCAGTGATCTCTTAGCATTTACATTCTGGAGGGAAAAAACTCCCAACACTTCAGTAGTGCCTTGGTTCAGGACACAGAACCCCTCAGAGGCCTAATGTAGTCAGGCTAAATTATTATTATTCATTATTGAGTCTAATGTTATTACAGTGTGTCTTTATACTTTTTCTCCTTGTGTTACACATTAGACATATTATGTCTTAATTCAGTGCTCAACTGCCAGAATATTTGAAATACAACTTCATCCTCTCATTTTTTGCATCTCTGCAAAATATTTTTTTTTATCAGATAATTAGATATATTCTTTATTCTGTCAGGAAACATACTCTGCAAAATAAAGGGAACACAATCAGAATTTCCAAGCCGTGTCACCTTTTACAAAAAGGCAATGTCATACATCACCTGATAATGAACTTCTGGCATTATTTCAGACCTGTGATTAGATTCTTCCCTCTTATAGCTTTCCTAAGGTTGACCTAACTGCAATATACTTAATATGAATTAAATTTTTCCTCAGTCTTTTTAAAATTATGAGACCAAATCTTCTAATCATATCTGGCTTTTTCATGCTAAAATAACTGACATTTTTCTTTTTCTCCTTAATAGGGTGCTGAGAAAATTTTACTAATGAATGAATCTGGGGAACTGCAGGAACTTTTAACCAAAATTGAGGTAATTGTATTTCTGAAAATAAGTATAAGGAATATACATTGACTGTTTGTAACTGAGTAGATATTCCTCTTTTACCATTCCTTTTCTTTTGTTATAAACTGATGGTCCCAACTGCTTTTTTGTTCTTCTCTTTGAATGAATGATATCATAGAATCACATTCCATTAAGTTTGAGAAAACGTGAATGGTGATAACATCAAACCAGAATGTTAATTTCTCTTTTCACTTGATTTTGTCATAGTAGGAAAAGCAAATAATTTTCTCTTTCCTGCAACTTTTGACATCATCTTTGGAATTTAGCCCTCACTCTGGCTTGGAGGTGTCAGCCTTTTATGTGGATGCTGCACCACTTCCCTATGAACATCCTGGGAATCTGTATATCTGCATTCTGGGTAGACCTATAGTTGGACACCTACAAAATCTGGACAAATGCTAGAAGTTTCAAATTACACCAATTTTCATAAATTTCCTCTTACAGGTTATCATGCCTTTTCCTGGAGCTTATTTTGCTGTGTCTATTGAAGTTCTCTGAGGCAAGTTTGCCATTTTACCAGGAAGAGTTGATGCACACTCCCTGAGAACACTTGAAGCATGGGTCTTACAGCTTTGCTATAAGCTAGGATCTCTGCCAGCAATCACTATTCTGGTTGTCTCTTGTTATTGGCTGCTCAAGATATTTTCTGTTTTCCTTTGGATATCCTGCATAAAGAACATTTTTGGGAGTTGCATATCATAATGTCTTGGTTATATGAGTAGCTGAGTCCTTAGAAAAGGAATGTACTGCTATTAATTATCTTGCTTTTAAGTGCTTTTAAGATACTTACTTTTAAGTATCTTAATTAGCCAAATTAAGATACTAATACATAAACTTCAGAAGCGTGCAACTTCAACATTAAAAATAGTTAATGGGGATATGTTATTTGTAAAAGACATTTTGAAAGAGCAAACAAAACTTACACGCTATTTGATTTAACTCCAAGGTTTTTCTTTCCCCTCATTTAACCAAACCACAGCATATTATTTGAATAACTCTTTGTACCATATATCTTTGAGTTCATCACTAAATGAGTAGATCTTTTTGTGAGGCATGTTGGTTTTTTGAAACTCCTCCAAAAATTCCAGTCAGGCTGAGCCTTAGGGTTGTTCACCTCTGTCTCTTTCAGGAGGTAAATTTAACACTATCCAGTAAATCATGAACTACCCTAACCCTTTGCATTCCAGGCGGTAGTGTTTGAAGTTGTCTGACCTGTTCCTTAACTCAGAAAAACTTTCTTTGCCTTGTTAATCAGCGTGTGTATTTCTGTATAAAATGCCAACCTGTTGGCCATATTTAACTATATTGAATATATAACCAAAAATTATTAAAAAAAAGGACATATTCATATATTGATTAAAGCTTGCAGCATTCTTATTGCCTGACTAGGAAGATTAGTTGTCTGACTAGAAAGGTTAGCTAGCTTTAATTTACTTTGGAATGAAATGTTTCCAGACCCTGCTTTGGGAGTCCTATGTGTGCCCTAATCTTGGGACAAAAGAAAAAAAATATAAGACAAACAATGTCTGAGTGATATGAATTAGATGTAGATGATAGGTTAGTTGGATTATAGGTTGGACTAGATGATCTTCAAAGTCATTTCCAGCCTTATCTATACTGTGATACTGTAATGTCAGAGTACAGCAGACTGATAACAGCTCAATAAAATCACTGCTTCATTGACCTTTGGTTTTTTGTTTTGTTTTGTTGTGTTGGTTTTTGTTTGTTTTTCCTGTTTGGTTTTTTTGTGATTTTTTTGGTGGATTTTTTGTTTGTTTTGGGGTCTTTTGTTTGTTTTTGAGGGGGAGGTTGTTTGGGTTTGGTTTTTTTTCAGAAATGGATTTGTTACAGTTGTAAGGGGCAGTCGGGTTTCTTCATTACTAAAGGTGGAGAAAGTAGTTACATAAGTTGCCATCTGTTCAAGAAGAAAATGGCCATTGTTCAAGGAACTGAGCTAAATGGATTTTGCTTTCTGGGGTTTTTTTTAGTTCTCTTAGCTATGTGGAAAGATATCTGTATATTTACAAGCCTAACAAATAATAATGAATGTAAAGATTAAAAGTATTATTCTCTTAAAGTTTTGAGATTATTTGCAATAATGTCAATTTATGAAAGATGTAAGCACACCTGAGATAAAAAGAATTTCAATTTTGGATTAAATACTTCCAAACATTGTCACTGGATAAGCTAATAGTTATAGCTGTTTGCCTGGTGAAGAAGAATGGCAATTTGATGAGCTACAGAAAAAAAAGCAAAAAAAGAAGTTTTTTTGCAGGTTCATCTAAGTGTTCAATAGATGAACGCTATTATTTATGGTTTTGCAGAAATATTTTCATTTTTCTTAATTAAACTCCAGGCAGTACATTATTTGTGAGTGTTTTATTATACTCTGACAATAATTTGTCCCTAATTTTTAGAGGTACATAAGTCCTCAAAGTAACACTATCAGGAATTGTATCAGTGTTTGTTCTTTCTTTGTGCATGAACCTGTAAAGTCTTTACTCAACAGGGTGATGTTTAAACATGCAGTGGTAAGTATCCAAAGTGGCATAAATTTAATTTCCCTGATAGAGAACTTAAGACAATCAATAAGCAAACTAGCCACATTTTCAGCAAGTGAAACTTAAAAATGCCTTTGAAATCTCTTCTTGTGCTCTTCATTGTCTTTAATCCAAATTTATTGTTTTGCTCAGGAACTGGGACAACTGAGGGGCCCCAAGCCTTGTTTGCAGCAATTTTCTCTGGGTATAACTGCTGAACATCAGTGATCTTTCTTCTTTACACTTAAAGCTTTCTTCTTCTACACCTATAAATTTGAATACGCTACTTATTTCCTTGAGCACTACTTGTCAGAAGCTATGAATTGTTTATTTATATCATCAGCTTTAACTGTAAGAGGCATAGTATGTATGTTCAACGTGAGCATGCAAATGCTGCAAGTCATAATATCTTAATATACAGCAGAGAAAATATAGCATCAGCATAAACTGCCTGGAGTTGGGATTCAATGAACTACAATACTTCCTAGAATTAATTTAGACCTAAACAACATCTGAGTAATGTATGCAAGCTATCATTTAGCTAGCTATTTTGGCAAATATGTATTTTGAAGGCCACTAAGCTATAAAGTGACCGATTAACCAGTAGTGAGCCTTTATGACAATCACATGTGGATCCGACCAAAGAGAAAGGCAGATTTAATGGTCATCCACGGTGGTTTGCCAGAGGATGTGGTGGTGGGTATTGCTCAAAATGGGAATGTGTATTCTCAGAATGTGTATTCTCAGTTCTTTTAGAATACTCATTGTCCTAGAGCTTATGGTGGTTGATGAGGTAACATTTTTGTCTTTCTCACATTCTTTGAGCAGAGAGTCCAGCATCCTCATGAGTGCCTCTCTTGCGGGGGCTTTGGTTTCCTGCCGTGTTCAGCGTGCCATGGGAGCAAGATGTCTCTGTTTCGGAACTGCTTTACGGACTCATTCAAAGCCCTCAAGTGTACAGCTTGCAACGAGAATGGGCTACAGCGCTGCAGGAGCTGTGCAGGCTAGAAATGGCATCTCCACGTATAAACTAATTTTATGGTACTGCACCAGTTTGTAATATGATTTTTTTTAAAAAAAAATAATGTGTTTATCCAACTCAGTCAATAAAAATCCATTTATAGTACGCTGCTGATTTGACCATTTGAGCTTTGTGAACTTTGGATGCCAACCATATAATGAAGTCTGAAATACATTTTTCTAGTTTCCTTATAGAGAGATTTGTAGCATGGAAAAGTAATTGCATGGTGTGAATTTTCCAATTTTCTTTGGGGGATCATCAGCAATAGTATGAATTTTTGAGTCAAGTACTCAAAATTACAGCAAAATGAAGCCTAACCTTCAGATTCCGAGTAGTGCTGCTTTCAAGATCAATGAGATTAAGGCTTTTATGGTGTGGACTAGCCCAAGATCATTCCACTAGCACTCATCTGAAAAGTCACTATGGTTGAATTCTGCCCTGAATTCTATGTGGCAACAGAAACACTTCTCAAAAACCCCAAGAATCATCTTTCTCTTCTAGTACTGCTCTCTATGGGGTACAAAATCAGTGCAATTAGATAAGGTTACATAAGCATTTAACATAGTAGATGTTGATAGCCATTGTTATAGTAACTCAGAGCTTTATTATCCTATATATCATAGCAGATCTTATAGTGATCAAGTGAGAACACCAGATGGCTTTATAAATTTCATAGACTGTAACTGAGGATGAGATTTCAGCTTTTTCAGATTAGTAACTCTTGTGGATTGATGGTTAGTCTGGCATGAGTATTTCAGGGCATCTTTTCTCTCCAGGAAGGCCATCGGCTTCTGCTCAGAAAGCTCTAGCGCTGTATACACCTTTGCCATTTTGGATGGGTTTTCCCAACACAATCATAAGAGAATTAGTCAGTGATTAGTCTGATTGGACTGTGGGCTCTCCAGACTATGTTCCAGTTTGGAAGTACATTTTCATTCATGCAGTTCCACAAAATACTTTAGGTAACTTCAGCAAACCAGCCCTATCTGCTTATGTTGGCATTGCACATCCTCCTTCTATCAGTCTGTACTGGCACAAGCAGTAGTGAAGTTTACCACCTTGTTGAAATTCATGTTGACTTGAAAAGGTTCATGCTATCCAAACTGCTTTAGCAAATATTAAGTCATGTCACTTTTTGCTTCTTGGCTTCTTCTTTGTAAAGCTGTGCTGACTGAAATTTAGGTAAGTGCAGTTGGCTTTACTAGGTGTTGCTTAATCTAGTTAGAGACTCCATTTCCATTCTTTCTTTCCCATACAACCTTCTCTAATTTCTCTGTGAAAAGATGCTCAGATTTTCTTTCAGTCTTTCAGACATGACATAGCTGTGTTATAAAGCAGGATAGCCACAGCTGCACAAAGCATGGATTGTAAAAAAAAAAACAAACCCTTTTTTACTTCTGTTTTTCTGATGGCTTAGTTTCCTCACCTATATCATCAGACAACCACCTTCTCTCCACCTCTATTCCACTTGCTGTGTGTAGAGGTGGTAGCTGCTGCTGAAGAACTAGACAAGTTTGGGTTACGTATTTCTTTAACATTTGAATCTAAGAGACTTATGCATATTCTATGAGATACTGAATGTGCAGGCTTGAAAGTGCTTGAAAGATCTTACTGCTCCTACTGTGAGGCTCAGACGGAGTGTCTGGATCTTCTGCATAATATGAGATGGATTAAGTTTTGTACAAAGGCCATCCATAATGCTTAGCAGCACCTTAGCTATAAAATTCTGAATTGCAGATGTCCTTACCTTTTTACTGCATGGGTAATTTTCCTTCTTTTATTTTATAGTCATGTACCCTCCATTTCTACCTGCTACTGCAGTCCAAACTGGTATGATATGGAATGAAAGACAGTGTAAAGCAGAATACCAATGCTTGGAATGTCATCATTTCTGATGCATGAAAACATACTTTTTTAGTTCCTAACATGCTATGGATCTAGACAGTGAAAACATTCACAGTAGTGAATCAAATTCATCCTTGAGGGAAATTACTATTGAAAAAAATGCCAGTGTATTTGTGTTACTGCAATTCTGTGGTTTTTACCCTCCCCAAAGGTATACTGCTTGATGACATACTCTATATCACCATTCTCCCACTGAAGCATCATATGATCGAATTACTTTATGTTGTCAAAGGATATTGTTAAACATTTTCAGTTGCACTGGAAATTAAATTTCTTCATTGAGGTGGAATAAGGGTTTGAAGCTGTTTTTCCTGCCTTTCAGGCACTCAGAAAATGACTTCTCTTCAGAATGAGACTAATACACTAAATCTTGATTTAGTGAGACTAACACACTAAATCTTGATACATCAGGAGCCATGCAAGGAACTACCCTTCTAACAGAGGCACTTAATATGTACAAGCAAGCTGAAGCAAAACGTGCTTAGTTTTCTCTTTAGAAGGAGAAATGATGACAATGAAAGGCTAAGTTAGGCAGAATCTCCATCCCCTTCCCCTCCTCTTCCCCCTGAGGGTTTTTATGGGAGATTATTCATTAATAAAATAAAACACTGGACACGTAATTTTGACAAAGAGAACATTCTTCAGGCGCTGCATATTTTTCAAGAAATGTATGACAGATTTCCAATACAAGAAGAATATTCTCTCTCTCCTGCTACATTTTCCTTTTTTTTTTTTTTTTAGAAGGTGTTTTTACTGCATGGTTTATAATCTTTTTATAATCTTTGGGTCTGGCTTCTCAGCTCACTCGAACCATCCTGGAAACACTAAGTGTGACAGAATTACATCATGACTAAGGCAGCCCAGAAGCCAATTCAGGGATGCTTCCTAGTGTGAGAGATATATCAGGCAGCTAGCAATATAGCTTTTAAGACAGCCTGAAATAAAACAAGGAATGCATGCAGCAGTGCATCTTTACTTTCAAGGAGTTAGCAGACATCTCGCCTGGTATGACAAATAAGACTCATCCAGTTGCATCCTTGTATAGGAAATTTTCTATTTCTAAATGTCTCAAGCTCTGCTCCTCTTGTTTCTGGCTCTCATTGCTATGCAGAGGTAAGGATCCAAGTAAATGTTCTCTGCCTGACAGCTCAGCATATTAACATATATGAGAGTGAATATCAGAGACCAATGTAATCCTTAGGCTGTTTGCTGTGCAAAATAGTCTTTTTGGTCATAAGAAGGAGAATGGTTTGGAGTTCTCAGTCTAATAGCTTGCAGCAAGCTTTCCAGTGGACTACTTATTTCCCGTACTGATACGCTTCATCTATTAGGAGTCCTGGCTTTACCAGGATTCACATCCTAGGACATGACATTATGCAATTTGTTCTTTGATTTTTCTATAAATTTAAATTTTTGTTTCTCTTTTTTTTTCTTTCATGGTCTCTAGCTACTGTTTACTTTCATGAAAAGAACTGGAAGGTAGAAACTGAAACTCTGCAGGAAACTGGATTCCACATCACGGCCATCTGAGATTTCATGTACTTGAAACTTAATAGATAAAGCCAGGCCTTCCTGTGGTAAAAGCTCCTAATGACTGACATATAAAGAAGATTATGTTCACAGGTTCACAGGTTATTCTGAGTTGGAAGGGACCCACAAGATCATCTAGTCCAACTCCCAAGCGAATGCCCACCCAGGGATCAGGCCCACAGGTGTGGAAACACGGGCACCACGCTCCATTCATCCAAGCCTCCCACCATCTAGACCATGTCACTGAGCTTCTCATCGAGTCTTCTCTTAAACATCTCCAGGGATGGTGACTCCACCACCTCCCTGGGAAGACCATTCCGATGAGAGATCACTCTCTGTGTGAAAAACCTCTTCCTAACATCCAGCCTGAACCTCCTCTGGTGTAGTTTAAAGCTCTTGTGAGGACATATGTGTGAGAGAAGAGATTCACACCCATCTGGCTGCAACCTCCCTTCAGGTAGTTGTAAACAGCAATGAGGTCACCTCTGAGTCTCCTCTTCTCCANCCAACCAATTCCTAACCCAATATAAAATGTTTCTATCCAGTTCATGCTCTAAGAGTTTCAGTCATCAATTATCTCTAGGAACCTTCTGGACTGTCTCCTCTCTGCTGTGTTAAATTCCCAGCAGGTATCAGGCAGATTAAAGTCTTCTGCAAGAAGTAGGGCAGCCAATTTTGAGGCTGTCTCTAGTGGTTTAAAGAGCAGTAGGTCTGCCTCTTCCTCCTGATCTGGCGGTCTATAAAATACTCTGAACAGAATTTCAATTTTATTTGCTGTCCTTCTTGTCTTAACCCGTAGGCTCTCTACTTGATCATCCTTGATGTCAAGTTCTATGATATCAAGGGTTGCTTTAACATATAGGGCCAGGCCCCACTTCTGTGTGCTCTCCTGTCTCTTCTGAAGAGTGTGTAGCCTGCCAATGCAGCACTCCAATCTTGCACGTCATCCCACCATGTTTCCGTGATGGCAACTATATCGTATTGTCCCTGGTACACCATAACCTCCAGTTCTTCCTGTTTATTACCCAGGCTGCGTGCATTGGTATACATGCACTTAAGCTGTGTTGCTGAATATGTTTTTGGCTCATTTTTACCAGTTTCCGTGTCCTCTCAAGTGACTGCTGGATTCCCTTCCCCCTTCAAACCTAGTTTAAATACCTACGTTCTAACTGACTGGCTAGACAAAATGTAGTATATACATGTGTATAGTCATAGAACGGTTTAATTTGGAAGGAACACAAAGGAACACAAAGATCATTTCGTTCCAATTAGATTTGATGAAAATTAAGAAAAGGATGAAAGTCCTTAAAGCATTTGACACTTCTTTCTTAGGAAAAAGCCATATCATACTGAAGAAACTTAAATTTCACAAGATTAGCACACACTGACAAATCTTCATGTACTTTCATTTTATGTAGTCTTGGGTTGGTATCTGAGCGTAAGACTGGACTTTAAATCTGTAGAGAATTTTGCTGTCATGGGAGTAGAGGGTAAGTAGATTTCTTACTCTAAATAATGAGAACCACATAAACCAGGGTGTTCATCCTCCTCACTTTGTTTTCCTTATAATAATACTAGGTTGTTTCAGAGTAATGTACTTCTCACTTGCACTAAAAGCCTGGTGATTATGAATAGTATTTAATATTATTACACTATTTAGTAAACATCTTTGCATTTTCTCTGTTTGGGAGTAGTTTGTTCTTTTAGCACACCAATGGGCATTAATTTTCTGTGACAAGAATCCAGACATTTTTCAATAAGAAATATGTGAGTTGATTTCCATTCAATCTCTGCTTGTTTCCTTGCTGAATTCTTTCTAAAGATACCTGAAATGGATAGACTGTCTTACATGTCAACAGCCTGCTGTAATCAAGTATTTTATATTCATTTGGAACTGTTAGAATTTCTGCAGGCAATGTTTCAAAAACAAGTTTGCCCTTTTATTTAAATCTAAAAACTATATCAGACAGAGATTACTGATCTCCATACTTAATTCTGAAGTTTTCTGATCTCAAACACGATCTTCTCAAATCAGTGAGAATGATCCTGCTGATCTAAATTCCTGTAAAATTTGGTCTAGCCTATCTTCCCTTTACAAATGAAGCACTGTGAAATACAGAATTATGTAATTAATATTATATGACATATACTATAAATTCTTCTAAAGTAAGAATATGTGTGTTTTGAAGTCCTCAAAGATGTTCACTCACTCTATGAGTTATTTCTGTTGTATCTGAGAACTCATAATAAGGAATGAAAAGAAACTAGTAGGTCTTGAAAGAAGAGAAGTCAATTCAGCTGTAAGCATGCATTGTAAGAAAACGTACTACTTTTTATCCTTGTCCTGTGAAAAAAGTAACAGGAGATTCTTTAGATTTTTCTGGTTTTATTAATGAAAATAAGAAATACATTTTACTGACCTGAGTTTCACAATTTTCATGAGTAAATATATAATGGAAGACACTTCAGGTATTTTTTCTAGCTATTGTCTTTGTCTTATTGAATTAAAATTAATTTTATTCTCTTAGCCTGAGATACATTATTCAACTACAAAAACGTTCAACAGGAAACATTTGCTCCCTCAATAATTTAGTAAGGAGAAGAATTTAGATTACTTAGTGTACTTTAAATAATTTAGAGATGATAGTAAAGTACATTGTAATCCAACAATATCTTGAAAAGAAAAAAAATATTAGAAGTAAATCTGTTTCTTTATTCTAAGGTTAATTTTCTTAGGGATGATGAATCAGGAAATAATTGCATTAGAAGGAAATGGCTGTGGAAACACTTGCAGTTTAAGCTTCTAGCTTTTCAGCTCTATTTTGAAAAATTGGTTTATAATGAATTAAAATATTTATGAAAACCAGTAAGTTTTTCACTCAAGACAAGCCAGAAGACCAGTGTCCCTATGAGGTCTCCTATTTCTTCCACTGATGGAAAAATCATCTAATGGAAACCAAAGGTATATTTAAAAGACTCCCCTCACACACACACAGAATATTATGAGTTGGAAGGGACCCACAAGGATCATCTAGTCCAACTCACCATCTAACACCCGTACAGAGATCGAGAGCACATCGCAGAGCGTAACACCAACCTAGATCCCTCACAGTCTAGCAGGCCACTCCGAGCCGGAAGGGGCCCAGGATCATCCAGCCCTACACCTCCCTGCTAGACCATGTCACTAAGCTCCTCGTCCAGTCTTCTCTTAAACACCTCCAGGGACGGCGACTCCACCACCTCCCTGGGCAGCCCATTCCAATATGCAATTACTCTCTCTGTGAAAAACCGTTTCCTAACGTTAAGATTGAACCTCCCCTGGCGTAGCTTGAGGCCGTGCCCTCTCGTTCTGGTGTCGTCAGCCTGGAAGAAGAGGTCTACACCCATCTGGCTGCATCCTCCCCGCAGGTAGTTGTAAACAGCAATGAGGTCACCTCTGAGCCTCCTCTTCTCCAGGATGAACAATCCCAGTTCCTGTAGTCGCTCCCCATAGGGCCTGCCCTCCAGTCCCTTCACCATCCTCGTTGCCCTTCTCTGGACCCTCTCAAGCAGCTCAACATCCCTCTTGAACTGGGGAGCCCAGAACTGCACACAGTACTCAAGATGAGGTCTGACCAGCGCTGTGTACAGGGGAAGAACAACCTCCCTGGACCGGCTGACCACACTGTTCCTGATGCAGGCCAGGATGCCATTGGCCTTCTTAGCCACCTGGGCACACTGCTGGCTCATATTGAGTTTCCTATCGATCAGTACACCTAAGTCTCTCTCCATTTCGCTAGTCTCGAGCCACTCCTCCATCCCAACAATCAGATATTAAATTCACAAAAAGCATTACCCTTTATTGACCTGAAATTTGGAAGTATATATAAAAGAAATATGCTGCAGAGCAATCCTCTCTGGTAGCTAACAGGTTTATATTTTGATCTAGAGAAAAAGCCTGTTGTGGCAATATAAAATAAGCAAGGGTTATATGATCAGTCAGAAGGGTTTTTGTTATTACTAGTAGTACGTGGTTGTTAATTTTTTTATTGATTGTGATCTGTTCAAAGTAGGAAATAATGATCAAGATAATTCATCAAATGTCATTGTTTAAATGTGAACACTTATGCTTGAAATTGACTATTTTACTTTATAAATATTAAATCTGGTGGATGAATTCCCTTTAATTTCAAGTGCGGTAAATTCTAAATGAGTGAGGATAACAAACCTATGAAACATCATCTAAATGTGAATCCTCTCATATAATTTCCAGTGCCAACATTATATTATTTGTTTGGGATCCTGCCGCTGATTTGAACCAACATCTGAGACTTTGAAAAACATCTAGACTCTGTCTTGCCCCCCAATTTCATTTCACATTAATTTTCCCCATCATATGACAGGTAACAATAGCACACAGTAAGAAGGAGATGTTGTAATCCAGCAAAAGTCCTCTAGACCTGTGGGATGATATATTTATATTAATCCTTATGCATCAATGGAGCTGCATGGTCAATGAATGCTTTATACTGCCTCAGGGATCTAATCAGACAGACAGAACATAATATCAATACTTCAGTTTGCAAAATTAAAAGACTCAGTAAAGCTTGCCTTTTTTTTGTTAAGTATAGGCACAAAAAAATGAAACATCATCATTACTCATATATCGTATACGTATATACTCATATATCACGATCATTGCTTTTAGTATTATAGAAAAATCAAGCTGCCTTTCATTACAGTTTGGTAATAGCTAATGCTAATTAGTTTTGCTTTTCAACACAATCACATGAAATTTGCTTGAATACTATCAAACAACAGAACTGTACTTTTAAACATATGTAGAATATTACAGTGAATCCTCTCTGTATCGCGACTTCTCCTTCAAGACCTTGTGCATTTGCGATGTGAATTTATCACAGTTTTGATTCCACCATTTGCGAATTTATGCCGCTTGTGCATGCGTAAGGCGTCTGCTCCACTGAGAGGCAGTGCCGGAGCTCCCAGTGGGGCAGCGCTGGCCCGGCCCCACGGGGACGGCCAGGAGTCCCGCTGTCCGCTGTTACTCTAAGCACAGCTGGGGAACTGACCCCCCTGTGGGCGCGTGTTACTGTTTCCATGGCTACAGGGGGGGAAGGGCAAGAAAGTGGGGCTGGGCTGGGCACAGAGGCTATGCTCACTCCGCTGCCACAGCTGAACCCCCCCTACCCCGTGGGACGCTGCCGGCAGTGCCCGGGGCGGGCGGTGTGGGACGGGACAGGCGGCGTGGGGCAGGCAGCGCGGGTGGCGTGGGACGGGGCGGACCACACATGGTGGGCGGTGGGCATATGCACTGAGGTTGGGGAGAGGGCGGGAGCAGCGGCACGGGATTTGGTCACGGCGGACCCGCGG
>WEKX01005407.1:0-12541 GCA_013390025.1 Pitta sordida | reverse complement strand
CAGAGAGTCCGAGGGGAGAAGCAAAAAATTGCCCGGAGCCCTGCAGAGTTCTGGGGGGTGGGGCAATGGGCGTGGCCTGCATGCATATTAATGACCTGGAGTTCTTTGCGAGTTTAGGCTTTTGCGAGGGGATTGGCCTGTCCCTTTCCTCGCGATGGAGGAGGTATAACTGTACTACCATTACTATTCTCTTCATCATTTAGGATCTCTCTCAGGAAAAGTCAGAATAACTGAAACAAGATGTCCTAGTTTGGGTGGTTTTTTCCTCTGGCAGCGAGGAGGGTTAACAGCTCCTGCCTGGGTCTCCGTTGCTGTCAAGGAGACCAAGGTCAGATGTAAGCAGATAGAGACGCCTCTGTGAATAACATATTTGAGAAAGAAAAAAAGTAGTAACAGCAAAGAAGATGGCTGAAGAGGAGCCTGTGAGAAGTTGAGGAGCTATGAAGGCACCATGGCCAGGCCAGCCGGAGGAGGGGTAGGAAGGGTTCCAGGCATCTCGCTGCTGCTTGTAGAATGGACCATAGTGAAGCAGACTGTCTGCCTGCAAACCTATGGAATATATAGAGAGAAACCAGAGGTGCAGAATCCATGTGAGGCCACGCTGAAGATGGAGGATCATGCTGCAAAGCTGCAGATGTCTTAGAGCCCAGAAACATGGAGCCGGAGCTGAGAGCTTGGCAGAGATCCTTTGGACAAATGCCTTGTGACAGAATTGCATTATAGTAGGATCTGATCTGTGTACTTTGGGATGGGTTCATATATGAAGCAGTGAAGCCAGTGCTTAAAAAACTGCATCCTGTGCTGTGACTCTCGGGCAACAGAGAATGGAAGAGAATGTCGTTCCTGGGTCTGGAGATCTCACTTGGGAAAGGGTCATGAAAGACTTTTTCCTCTCGTGAGAGAGAGAGAGAGAGAGAGGACATTATGAAAAGACAGAGAGATGGTTTCCTACCCTAAACCTGGCCAGAAATACCAACTTGCCTGGTTTTTCCCCTACCCCTGTTCCCCCTTGGTTTCCTGGAGGGAAAAAGATAATATGAGATCTGTTGTAAGAAGAAGGAAGGATGGGGGGAGAAAAGGTTGCCTTTAAATGATGCTTCTCACATTAAACTCTGATCTTGTTAGCTAATAAATAAATCCTTTATATTCCTCACTTGTAGCTTCCCTTGTTTTGCCTGTGATAAACTTTTTTTCCAGGTTTTTTCCTCTGGGAAAGGTTGTGGGTGAATCTCTGGCATCCAGCCAGGGTCAAAAAGCGGCACAAGATTAACAGATAAACCTAGCAGAAAGTTTAGTCTGTAATCCTCTTTCTCAATGTTTTACAGGGATATAGTAATGTGTTTTCTGCAGTACGCAGAGTTTCACTACAGGGGTCCTTGCTATTTAATGTTATATTCTTGTGATATCCCTAACAGTGGGACACTGCCCCAAAATGGCTGGTTCTGTGCTGCCTTTTTGCACATCCCATGTTCTTTTATGAGTTTGGAACATAATGATCCTAAATTTGTCAGTCATTTCTCATATTCTTACCAAATGTACACATCCTCTATCAAAGAAAGTTAACAATAAAATACTCTCCTCTTTTTATAGCCACCATATCTCATCTTCCAGGACATACTTTATGAGCAATATGTTTTGAAAAACCCTGTAATATTTTTCCACATTTATTCTCTACTCCTTCTATCATGTCCGCAATATCAATAAGTCTTTCCTGTTGCAGCCTATACTTCTTGCAGAGCATCTAATGCTTAATAATGCCAAATATGTCATGCCACACTTCATGCTTACCTTCAGTCAACTTGGTATATATACTTACCATACAATTTATAGCCTCAGGGCCTATCCACAAATCCTGTTGTCCTCTCTGGAAGACTTCTACCATATGTCTTTGTTGTACTATGAATTATTTTCCATAATACCTTGCTATACCATAACCTAGTTTCAGAACTTGATCCCAGATTCACTTATTACATCCCTTCTCCTTCAAACTTTTTATCTACCCTCCTTACTAGAAGTAGCTTCTTTCACCCTACTCTCCTAAATCCTCAATTGGTATCAACTTTGTCCTCCATCTCTTCTAGCAGCCACCTAGAGTGGGGCTATTAACCTATTGTAACTAATTGTCCTCATCCTATGTAGACCTGCAGAGAAGCAGATACAATAATACCTCATATTAAGCAAGGTGGCATGTGGAGCAATCAGTCTTCTCCTCAGGGGGAGGAGGGAGGGAGGCAGCAAGAATGGAGGAGGCAGGAGGCAGAGGCATGAGGTGGAGTTGGAGGCAGAAGAGGACAAGGAGGAGGAGGAAGAGGCCAGCGGCTCTGCAACTTGCTAAATAAACCTTTGAGACAGTGTTATAAAGCTTCCCCGCCACTTTATTAATGTTTCCAACACTCTTATAAGCAAGTGAGCACCAGGTGGCCCCCGAGAAAGTGACCACCACCTGCCGGTTCCACCCCCCTATCTCGTGGGGCGGGTGGGTCTCATCCTTGCCACAGGAGAGGCATATACTATGCATGTGTGAACATTCTCTGGTCATGTGACCTGGAAAAAATCACAAATGGGGAAAAAAGTGGGAAAACTTCACAACAAATTTTTTTTTGATATATTGAACCTGCAAATGGCAAGCTGTGAAGGAGCAAGGGATTACTGCCTTTGCCATATACCTCATGTATTCATGCTTCTGCATTCACTTATTTGCATATTTGCTGATCATTTCTCAATGAATATTATTCAGCTATTCGTAGAGCTTCCTGGTTGATGCATGCACACTACCTCTGCTTTGCCGAGGGGTGGCACTGACACCACCCATTGAGCGGGACTGGCACACCCCTGTGGAGTGGGGACCGCCACTCCCTTATAGTGTTGTGGAGGTTACATGGCGGGCAAGGTTTATAAAACGTGGGTTATAGCCCTGCGGCACCATGGCATGCCGCGGTCCTGTTCCACCACGGCGTGGGCCACCCACCCGTGTGTCTCAGGAGTGGGGAAGGCACAGTGTTGCAAAGTTGAGTGTTCCTAAGCTCCAAGAGCACTGGTGGAATGGATCTGAGCTGACCAGAGCCTGGGGACACAGGGGTCCTCCCCTGTGGACTGCAGCCTCCTTCGGGGTTGTGGGGTGAGCAGCTGCCAAGCCCCCACCCCACCACAGACCCAGGGAGAGCAGCTGCTGAGCCCCTGGGGCCACAGGCCAAGCAGCCACCAAGCACCTGCCTCCCTCCCCACCCCCCGCCTCCAGCCCCAAGGCAAGCTTGGCACAGTGTTACAAATCTTCCCCACCACGGTGGCCATACAAACAAGTGCGGCAGCAGTGGCCTGGTGGCAGCAGCCGCAAAAGTGGCAGCATGGTTGAAGGGAAACCCACGGATTCTCCTTGTATCTTCCCAGCTGGATAGAGCTCAGAAATGGTTCCCTTTGCTCCCTGTGCTGTGAGAGACCACAGGAAGATGCCGAAAACTCTCCCCAGTGCTCCAGAGCAGGAGGGGGTGGGGATATGGTCGTGGCTTATTTGCATATTCTTGACAGGCCCATGCTCAACAAGACCCCTAGGAGACCTATAACCTGTGAATATGGAGGTATGATTGTATTTATTTAGTAGCTTTATAGGTTTTCAGTCACTGTGCAAAGGACAGACTCTTCACAACCTTTCCTCTCTCTTGCCCATATATTATAACTCATCTCAATTGTGTTCTCAGAGGTACAACCTAAGAGTGTCTTACATAGACCTCACAGCTTTCTCTCTAAAGTTATGGAAAGCTCCTTGCTACATTTTACTCTCTGCTAACTTCTTCAGGGTTTTTTTCTATTATTGAAATTGTTTGGTCATTTTCTTTCTTTTATACCAAAGAACTCTGAGTTTTCCACAGAGACTTGTATTTACCCTTATTGAAAGAAAATACAAAGAAACAGTTATCTTTTTGGCCTGTACTGGGGAAAGATAACTTTACACAGACTCCTTGGATAAGAAATTACATGAAAATTTGAGATCATGTTTAATTTTTTGTTTGCTGGACATTTTTGTGTTCTGATAGGCAACTTCCAGACAATCTAAGACAATCCTGCTGCTCTGAACAGTATTCCTATAAAGAACATAGTGAAAGCTAAACCCTCTGCCTTGGCTTCTTGACCAGTTCCTTTTAGGTAATCTTGATTTGTCTCTAATTTCTACTGTGTTATTAATGCAGTTAAGAGAATTAAATACCAAAATTTGTGTGGCCTGTATTAACGTTATGTTACACAACAGATAAATTACTAATGTTACACAACAGATAAATTACTAATGATCTCAATAGTGATTTTTTTTTTTGTTATTGCAAAGGATTACTGTCATCACAGTCTCCTAGTGTAAATGAGGAGGGATTTTTTTCCTTTCCATTAGAATTAATTGTTGGTGTTTTTTTAGTAACAGGGAAAATTAACCTGATTAAATCTATCAGAGCCTTATAAAAAGTGGAAATTGCTGTCTCAGTCCTAAGTCTGTGATCATGTTAAATGCTCATTGGACCTAAGAACATTCCCTCAAGTGGCATTTAAGTAGTGTTGATATGCAACTTCAGTATGGACGTCACATCTGATGACATTGTGGAGTCATGTCGCCTGTAATAAAGAAATAATTAATTGATTTGCTCTCTAATATTAATTGTGAATATCCTTGCTGTGAAATCATTGATTTCCTGTATGGTTTTTTCACTGTCCTATGATATTGGAATAAATCACCATCAAGTAAAAAGAAATTCAGGATAGTTGCACTAGAAGTCATGTCATTTCTCCATAATATACCATAATTTATGCATAGATTTTATTTCTGGGGAGCAAAAGCACTGAGTAGAATAGCCCTAAACAAGAAATACTCTAGAATTAGTCTAGTAGTATAGTAGTCATTAGATAAAACATAAGAGAATGACACTCAGACTTGTAACAGGAAAAATTATGATGCATAATACTGTAGTTTCTTTTAGTTATGCTGTGCAGACATGTATTGAACTTCTAACAAGTTTAGAATTTTTAGCACTGTACCATCAGCTGCAAACTCTTCTTTGTATTACTGAAGGGGATCCTCTATAGTAATTGAACTCATAAATGCATTTTTAGGATATATTTTTATCAGCACTGATTTCTTCAACAAGAAAAAGGATTTGAGACCTATGCACAGTAATCATTATAGATAAGCCTGAGACTAGGCAGAAATGTTCCCTAGATCTGTTCGAAGTTATTTGATCTGGAGGTAGTAATTTGTTGATCTATTTTTACTTCATGCACAAAGGTCATGGAACCCAGAAAAACACTACTGGAAAATGACAGCCTGCACACAGTAATTATGCAAAGAGGACATGTGTTCCTGATTGAATACAATAGATATTGTGGCACAGCACAAGGGTTGATGAAAGACTTTTGGAGCAATACTAAAGTAATTGTTATTACAGAGGGACAGAAGTGTATCTAATTCTAGAGAAAGAGGAGATATCTTTGGGAAATAGAGATTAGCCAAAAGTTTTCATTGCATCTCTGACTTTGCTAAATGTTGTAAATAAGATGGAGATTGCCGTAAGTGAGAAATATGATAAGCAGGATTGAACAGACAGCGTAAACATTCATGTTTTGTAAAAGGTTTTGATTTCCTTTGGATTTTAAGTTCCTGATGAAAAGTAGATGCTGGTTGCCCCTCTTTTACTCCTAGGGGTTATTCACTCTAATTTCAGCTGCTCTAAGCTCATGACTTCAGTGCATATTATTTATCACAAGAGATCAGTTAGATGAGTTGGCTGAATTGTAATGATGTGGTGGTAGAAATCCCCTTTGTGAGGGTTCCTAGTGAACCAGTGAAATAACTCAAGTGCCAAAGCGGTGCAAATATTCCTTAGCATTACTTGTTCGTAAATGCTTGTATACTTTTTCTTGGAATAAAATACTTCCCACTTAATTCTTCATGCCATATGCTACATGTGTCATAGTACCTGCATTAACAACAGGCCTTGGCCTATTGAGTTACCCAGTGTATCAATCTGAAATTTGACACGGGAACTATGTAGCCCCTGCAATATGATACACACTGGAGCCGTTACATCAGCAACTCATGCCTGTGGAAGGCAAATAAAATACTGAATGCTGAAAAAAATCCAACCCAGAACAAGCTGACAGTGGTCTTAGTTTGGAAGGTACCTTGTCAGCTTTGGCACATATTAATTACAGACCTAGACATCAACAAGAATATTTTATAATATTCTGGAGATTTGTCTGGTTTTCCATCCTCAGAGATAAGTTAATACTGATCAAGGAATGAAGATAAATAATATGTCTATTGCTAAATTCTTGATATATTGTGAAATATGTATGTATTAAAACTAAAGTCTACTTCTTCCCATCTGGAACTGAATAATGATAATAAACAAATAGACAGGATTTTACTAGTAAGATAATAAAAGATTGATTGTTCACAGGAAAAAAAGAGAGCATATATATTCTACCACTAATTCCGAAAGATCAGATACGATTTTGGAATTAAAATGATTATTTGGACTCTAACATTTAAGTTCACAGGCTTGAAAGAAGTGAAACATAAGAAAACCTCCCTCCAATAAACTCCAAGAGGCCAAAGTTGAGGCTGCTATTTAATTTTCATTTCTTTATTCTCATTTGACAAATCCATACTCACTGACAGAGCTACTGAGTGCCTTTAGCTTGAGCATCTCTTGAAGGATGTCTTGAAATACCTTCCAGAAAAGTCCAAAATGAGGGTGTAAGAGAACTGAAGTGCTTTCCTTTGCTTTCTTACTGCGTTTCTGAATTGCTATTAAAGTAGACAAAAGGTAGGAAAGAACCTGTCTTTGGCAGGATGGAGCTTAATGCCTCCTTTGGATCTGCACTACATTCCTTATGAGTGCCTTACATTTGGTGTTCTTCACCTGGAAAGCACATAGTTATGAATAGGTGGAGATACAGTCAAAACCTCCTTTGCATGGTTTGTGCTCTGAACTTTCACATCATGATGAAAGCCATTTCTGGAAGTGTAGAATGCACTGTTTCTAGTGCTCATGATGAACAGTAGGGATTAGAATAAATATTGCCAACAATATAAAAGAAAACAGTGTTACCACAGCTTTGATGAAAATAGTACCTGGAGAGCAACAGAGGAAAATCTTATTATTACTGGTGTAAATGAGAACCCAGCAGAGTAGGTAGAAATTCACGTGGGATATGCTGTATATTGTCAGTGAACTTTTTTCCTTAAAGCATTTTATTGTCATCAGTTTTACAAGATGCCAGAAGCAATTCAAAATAGTTAGGAAGATCCTTAATGACTATATTGTTCAAGTTGGGCAACGTGTAGTCACATTGAGAAAACTAGTGATACCATGGCATGTTTTTACCCAGTGTTACAGTACACATTTGTCGTTGTCTTTTCTGATAATTAAAAAAATGTACAAGAACAAAAAACCCACAAGAAGCTGACTGAACTTGATGGTTGTTTGGAAGTGTTTTCAGCACTCCTGGTTGTTTCTGTTCCAGGCAATTCAGCTCTGTAAGCTTAGCCTCAAGCTCTCTGTTTTCATGATGGCAAAACTCTAATTGTTTTTCCCAGAGCTACTCTTGGTTCCTGAGGGCTAAAGCTGTGTACCATGGTGTAAGAAGGAAGAATCTGTGTACTTGCCTGCTGCTTTCTCCATTGGCAGCACAACTCCCTGTTTCCCTATTATGTTGCTCATAAAGCTTGTATTGTTTTGATAAAAAAATGAATCATAAGGAAAAAGACACAGTAATATGAGAGAAACAATTTCTGTTTGAATAAGAAACAGAATCACTGCAGTTCCTAAAATCTTCAGGACCTCATAAGATTAAAAGTAAAGGACAAAGCCTCCAGCTCTGGAAGAGTGGGTGTATGTTATCACAAGAATAATTAGCTGCTTGGGTAAATGGGCTGCTCTTTTTCACATTAGATATATTAGACAATCCAAACAACATTACTTCTGGACAAGGAGATGTCTGGTGATCATCAGCAGAAGCTGAGGACCTTCATTCATAAAGAGTTACACAGAAAGGCACTCCAGGTCGAGATTAATGAACAAACACAAAAGGGAGCCACCTGTTTACTCTGTTTCTAAACCATAGCTTAAAAGAATCTGCTACAGAGAAATAGTCTCCTTTAGCAAGCCAGCCTTTTCCAATCCAGAAAAACAAACAACTAGATGGTTGTTGTGGTGTTTTCTCTTCTGGCTCATGAAAGTACTACTACATTTAAGCCAGCAAAAATACAATAAAATTATGTTTAAAATGCTCATGACTATTTGAATGATTTAAACAGGTTTGAAAAACAGGTTAAGAGCAGATCAATGTATTTTAGACAACTGTAAATATATGCAGATAATCTCTTCCAGAACGAAACTATGCCTCAGAATATCTTAAGTAGGTCATGGGTATGCTAATTATATAGGCAAATATGTAAATATATATACACAACTATATACACACACATACATATAATGTATATACTATTGATATAGCATCTATATGTATAAACGCAAATATTCATCATCCTCATATTTAGAGTCCATGCTCTTTAAGAGACTGATTCACCCCTTATACTTTCTATGAAATATATTTATTAGGCCAAGTGCAAAAAATAACAAGAATATTTACAAATAACATTATATTTATATGAGCTTATCATTTTTCTGGGGTCTTCCAGCACCTCTAAGAGTTCAATAAACAAATCTGATCATGATATAATAAGACAGAGATTATTTTCCCTCCAGACCTGGTTCTTAAATAGAACTAAACTAACATCTTTACAGGGTATTTTTGCATTCTGGCAAGACATGGCAGATTGTAAAGGGCTTGATGAGTTCATGTAGGTAGACCTGTCTCTGTATAAAAATAATTATTGTAATACAGAGAAAGCATGAAAATATACTGGCCACTGATTTTATTATGATCTCCAAATGAAAAGGTAAAATAAAACGTGCTTTTATGGAATAACATATTTATGGAATTTTCTATTTTCTTCCTATGACAACAAATTCTGCTACTGTAGTTTTCATTTGGCAATGAAGATAAATTCATATCACAAAAATGTTTTAATAGTAATTACTTGACTTGGAGCATATCAAGATTTTAGTCTGGACTATATGGAGAAAAAACAGCAGTTTCTGTTCCTAATATCAAACCAGCGTTATTATTCATATTCCTTTTCTTTCCTTGTTCCATCACCTAACCCTTCTCTGACCAGGCACAGCACTTCAAATCAGAGATAAAAAGTAGTGTAAGGCATACTGGGATTCTGTAATTTCCACTTAAACACCATTAACTAAAGAAAACCTGTAGGGTGTAAAACCTGCTGATCCTTTGGGATGATTTGGATGATAATTTGCCTTTAATAGCTTCATCATGTGCCTGAATATAATTCACTTACATTTCTGTCAAGAGGCTCATCAATGTAAGACTATGACCTTAATGAAAACTTATGTACTACAAAAATTTTTATACTACGTGATTTTAATTGATTGATACGCAAGAATAGAAAGACAACAGCATTGTACTGATAATTCTGCCGTCTGCTAGGAAATATTATGACAGGCAGCACCTTTGCCCATGATTTTTACATGCCTTTGAAAAGATACTAAGTCAAAGGGCAAGTGACCTTTACCAGCAGAAATCCACAAAGACGACATATATTGTTGGGGCTGCAGTTGGTCAGTCAGTCTAGCCCTTGTTTTCATGAGTAGGAGGGCTTATGTGCCAGGGAATGGTTTTAAAACTAAGGCTTTGCCAGCTCTGAGGACTTGGAAAACACTTTCAGCCTAGCAATTTTCTAGGGGAAACTGATGTCAGTGTAAGAACCATAACTGCAGCACAGGAAGAGCCAGGTGGTTTTGGCTGTGAACATTATTTGGATCACATCATAAAACACAAGGAAGACTGAAGACATTTTGAATACAGCTTTGGTCTTGCCCTGAAGGCAACAACATTTTGGTGAAAAAAGCCCACAGGAGCAAGACTGATGTTGCTGCGTGCAAGTTGTGCAATAGAGGTGGAATTGAAAAGTGCCCTGCCCCAGCATAAAAAGCTCAGCTTGCTTTGAGTGAGTCAGTGTGTGGTCACATTGGGACCAGCTGGTTATGAGGGAATTTAATTGGCTTCGGCAAAATTTGGAAAAAGACAGATGTTGTAAGGCTGGCTGTGTTCCTGCAGCATGATTGTCAGAGTGTAATTTCCTGCTGATATGTTTCACATCCTCGGAAGTCCAGTTAGCCGACTAAGCTTTGCTTGCAGCAAGCAGAACTAGGAATGCACTGGTTTTCGCCCAGGCAGCTACTTTCTTGTTTTATTCATGCAAGGAGAAATAAAAAGTTGTCTTTTTCAGTTAACTGAGCAAGAACACTGGCACTAGCAAGGCTTTAATAAGAGGCTATTCTGTATATTCACAATGTCTCATATCTCCAGAGCACTCTAATGTTTTCCTTTCAAAATTACACACTCAGGATGTTTTGTCCCTTTGGCTGGGCAGCTCATGGTTTTATATCTAACTTAATCTTCCTCTCTTCAAACCATTTCCAAAACACTCTTTAGCTGTACAGTTTTATGATCACTCTTTTCAGGACCTTGGTCATCTCATCTAGGTAATTCTGCTTACTTTTCTTCCCTGGGTTCTCCTGTTTCCCTTATATCTACCCAAATCAGATATACTATAGCCCAGTCCACATAAAGAATATCCTTTAAATTCTTCAGAGTTCAGGGAAGAGAGGTACTCTACTTTTAGCAAACTTGTATGTATATGTCCATGTTTAGTTTTTTTGCTGCTCTGGCAGCGAAGGGGTTAACTGCCATGGCATTCAAGATTATAGAGATAGAGACATCTCTGTGAATAAACATATTTGGGAGAGAGTAGCAAGACGTAGGGTGACAGTTCAGAACCTGCATCGAGAGGCTGAGAGCCCGAAGGCCCCCAGGCCCACGAGAGAAGGGGTAGGAATGTTCTTCCAGGCATCCTGCTGCTGCTCATGGAACGGACGGACCATGGTGTAAGCCTATGGAATAGAGAGATAGAGGAACCAGTGATGCAGAATCCATCTAAGCCATTACTGAAGATGGAGAATTATGCTGCAAAAAGCTGCAGATGTTTTTTGGAGCCCAGATACACAAGCCTAGAGCGGAGAGCTCGGCAGAGATCCTTTGGACAGATGTTTTGTGCATTGTGGTAGGACCTGAACTATGTATTTTGGGATGGGCTCACTATTACGCAGTTAAAAAAGCCAGTACTTAAAAGCTGCATCCTGGCTGTGGCTCTTGGACAACAGAGAATTTTGGAACAACTNCTTTTTATTTTTTTCTTGTTGTTTTCCTTTCTTTTTTTTTTTTTTTGCCTGTGACCAGTTTTATTTTCCAGTTTTTCCTCCAGGAGAGGTTGTGGGTGAATCTCTGGAACCCAGTCAGGGTCAAACCACGACAGTATACTCTGTCTCTTTCTTATGGATAGAAACTGGTTGAACACTTTATCTATTAAAGAACAAATCCGACAATAGATTTATCTTCTTCCTGTTATTGTCAGAGAAGCAGTGTCTTAGTTTTCTCCTACCTTTCTCCAAGATGTGTACTTGAATTTCTTGCCAATGGTGGTCTGAAGTCATTAGTAAAAGTTACATCATATTGTGTTCAACCACTAGCATTTATTTTCTATGTAAAATTGTGCATTGCCAAAGATACTGTGAAGAATCTTCTCACTGAAGTGACTGGAGAGCATTGTCCATTAACACAGGATCTATCCTGTAAATTAATTTAATAAACCATATGTCATGGTAACAAGATGTGGAAATAAGCATTTGAAGACTGATTACGAAAACATACTCAACATGAAATGTTTCCACTGGAACTCTGGATGACTTGAAAATGCAAATTTATAGCTCTAGTTCCTTCTAGCCCTTTTGTTCTATTGTAAAACTTTTCTCCTTTTTACTGGAACAGACAATAGGTTTCTCTTCTTGTCTCCCTTTCCATCCCCTGAAAGGAATGTGGCCGGGGAAGGGCTTTCTCCTTTTCACCTGACAAACATTGGCGGATCCAGTGTCGTATCTTCCCTGCTCTGAAAGCAATGTGTCCAGGAGAGAGGCTTTCTTCTTTTTACCTGACAAACAATGAAGGAACCTGTGTCTTATCTTCCCTTCTCAACAATGCGTGTGGCCAAGGGAGAAGTTTTCTCTTCCCTCCTAGACAAACAATGGAGAATTCCTTTTCTTATCTTCCCTTCCCGGCAAGGCATGTGACTAGGGGAGGGGCCTGAGGGCCGGGGCAGGCTGAGTGACAGCCAGTGGCATGTGAAGACATGCCCACAAGGCATGTGACATGGGAGGGGCCTGAGGCCCTATAACAACAGCTGCTGGGATCACAGAAGGGGGTTTGTGGATCTTCTGAACTGAGGAAGCCTCATTTTCTCCTCTGATCTCTGCTGCCACCATTTTGCCCAGGACCATGTGGACCTTTGACTCCTGATCTCAGAATAGCTTTTACCCTGCCGACTGCTGGAACTGCCTGCAGCCCCTTGGACATTTCA
>WEKX01005406.1:36063-55294 GCA_013390025.1 Pitta sordida | reverse complement strand
TTCTATGTATTTTGTAAGAAATTCTTTGTGTAGTCTTCAGGGCTCAGTGGGGTTGCTGACACTTTAAAAAAAGGTAATTAAAACACTCCTGTTTCACTAGCTTAACAATGAAGTCTAAAAACAACATTGAAGATTTATGCAATGGCTGAAAGTTCCTTTCCCAAAGGTGAATAAGGTGCTTAAAATCCCCAGCTTTTCATCTCAGATCTCTTGGTTCCTGTTTTGGTGATGGGAGTTCAGTGCTGAGATTTTTCATGTACCTCTGAATACCCAAATTGTAAATACAAAAGTATATGAGGTCTGTCTGGGAGAGAGGCAACTTTCCCCACAGCAGCCCTCAAAATGCTGTGTTATGCATTGGTAGCTAGAAAGGTGTTGATAACACAGTGGTGCTCTCTCTCCCACAGCATCACTGCTATCTCTCCAGGATTCTGCCTCTCTCATCCTTGAGCAACTGATAGGTATACTGAAGCCCTAATTCCTGTGAAATATCTGGATATCAGATGGTAAATAGAGAATAAATATTATTTTTCCTTTTTGATTCCATGCACATTTCTGTTTGTTTTATTAAACTGCCTTTATCTTAACCCATGAGGTTTTTTCTCCATCTTATTTTCTACCCCNNGGGTTCGATTCCTGCCAGGGAGACAGTGTTAAGAGTTGGACTCGATGATCCTTGTGGGTCCCTTCCAACTCAGAATATTCTGTGAGAAAGACGAATAGTTTCAATGGTGTTCAATTAAGTGTTGTGAAAAGCACACAAACACTACGAAAATATAAATACATGCAGAGTTATTGTCTCATGCACATCATAATTTTTATTTTCAAGTGGGAGAAACCATCATACTTTCCTGGAGACTGTGACATGGATATTCTTAAAGAGGGTCAGGGTATAGGATTTCACCTGTGATTGATTGTAACAATGTTAAAAATAAAGATACTAAGTAAAAATACGTACTATGCCTACTAGGTAAGAGCCAAGCATTTAATGCTCACCTTGTAAGCAGGACTAGCACCCTTTCCTAGACCCTTGCATAATCCTGGCAGATCCTTTAGCTATTGCACAGATTTAATGTAGAAAAAACCTATACAAACTTATTTCATATAGTCAAAGGATCGTGGTATCGATTTCTTAGAAATATGATCTCTGATTTATAACATCTCCAAGAAAAATATTACAGCTCTAATAAAATACTTTATTTACTTCAGCATGTGTTTCAATAAGGACCTGAAATGTGCAATGAGTTGGGTGGTAACCAAGTCAAGTGTATGCAGCCAACTCTGTATGCCAGAGAAGAAAATTTTAATTAAAGTTAAAAGTAAGTATGGACGTGAAGAACTGGACACAAATTTTTGCAGGTAGTTTAAGATATCTTTTTTATAGTGTAGTCTGTCAGCTAGCAAAATCACACATCTTTTCAGTAACATGGCATCTACTGATTAGGAACCAGAGAGAAACTAGATAGATGAAGTCCTTGATCAGACACTAGTTTCAGTGGGTAACAACAATGCAGGGACACTGAAATTACATGTATCTTTTTACTCGGAGTGGCCTGCTAGACTGTGAGGGATCTAGGTTGGTGTTATGCTCTGCGATGTGCTCTCGGTCTCTGTACGGGTGTTAGATGGCGAGTTGGACTAGATGATCCTTGTGGGTCCCTTCCAACTCATAATATTCTGTGATTCTGTGATTCTGTGATTCTAACCTGTATTTCCTGTGCTAATGAGGCTACTTTTGTACTTCTGTCAGCACAACAGTCTCCAGATTGAACTGAAGAAATATAATGCATCCTCACCTTTCACTCATCTTGAAACAAACCATTTACATATTTTTCTCAATTTAAAACTATCCTGGCAGCAGCTTTCTCTCTTGTTCTACATACTCAGGTCTTTTCTAAGATTATCAGTTTTCATATTGAATCTCTAAATATCTAATTGCTTTCCATATGATCTGTCAAGGAAAAATTCTTGTACTTGTCATTGTCACTTTCCTTTTGAACAGCTGCAAGTTTCATTGTCCCTTTTGATTATTATGATCTAATCTTGTATTTAGAAAGGTGAGGACGAACATACTCTGCCTTTGCAAAGCAGAGTATGTTCTTTGTCTTCTGAATGTTACTTCTGGGTTGCTATTTACCTTCTAAAGAATTAAGGAGCTTTCACTATTCCATTCTTCCTATTTCCTTCTTTCCCTGCCTTTCCCTTGTTCCCCCTCTCCACTCCACCCCCTCCACCCCAATCATGATCATCATCAAAAACCTCACGTGAAAACAACCAATCTGTATAAATTCTTCACCATAGTTTTGTGACAGGATGTTACTTTTTCTGTTTCCCATTTGCATTTTTAAGAAAGGAATTATCCTTTTTTTGTAAGAGCCAAGAGACATGGGTTGTATATCCTGATTTGCACCTCTGGGCCTTATCAGGCTGGAAGTATTGATGACCACAACTTAAATTTCTTGTCAAAGGCATACTTTTCAAACTACAATGTACTCACTTTAGGTGTGAGCAGTTCTATGGAAGAGAGACCATAGCTGTTACTAAGGGATGTGCAATAGTTTTTAGAGAATTAGAACCTTTATTGTAAGTAATAGTCAGAGAAAGAAAAAAGTGGTTTTAGGATATTATGCAGTTTTAGCTTTTAGTTTGGGGGGGAGGGTTTTTTCCTTAAGTTTTAGAATTTTTGCCTTGAAAACAAAGAAATAGGATGTTACATTTCCTTATAGCTAGGTTTCATGGCTAGTTTTTAAATTTTCCCCTAAGAGATCTTATGCAACACAAATGCTATGAAAAACAGAATTAAAATGAATGACAACATGTTAAATGCTCACTGCAGTGAGATGTACAATTACAGATAGCTCCGATATCTTGTAAATATATGTGCTCAAAATGGTGCTGGCTCCAGCTGCACTATTTTGAAAACACATTGCTGGTATCAACTAAATAAATGCTTTGACCATTAGAGTGGAAAGGGTGACACTTTAAATTGTATTTGGATGTAAAATTTTAAAAGCTTAAAAACTATTCACCAAAAGGAAGACACTAATCCAGAGCATAGGATGCATTTATTTTCCATAAGTGCACCAGATGACAGGAGAAGCCTAAGTCATTTTACATGTGGTTGAATATAAGAGACAGCACATAGGATACACTCCATCTTTCTGAAGTCACACAAAGGAAAAGACAAAAAACTACAAACGAAACTCCCCATAAACCTCTTTCTTCATTATTCATGAAGGTCATTTACAGTGACTTACAATTTGGGGACCTTAAGTTGTTCTTTAACTGTGGTATCTTAGAACTCTATGTAATCACACAGGCCTTGATATTTCATGGCTTTTAACCATTTTATAACTCAGATGATGTATAAGATGAAGAGGTGGCATTTCTTAGTCTTTATAGGATTAACGTTTGGCTTTAAACGTATGACTTTATTCTTCCCATGATACAATAGAAAAAACAAGACAAGTAATGCAATGGCAATCTGAAACTGTGTGAACAAATATCTGGCCTGGGAGGGATGACACACTTTCAGTGATTCCAGCTTGAGAATCAAAAACCTATCTCAAAGTGGGAAAATAAAAATAAAAGCTCAGTTACAGCATCCTTACAGGACACAGTGCTTACTCAAAGTTTTATCGTAGCAGCTGTCAAGCAGTTAACATCGATGAAAGTACCTATAGAACCATAAAGCATTATTATTACATATATCACAGTCAGAATTCTTTCTACCTGCATAACGTGATATACTAGAGCAATTTGAATATGAAATATTACTGGATCACTACAATAAATCATAGCTCATATCATGCCACACCGCTGAAGGGAAGTGTTAGAATTACTGCCAGTGCTAGTACTACTAGAAATCAAATCTGTCAGATCCTATACATGCAATAGATGTCTCTTCTGCACTCATTCTAAATTGTAGAGAGTCCATCAGAATCACAGAATCACAGAATACTATGAGTTGGAAGGGACCCACAAGGATCATCTAGTCCAACTCACCATGTAACGCCCGTACAGAGACCGAACGCATACCCCAGAGCGGTAAACACAAATCTAGTTCCCTCACAGGCGCACAGGCCACTCCGAGCCAGGACGGACCCACAGGACCATGCAGCCCAACACCCCCCAGCTAGACCATGTCACTAAGCTCCTCATCGAGTCTTCTCTTAAACACCTTCAGGGACAGCGACTCCACCATCTCCCTGGGCAGTCCATTGCAATGTACAATCACTCTGTCTGTGAAAAACCACTTCCTAACATTCAGTCTAAACCTCCCCTGGTGTAGCTTAAGGCCATGTCTTCTCATTCTGGTGTTGTCAGCCTGAAAGAAGANTGCTGATCATGGACTCAATTCCCTCATCCATATCGTCAATAAAGATGTTGAACAGTGCCGAGTCTAACACTGACCCCTGTGGGACTCCACTAGTGACTGGCTGCCAGCTGGATGTGGCACCATTCACCAGCACTCTCTGAGCTCGTCCGTCCAACCAATTCCTAACCCAGCATAAAGTGTTTCCATCCAGTCCAGAAGCAACAAAAGATCTCATTACAGGCACTATTACTTAAATTGAAGACTGTAAAACAGTAGCAAATTATTCTTTTAAAAGACTGATGACTTCAAATGATAAGCACAAAATGAACACCTCTGCTAGCTCTAAAATGCAATGTGACCCGTGCCTCATATTACAACACCAGATAGCCTCAGCATATTCTTTGAATGGGCTACGTAATTTTTGTCACAATAGCCTCATGTCACTTGATTAACATAAAAGGAAAAAAGACCAAACAAGAAATAACAAAATGTGCTTATCTGTAGATTCTACTCACATATAAGGACAAAGGTAGTATTTCAACTAAAAACTACTCAGTCAGATGACGCCTACTCTAATATTTGACCCATCTGGAAAGATTGAAGGAATTGGGGTTGTTTAGTCTACACAAAAGAAAACTGAGTGGAGAAATGATAACAGTCTTCAAATCAGCTGCGCTGAAGAGGTGAACAAATTGTTCACGGCTAAGGAAGATGGAACAGGAAAGAACAGCTTTCTGTTACAGATCCTCTCCTGGTTTTTCATACATTTTTTTTTCTTTTTTTTTTAATATGCAGAAGCTGTCCCTGTGCAAAGCCACAGTGAATTCAATGTAGTTCCCAGTAGACTGTACTCAGTTTGTGTGCAGAGTTTTCAGAGACCTCCAAAATCTTCAAGACAATTATGAAAGCAGAAAAATAAAGAGTTCATAACAAGTTTTTACATATTGTTTGCTAGTTTCATTGCAAGGATTTCTTTCTTTTCCCAGCTAGCACCAAGTCTACTGTTTGTCTGGTTTTTGTTTACTTTCAGTTGGCAGTCATGACATAAAATTTCTACAAAAAGAACATGTACTTCTTTCAGCATCAGGAAGAGATTTTCTGTGTAAAATTAAGTTTTCATTGAACATATTAAGTTTCTTTCTCTTTTCAAGATTTGCTCTTTAAACATTGTTTTATCTTATTCCAAAACTTATTTAGCAGCATCACCAGTGCATATAAACTTTCCAAGATAATGTAAAACAGATCCAGTCTCATCTTGCTCTTTTTGAATTTCTTCAGTGCTATCAACCATTCTTCCTGCCTTACACTGCCATCTCGTACATAGATGAAACATATTTACACTTCAATAAATAGGGAATTTCTCCTTGCAAACACCAACATTTTTATTGAGAGAGTGAAAGGGAACTCAGGGAGGGACTGTGGCTAGACAGTGTTGCTCAGCATACCTACACTGAATAGGCCCTTCTGTGTAAAGGAGTTTTAAATTAAGGAGCTGCCCAGTCAGACTATCTTTTTTATGCCTTCCCAGCTCCTTGCTCATTCTTCTGCACCTCATATTATTCAGCGCACTACTTTGACTGAATTGCTCTAACACAATGCAGTCTAATCAGCCAGCACTGGCCTTCTTTCAAATTTAAACCTGAGAATTAGTTATGGCTGCGCTCTTTTCTGTATTTCTCATAACATTCACTAAGTGATTTGCATGTATTTGGAGTATCTGAAAATGTTCTGTCCCCCTCATCCCAAACCTAAAAATACTACCTTCAGAGTGCTGAAAAATTTTAACATGCACTCATATAGGAAACTGTCTTCTGTTTTTGTCATATCCCCCTGGGCATCCCACATTCTGTAGCATTTCTTATTTAGTGTAAGCACAGTGACTGCAACTTCCGAGCCGACAGCTGTAATAAAGGTAGATTGAAATGACAGGACAAGGGGAACAGCTTCAAACTAAAAGACTAAAATATTTGAATTAGATATAGGAAGAAATTCTTTACTGTGAGGGTAGTGAAGCCAGAGAAGCTGTGAACACTCAGTCTCTGAAAGCATTCAAGGTTGTGCTGGATAGACCTCTGAGCAATTTTGTCTAGTGGGAGGTGTCCCTGCCCATGGCAGGGTGGTTGGAACCGGTATGGTCTTTAAGGTCTCTTCCAACTCAAACCATTCTCTGATTCTATGATTCTCTAAACAGAGAATGGTAATGGTAAGTTTACACTTTCTGGATTTTAACTACGTACTGCAGTTTATGTGATCAGGTACATATGTGAACTGCAAAAAGGTTTTTGTGAGTATTTAGGCAAAATCCTTAACTATTTTGTAATATGTTTGTACAATAATACCTGCCTTTTATACTTTATATCCAACTACTGCAAAAATCAGAAAATCTTTGGACTTTGTTACATTTCTGTAGTAAATTTCAACCCCAGAGTTAGTAAAAAAAATATGACTTGTTTGTCCTGTGTGGAAGGCCAGCTGTATCCTAATATTTAATTCTCAATACCTTACCAAACTGGCAGAGAAAATTAACGCATACTTCAGTTTACTCTGTGTAAATTCTCATACTCACATACTTGGCGAAAGTGCACTGATAACATATAAAAGAATCTAGAATAAGAGACAGTAAATTTTGGGCCTGCTTTGATATTCAAAGAAGAACGTGACTGCGAAATACAGTGGTCACTAGCAATGGGATTAGAGAAGTGCATTAGCCACCTATACACACACAAACTTGATTCCCTAAAAAATCAGACCTAAATGAGTGCAGGATAAATGTTTGAACTGTGCCCTGAGGCCTCAGAGTCGCCAGTCCTGACCACAGTCCCCATGGTCAGGGCTTCAGCAAAGCCTTCAGTTTTACAAAATGCCAGCGCATAGATCAGCTGTCAAATTTAGGCCCTAGATTAGTTCAGGCGGTTCTTTGACTCAGGAGATACGACTGCATGTATTTTACACCTCCTTAGGAAAGGGGATCTATTCGTGTCAGTCATCAATCAAGCCAGATGATCACTTGTCTTTTCTGCTTCTGTGCTACGTAATGTGGAATCTCTGCTGTGCCTGTGAAATTAGTTTTTACTACAATCACTTGATGAGAAATCTCATTGCACTGAGATACATTAGTGTAGGCAGCATATGAGGCAGAATGGAAAAGGGCAGAAAAGTGACATCCCCTATGCAAAACAGTCTGTTACCACCCAATAGCAAAAAGTGAGCATTCGGGTACATCTTGTTAGTACACATTTCATCAGCTAGACAAACCAACCTGAAAAGCACACATTGTCTGTTGCTGGCTTGGACAGGTGCACTCTTTGCTGGGCAAAACTGACTGCATGGCCAGTCCCAGAGAGAGGAGGTGAATGGAGTTAGATTCACCTGGCGGCCGCTCACAACTGGTATTCCCCAGGGCTCAGTACTGGTGACTGTTTAATATCTTTATCTGTGATCTGGATGAGGCGATCAAGTGCACCCTCTGTCATTTTGCAGGTGACATGAAGGTGGGCTACTTCATGCACCTGAGGGTCGTTCCGGGGACACGGCCCAGCCCCTCTCAGGTAACTGCAGCTCCCCTTTACCGAGGCTGAGCCTCGAGGAGGGCAGACGCTGCCCATCCCATCGCATCCCATCCCATCCCATCCCGGGATCGGGGCCTGTCTTGGCAACCCCGTGCCAGGGCAGCGACGACACAGTATCACACAGTATCACAGTATAGATAAGGCTGGAAAGGACCTTGAAGATCATCTAGTCCAACCTATAATCCAACTAACCTATCCTCTACNGCGGCATAACTTTGCCATTTTATAAGGGGTTTTTGTTAAGTTTAGTTGGTTGTGGGTTTTTTAGCTGTTCTGAGCATGCAGCCTTTCTGTAGGTGCTGGCACACCACAGAATTTGGTCCACCGAAGGCCTCCCTCTGGCTGGCAGAAATGGAAACGTTCAAATTCCATACCCCACCTGCGCTGTTGCGGTGCCCCGGGCAGCGTGTTTAACCACGCTGGGGGCAGGGGTGCAGTGGGGTTTTTTTCCTCCTCCCTCCCCTCTTGGCTGAAACTCCTGGAGAACATCCAGCAGAGGGGCTACAAAGTTGATCAAAGGACTGGAGTATCTTTTCTTACAAGGAAAGACTGAGGGATCGGGCTTGTTCAGCCTCGAGAAGAGACGACCAAGAGGGATGGCATCAATATATAGAAGCATCCGGGGCAGGAGGTGTGAAGAGGATGGACCCAGTCTCTTGGTGGTGCTAAGCAATAGGATGAGGCAGTGCGCAGAAACTGATGCACAGGAAGTTCCATCTGAACATGAGGAATAGTTTCTTTGCTGTGTGAGTGGCCATACGCTGAACAGATTGCCCAGAGAGGCTGTGGAGTCTCCCTCACTGGAGATGCCCCGAAGGGGGATGTAATCCTGTGCCATGTGCTCTAGGATGACCCTGCTTGAGCAGGGAGGTCGGACCAGATGCCCCGCTGTGATCCCTTCCACCCTGACCTGTTCCGTGAAGCTCNCTTTTCTTAATATCAAGCCTAAACTTTCCCTGCTGAAGCTCCCTCCGCAGGGCTCGCCCCGGCCGTCCTGCCGCAAATGATCGCTCCTACTGGAGCATCATTTTTTAGTGTATTCCAAAGATGTGGGTGTGGCGGCTCCTGCCAGACGGGTGACGGCTCGCCGCGAACTCCCCTACCCACAGCCGGGAGGAGCCGCCTCCGCCGGGCGCAGGCGCCGCAGCNTACAAGGAAAGACTGAGGGATCGGGCTTGTTCAGCCTCGAGAAGAGACGACCAAGAGGGATGGCATCAATATATAGAAGCATCCGGGGCAGGAGGTGTGAAGAGGATGGACCCAGTCTCTTGGTGGTGCTAAGCAATAGGATGAGGCAGTGCGCAGAAACTGATGCACAGGAAGTTCCATCTGAACATGAGGAATAGTTTCTTTGCTGTGTGAGTGGCCATACGCTGAACAGATTGCCCAGAGAGGCTGTGGAGTCTCCCTCACTGGAGATGCCCCGAAGGGGGATGTAATCCTGTGCCATGTGCTCTAGGATGACCCTGCTTGAGCAGGGAGGTCGGACCAGATGCCCCGCTGTGATCCCTTCCACCCTGACCTGTTCCGTGAAGCTCTTGATGTTAAGAGCTGTCACTTTATTTCCCCCTTGTTTCCTGCTTCTTTGTCTTTTCCTGCCAGTGATGGAAAGCGTGGTGCCTTGGAGTGTGCTGACAGCGGAGCTGCTGGCAGGGAGTCAGTGAGTCTTGGTGCTGCAGGCCTCCTTCCTAGGCAGGATGGGCTGTGTGCCAGCGGCACCTGTGGCCATCACAGATGGCACTTACCACGAGATGGACTCGCGGGCGGTGATGCCTGCCAGTAGGTTGCGGATTCACATGGTTGTTCCAGCATTCCAGCATCTCTTTCCAAACCCGTTTGCTTGGTACAAGAGATGTCTAGTCCAGCTTTGGCCAAAGCAGGAATTGCATGTTTTTGCCACCAAGTACCTTTCCAGCTACACCCAAGAGAAAGTGTATCCATGCTCACCTGCATTCACGGAAGTGTAACAAGGGCAAAACTGTTTCCTCTGTCCTACCCTCAGCTTACTGTGTCATGGACTGTGCCTTCATTTCTGAACTTCATTTCCAGTGTTGTCTACAGCAGCTTATAGTTTCATGGCCATGGACTTCTAGACCATGGATTGTTTTTCGGAGGGGGCAAACTTCATATATTTTGAGTTCCAAATAATCTTCTGGCAATATATACCCATATACTTAATTGTGCATAAAGTACTTTCCTTCTTCAGACCTTCTGCCTGCCCTTTCTGATTGTTATGACACACAGAATTGCAGCTGTTCATTTTCTGTGTCCTAGGCAGTGGTAACTTTGCAAAGCTCATCAAATCACACCAGTTTTCCAGCTTGCCTAGTTTTAGTTAATCTTTCTTCATACAAAAGGTATTCCATATCTTTTGAGCATCTGGTCTGCCCATTTTTTACTTTTTTTTAGATTGGTTTATCATTCTGCAGTAGAGAAGCCAGAATACCATATAGATTATTTTTGCATTTATCAGGAGTTCATTTGTCATCATATTACCTGGTCTCTTTAAGAATCATGAGATCTTTATTTCAGAGTTGGCCTTTCTTCCCCCCACAAAATACTTAAATGCTCTTGTCCACTTTTTTCAATTAGATATATACCATCTTGTGTAAGTTATAGATAAATATGTTCATAAGAACCAGCCACCCTTACTGATGCATTGTTTTTAAGAAATACCTAACTGCAAATTGTAAATAAAATTAAATATTTATATAAATATTAGTAAGACTGAACATTTATGTTTATTTTAATTTCACAATTTTTGGTGAAGACTCTGGCCAGCTGGTTTTTGAGATTTGAAAGTGTGTTGACCAGATCACTAGTATCCACATTCTTTCTGACTTTCCAGAGAACTTGACGAAATCTACTTAAGAGAACGTGGCTTTTCTATGCAGAAATAGCATCTAGGGCTACCTAGATGTACTTGGGCTAGCCCTTAGCCCTTCTGTTCTTGATTTTTGTGGCCAGAAGTATGCACAGACACATTACATGGTGCATGATTAGATAGATTGCAGAAAGTCACCAAGTATCACAAAGAGTAGGTTTGTGGAGTGCTAACAGGAAGCCAGGAACTTGCTGTTTGTTCTCAAATGCTTTTTGCAAGCACTGGTTTGCTGCTTAGGCGAGCAGCAGTGCCACGTATGAAGCCCTCTGGTGGGCTGGGTTCTCTGGTGGGCTGGGTTTACAACATGGGATGGACTTGTCTGCGTGCTCTGTGAATGTGTTTGATGTCACTGCTATCTTGGGTGACTGATATCCTCAGTTTTGTTACTTATATATCTACTTATGTATTTCAGGCAATCCTTCTACTAGAACAACATTTCCAGACATAATAGGGTGTGTTTAGAAAATGTAGGCAGGCAGTACCCCTTACCTAGATAACCCTGGGCAAAATTAAGGGAGGTTTGTTTATAAAAATGTTAAAAAGTTAGTGAAAGTGTACTGTTCATACTTTAGGAGCCGCACATCTAAGAAGTATGTTATTCATTGCCAAGTACCAAGGAGATGAATGAGGTGTATCAAAAAGAATTTTGTTTTCTTTATAGTGCTTTTATAGCATTAGCCAAAAGTTCAACAGTCAAAACCACATGGAAGATCAAGGAACGGTAGAAATGTTTAGTAGGAGAGCGTGAAAGAGGCATTCATGTTGGAGAGACTGTGGTCATTTATTGTCATCATTGGACTAATTTCTTAGCATCGCAGACAAGTAATACTTGATTGAGTGAAGGAACAGCAAATACCACATCACAGGAATACACAGTGCTGTTTCCTAGAAGTTGTAATAGCCTTTATGTAACTTTTTCAGAACTTCAAACTGCCTTATTTCCTGACAGCTGTTCCTATTTTCAGTAATTATTGGAACATTTTTGCACATTCAAATATGCATTCATAGATTCTGAACTATATAAAAAATGCCATATAACTTGTTTGCCTTTTTGAAGCTGCTTTTCAGCAGCATATACATTGAAGCTTTTAGGCATTCAGCTGAATAATTTGGCCTGAATCTCTGTAAGATTTGAATTCATGTTTAGGAAAGCAATGGCTTGCTTGATCTGTAGGATCAATTGATCACTGTTGATCACTTTAAGGAGATTTAGGCTTTTGTCTGTACTTACTCATGTATAGGAGATGAATGAAAATTTTGAGTGGATAGCAACCTATCGCTTGTGGCAAGTGTCACTATTATAGTTCCTTATTATTTTTCACCACCTGGGAATAGCGTCATTGTTCTTCCTTACTTTCATATTTATTTATTTTTTCCACACAGCTTTAAAGACATGCGTGTGTGGGAAAAATCTTCTTGAACACTACCTTCAAACTTGTGATACAGCAGTTTCACTGAGCCCTTAAGAGCAAGAAAAATCAAAACAGAGAGTAACCAGTTCTGAACAGTTTTCTGCGTAATCTGACTTTTGTGGCTCTGAAAGGATTTTTCTGAAACAGCATCCTTAGGAATTGGAGGATACTATTAATACAGAATAGCCAGAAGTAGTTTCTTACCACAGAATCACAGAATATTCTGAGTTGGAAGGGACCCCTGACACTTTGAAAAGCTTGGCCATATGTTGTGCTTATGTTTGTATCACTTTTGTTCTCTTCACAAAAATATTCAGGTGTTCTTTGATGTGAAGATTGGAGACAAAGATGTTGGCAGAATTGTAATTGGATTGTTTGGAAAAGTTGTCCCAAAGACTGTGGAGAACTTCATTGTGTTGGCAACTGGAGAAGTACGTTTGCGATTTTCTTCCACTGTGTCCTCAAGTTTGGATTGGGAAGGCAATGTTTGTTTAGTGCTGTTTTATTTGTGAACTCTTGGTCTTATTTCACTGGAGACTATGAAAGAGTGCCATCCCCAGGACTGTGCTCTGTTGTGTGTCTTCCCAGGTCCTTGGTGCGCAAAATGTAATTATGAGGTGTTGGATATCAGCACCTGCCTTTCAGATCTAGCATTTGAAGTTACTCTGGCCAGATGCTAGTCAAATAAAGAGGGTGGGTTTGATCACCTGTATAATACCTGCTTTGTGGCAGTGTAGTCCAGCTCCAGGCACCTGCACTTCAGTTTAATGTGTTTCTTCCCAGTGTTATATCCAGTGGTGGTATATTCTGTGAAATCTAGAAATTCACGACTTGTATATTTCCATATGACTGTACAGTACTGATCTTATATTAATGTAAAGAATTATTTCATTTGCTTAGAGAGGATATGGATACAAAGGAAGTAAATTTCATCGTGTGATCAAAGACTTCATGATTCAAGGAGGAGACTTTACAGCAGGAGATGGATCAGGAGGTAACATGCTTAGTTTCTTCCAGGTTCCCTTTTCTTTTTTCAAATGTCTGCTGAAAAGGTGGGCAAAGTTGCATATTCATTCTTTCAGCTCACATAAGTGAAAAGAACCCCACATTTGTTTTAGCACTTTTCCAAGCATCTTGGAACATAAGCTGGAGTTATTCTGGATTATCTGCTTACAAGTATGTGTAGCTCTTCCTTTGTCCTCAATTTTTGCAGATAGCTCTTTTCTGTCTGTGACTTGTCCCCATTCAAGAAGCATGGCGTGGTGTGCTGGGCTGGAGCCATGTGACCAGCTGAGCTGCTCCTACAACTTACTGTCTCCAAAAGATGGATGTCTCCACCCTTCCCCTGCTCTGGATTTGTGACAGCAATCCTTCCCTGAGGCACTCACTGATTGCATATATATGTGAACCAATTCAAATCATCCAGCAGAAATCTAATCTGTGTACTGGGAAGGTAGGTAGGGAAGAAGGAAGGTGTCCTCTCTGACCTCAGCTCAGCCAGTTCTGAGGAGCCTTCTGAAATGTGCTATGAGAGTAAGTTTCAAAACAGGAAGAGAAAAAATAGTAAATGAGGGTCATGCCCTCTCCTTTTTTTTCTCTTACTACAATTGAAACCAGAAACTTAACTGGTGGTGTGAGTCCTAGGCGCCGCACAAGTAAAGAATAGGACAGACGGCCTTCTGTTTTCAAGGTGATGATGGTTTAAGCAGGACTGAAGTGTTTTTTCTTCTGAACTATTTTAGAAACATCAAAATCTTTATGTCACAAATTCACATCAGGTATTTTAGTCTAACCTCCTTCTAATCTTCATATGTTTCTAAACATGTTTGAAGCAATTCTTATTAGGAGAAAAAGTGTAAATACTGAAATTCTCACGAAGTACAACAGCCTTATTGGTAATGGCCATAATTATGTAATTTAAATTTGTTGAACAGCATGAAGTATACTATGATTCAGTGGTGTCAGGATCTTTGAAGGGACTCAGCTTGCTTATTAAATTCAAAGTATGAAGCATTATCAGCATTGTAGTTTAGCTGACCTTTATCTTTACACAAAAAGTAGTTTTAGTTATGGAATCATTGATGATGTTGATGGACAGTGATGTTGCTGTGCTTACTCAAACAACGGAGCTTCAATCTTCAATTCTGTTTTTCCCCTTTTTGAACAAAAAGAACTTTTTTTTAAAGCTTGCTTTCTTATTTTTTGTCATAGGAAGAAGTATCTATGGAGAAAAGTTTCCAGATGAGAACTTCAAGCTCAAACACTATGGAATTGGATGGGTTAGCATGGCTAATTCTGGCCCAGACACCAATGGATCCCAGTTTTTCATCAGTGTGACAAAGCCTTCCTGGTTAGATGGAAAACATGTAGTTTTTGGCAAAGTCCTTGATGGAATGGTAAGGTGAAATTAGTGGCAAGATTGATACAAAAAAATCTGAACAAATTCTGCCATGTGATATCCCTATTATGTAATTTACACTGTTGTGGTTCAAAACAGTTGAGTGTTCACGGTAGAAAATGATTGTGAAGAGCTCCAGCTGGATGATTTAGAACTGAAATAGCAAATGGTAACTGTAGAAATGGAAACTTAAATCGTGTTTTTGGCTTTCACAGCCCATGCTTTGGACCACTATCCACAGAAATCAACACTGACACCTTTACAGATTGCAAATAGAGTAAGTTCAGGTCCTCCATTCTCTAACACTGTTAGCCATGAAATAATTGTGTTTCCACATGATAAAATCTAATTTTGTACCATGTGCTAGTTACAGGTAACACTTCCACTCCTAGGATTTTTAGAAGCATGTCATTGTAAAGTACACACACATATTCAGATCTGTTTACAAAGAAAAAAGTGTTAATTCTCTCAAACTGTACAGAGCTGCAAAACTGATGAAAGGCTGAATACAATTCTAAGTTTAAAAATGGTACTTTTAGCAGAATGTATTAGTCTGGTTTTCCTTTTAAGTTTTTTTTTTTTTTTTTTTTTTTTGTTTTGAAATTGAGGAAAACATGAGCTGCTGGACAGACCTGTTCTTTGAGGAGTTTGAAAACCTCATCAGAACACTTGCTCCCTACTTCCACGTTTGTATTGAGTTCAATTTTCATGACCTACAGTGGTAGCTGAAAATTTTTGAGGAGAGACTTAGACTAAATTTTATTTAGTCAAACTGATGAACAAATGTCCAAAGCCAAGTAGTCAATGTACCAAACTGAATTTTGTCCTTCAAAAATACTGGTGTCATGGTACCACATTGGAAATCTCTATGTGTGTGTCATATGGTAAAGGTAAAGCGATAGCTGGATTTCTGGAACAGTTATGCTGTACAATTAGAAATCATCCTTACAATTAGATCATCCTTTCTGATTTCTGAGTTGACTTTCTACTCCTGGGCTACAGACAGAACTCTGTATATGCAAGGTGAACATATGTTTTCAGCTGCTCATTTTTGTTGGCTGAAAGTGTTTCTAGAAGGGCAAGCCTTCCCTGTGCTTGTGTCAAGTGTATTAGTGTGAGTAGCACAGCTGGTAACATGTGGTATAACTATTAATGTGGGGGAAAAAAGCATGTGGAAAATCAACAGGATAAAGGTCTTTGTTCAGAAGTTGGTTAATAAACAGTGATGCTACAAGCAGTTAGTTGTTTATGTGGTACCAGACTTCAGCCACTGGCGTTTCCCTGGCTAAACTGAACTCTTCTGTTTGTTTGTCTGTTTTTGTTTAACAGTCTGTGGTACACTCGATTGAACTCCAGCAGACAGATGAACATGACCGGCCCTTTCAAGACTGTGTGATTGTGAACAGTGGCAAAATAGCTATAAAGGAACCATTTGTAGTTGAAGTAGGTGACTGGTGAGACCAACAGTCAAAATGAAAAGTAAAATTTAAACACTTTTCTTTCATGCCTGTTTTTGACTGATCTCAACTATCCATTGAGTTTTCTCGAAACAAAAGGCTATATTTAGGCAATACTTATAATTTGCCTGATACATAGAAGCTATGACCATTTCTGTAACAACTTTATGAAGCTGTCACTCCTTGAAATTCGAGACATATCCCACTATATTTTAGATCTTGCAGAAGAAGTCTTTCATGAAAAAATATTATTCTATTTTTTCAAGGTTTAAAATACAGTCTTTGTTTTATTTGGAAAATTTAGCAATACAGTAATCGGTCGAATTCCATGGAGGGTCAGTTCCAGAAAGTTGCTGCATTAAGTGAATTCTGTGAAGTAGCAGTAAATAGGGTAAATATATAAAAGCTGTGGGAAAACTCCCCCACAATGTATTGAAGCAGCGAATAGTGAACCACAAAGTATCGAGAGATTACTGTGTTTTTTCTCTTTTCAACTGAAAATATTTTCTGTAACAGTACCAGCATTTTTAGAAATTAAAAAAGTAAAATCCAAAGCGTTTTTAATAAATCAGCTTTGATTTCAAATAAATACTTGAAAGCATTTTTTATTCCACCCACCTCCCAAGGTCTTTTTTATCTCACCTCAGTTGATTCAAAGTAAACAAGGAATTATGCTTTCCAGGAAATAAGATCGTAAAGTTAGAGCAGGGGTGGTAAATTTTCCTCATCTAGAGGCCAGATAAAGTCTCTGCTTTAATAATCAGAGTATTGGGATACCATCCTGTAATCAAGAAAGAGCAGCTTTTCTGTCTATTACTAAGATCAACAGAAACTGCTTAAAACAGAACAGTCCTTGTTTTACAGCATGGTGAATTTTGCAACATACCTGATGTTATTTATTATAGAGCTCAAATGCTTTTTCTTTAAGTTTTGTTGTATGTCATATATGCAACTTTAGGTTCATTATTTTTGTGATGCTTGGTAAGGTAATTAAGCTGACAACCAGTACCTTTTAAACGAGGTCAGTGTAAGGTAACAGTGTAAGAGATGCCTGTGTTAATGAAGTTCTTTAGTTATACAGTACTCCAAAGGACAGAGATGTGTATTTTTTTTTTTTTTAGTTGACAGTTTTTTAAAACTTGAGACAGAAGAACCATGGACTCATCCACCTGTGCAGCAGGGAGCACACTACCCCTCTGTGTAGTGACTAGTTTACTGAATTGTGTCCTGGAGCCTATGTGCAAGGAAACAGGAAAATGGTGTTGGGAGGGAATTACCCCAGGTCCTCTTGACATGTCATTTACAGTTTCAGGGATGCTGCTGGTTCATCATACACAGCTTTGGGGTCTCTCCTAAGGGTAAATACTGACACTTCTTGTCAGAGACCCATGAAAGGATTACTGTCGTGTTTAAACAGAGCTAGAGGAGAACTTGGCAAGGGCCTCTAAGTTTGCCTGGTGGTAGGCAATCAGACTTCATTTTACCCATGATCATTTTTCTCTCTATTAACTGTAAAATTTTCTGAAAAGCAGCACTCAGAGGCAAGGTTAACAATAGGAACAAGAATGCCTCAGACTCCCTTGCCCAAACAGCTTTCTGCTAGTAGCTGAAAGCTTTCCTGGAGGTAGGTCCTGCAGACAGCGTAAAGTTCTGCTACCTGAACAAGTGCTGCACCAACAGGCCTACCTTTTATCCAAGTCCCAGCTTTTCACTCTTTACAGGCAGCTTCCAAACACATTTACTAGTCAGAGGGGGCAACTCTTGTATCTCCAGGATCATGATTCTGTTCGAATCGGCTAAATCTGTTCGAATTAGCTTTGCCATTGATGGTTTTGTGCAACACTCGCTTCTGCTGACGAGCCCAGTGACCTACTGACTGTTCAGTTACACTGAATTTCTTTCATCAAGAAATTAACCTTAGTGTGTCCAGATGATGTGGTGCTAAGAGCTTTAAATAAGCAGACACAGATATTTTCTCATAGTTCATGTGGAAACATCTGAGACGCATCTCTCACAACAGAAGCTCATAGAAATGCTTTGCTTATACAGAAAGGCACAAAAAAGACACTGAAGCAGTATGTTCATGTCCCAGTAATTTATTTTGTAATGTCCAGTAGCAGACATTCAAATTTCCAGTTAAATCTGAACATATGTATCAATTTTAGTTTGATCATAATCATATTCTTGCTTTAGCTTACCCACAGAGTTGTATACTCTATGACTTAAAATATGTTAAGATATGGAATACAGACTGCATGCTGATGTGGAGAGTAAACATATGTAGAGGTTAGTTGTTTTAACTGGATGGAGATGCGTTAAGTGCCACAAGAGAGCTCCTGGTAAGTAAAATAATTTTAAATGAAATCTATAAAATTTCCTCAAGAGCGCTATGTGTTCCAGAATGTGAAACCATGTCTTCCTATTCCTCACACACTCTCTTCAGCACTTATAATCCATCCAGGGTAATATGCTGGAAAAAATTCTGGTGCAAAAAGGTTTAGTGTTTAGTTTGATAAAAATTATAGAAATAATTAGTAAAACTTTTCAAAGGTTAGCACAATTCAGTGTATGACGTAAAACATTTAGTGTTAAATAGTTAGAGCATGTCAATATATAGAAGGTATAAATAACTTCAATACTGTTGTTTCCATATCTATTTTTTAAAAAGCAGCAACTGTAATGACAGTGATTCTATTTTAAAAGATAATAATGCTTGAACTTAATTGGAGGCTGTGCCTCTTGCTTCTGAGCATAATTCCCACATCACAATTTTATTCTTACTAGTTCCATTAAACATAACTCAGAGACTTGCTTCAGCTTCTTTTCACCATGCATCCCTTCTACCTGGGCAGTAAATAAGGATAAAAGATTCCATGTAGAATTCCATCTATAACTACATTTGGAAAGTCATCTGAAAATAAAAAAGAAAAGAAAGAAACTTAATTTTTTATCCATGTCAGGACAATATACAGTAATACCTCACCTTTTGTGATGAAGGGTCTTGTCAGGGTCTTGCAAAACGTCGAATTCGCAAACATGCATGGGTCATTAATACGCATACAGGCCATGCCCATCGCTCCACCCCCAGCCAATCAGGAGCACTGGGGAGCATTTTCTGCTCCTCCCCACAGGCTCTCACAGCATAGGGGAGCAAAGGGAAGCATTTCTGAGCCCTCCCTGGAGAATCCCTGGG
>WEKX01005406.1:20947-35740 GCA_013390025.1 Pitta sordida | reverse complement strand
CTTCCCCCTGCTGCAGCAGGGGGAGGGCATGGGGCAACAGAAGCCTCCTTCTGTTGCACCAGGAGCTGCAGCAGCAGTGTGGGCACATCCCACAGCTGCGCTGTCCCAGCACACAGAGCTTGCCCCACCACTGCCACAGCCAGCCCACCCCCACTTTCATGGGGCACTTCCCCACGGCTATGTCATCACCAGGTGCACAGGGTGCGCAGTCCCCGGGGCACAGACTGCAACGCCTTCCCCACCGGTAGCCGTGGGAACAGTAACACACCCAGCGGGGGTCAGTCCCCCACGTGGGCTTTGAGTAACAGGGGCCAGTGTGGCTTGTGGTGGTGCTGGGCTGGGGCTCAGTNCAGTAACACACCCAGCGGGGGTCAGTCCCCCACGTGGGCTTTGAGTAACAGGGGCCAGTGTGGCTTGTGGTGGTGCTGTGCTGGGTCTCAGTGGCAGCCTGGGGCATACCGTGGCACGAAGTCCCTACATGGTGTGTAGGGACCAGGCATGGAGACACACAGGAGCGGGGCAGGGACCAGAACATGGCGCCAAGGGACCATAAACGCCACAGGAGCAAGAGGCACCACACGCCCTCCCTCTGGGGCCGAGCCAGTCCCGCCTCACAGGGAGCACCGGCGCCGCCCCTCGGCAAAGCAGAGGCCCTATGCATGCATCGACTGGGAAGCACCATAAATCACTGAGGCAGATTTGCGAGAAAAATTTCTCGCAAACAGCAAGGTCACAATGGAGGGGTCACAATGCAGCAAGGTATTACTGTAAATGCTTTTGTGCAACTTAACTATGGTATTTTGTAAAATCAAACAAAATGCCACATAAAAAAAAAAGAATCTTAATGTGCAGCTCAGGGAGAAAATTCTCTTGAAAGCACATTACATTAAAAAAAAATCAGTAGAAGTAACAGTTCAACAAGTAAAATGACAAAATCAGGAAGAACACATTATGAAAATGGTACTTTTTTTCCCGCTGCACAGAATTTAAGAGGGGGCAAGTTCTCTAAATTAATAATTCAAAGATCTTTTTATTAAAAAAAAAAATCTAACAAGCTATTTCAAACACCCTTTTGAACCATGTATTGTGAGATGATGGCTAATGTAAATGTCCTCTGAAACACATCAATTAAAGTATACATTTTTTTCCCTTGTAAAGAGCTCTAGAGGTTATAAACCAATAAGAAATAGTAATAATCCAAATGGAAATACAGTTATACCTCCTTCATCGCAAGGAAAGGGACAGGCCAAGGCCGTCGCGAAACCCTAACCTTGCAAAGAACTGCAGGTCGTTAATATGCATGCAGGCCACGCCCATTGCTCCACCCCCCCAGAACTCCGCAGCGCTGCGGACAATTCTTTGCTCCTTCCCCTTGTCTCTCTCAGCACAAGTGAGCAAAGGGAACCGTTTCTGAGTGGCTGCTGTGAGCATGTGTGCTCCCAGCGCAAACTACGCACCGCTGCACCCCCAGTCCCCCGGCCCAGCCTGGTTCCAGTGCTTGCCCTGTCCGTGTGCGCTCGCCCCGCCTCCATGGTGGGAAAGGGGTGTCCCCGAGCTCTGGTCGGCATTCTTGGAGCCTGGAAAAACCTTGACTTTGCAACACTCCATGCACTTATGGCGGGGGGGAGGCATTGGTATGGGAGTTTCTTTCCCTTTAACATCCACCAGTCCCGATAGAGGCAGCGCTNGGTAGAGGCAGCGCTGCCCGGGCTTTGACTGGGCTTTGAGTAACAAGGAATGGCATGTCTCGTGGTGGTGCTGCGCTGGGTCTCAGCGGAGCACACAGGAGCAGGGCAGGGCTCTAAACGCCACTGCGAGCTGCAGTAAATCGCGTCCCCCGGCCCCTTACCGCCAGCGCGCGCCAGACCCTTGCCGCCAGCGTGTGCCGGACCCCGCCGCCGCGGGGCTGCCGCCCTCCCAGCACACAGCTTGCCTCACTTCCTTGGGGCAAGTCTCCCCATTCAGGGACCGGGGGCACAGTGCCGCCATTGCGAGCCCCCTCCTCGCATGGTGGGGTGAGTCCCGCCCCACAGGCACCGTGGCACCGCCCCTTGGCAGAGCAGAGTCAAACTGCGCATGTCTCAGCCAGCTGAGCTCGCGGACCGCTGAATCATAATTGCGAGAAAATTGCTTCGCAGATGGGTGAGGTCATGAAGGAGAAGTCGCGATACAGAGAGGATTCACTGTACAAACATGCTTGCAGTAGATTGACTGGTGTTTAGGGAAACAGCACTTAAAAAGGACTAGGCCACGCAGTTCAAATCCTTCAAGCATAATAGCCCAAAGGGTCAACAACAAGAAAAGAAAAGCTATGTTCTTCATCATTTAATTGCATTTCTCAGTAGGTTTGTCTGAGAACAACTGGGGAAGAAAATTCCAGCCTTTTATGAATCACCCACACCACTTAGTGTTTTAATGGTTTCTTACAAAACCTATCGTTCTATTGGCAGGTTATTAGATTTTGGGCCAATATCACTTGACTAGGCCACTATTAATATGGTTTATGCAGTGCAGGGTCAGATCAGTAAAGAGCTGTTAACAGATGACAGGTTTGATTACCGTTGGCTTCAGGCAAGACATATGGATCCCTTAGGAACAGCAGCACAGGCTGGTGGGACAGTTTGCTGGAAAGGTCAAGAACAGGGATGTCAGTATCAAGGGACAGCAAACAGAACGTTCTACAAACTATCTTTGATAAAAGTGAGGTGGTCGAGCTGTGCAGGAGCCTTGCAGTGTATTTCCACACACCAGCACTACTCAAAAGGGCAGTCTCCATCTCCTGGAGCTTGCTGCCCATCAGCCACACAGTGAAACCCTCAGTGGCTGGAGATGAAGGGGCTGCATCCAGGAGAGGTGGCTTGCAGCTGGCTCTGAGACCCTGACCCTGCTCTGCTCCCTGGCACTTCGTGTAATGCAGGCTGCAAGATCATCTACAAAAGGCTTTCCAGGACATCAAGCAGACTCAAAATGTCACCATGTCCTAGCAGTCCCTAAAGTGGTTGCTTAACCCTGACCCACACAGAAAAAGTCCTTGGAAGCCCCTCAAAGGCCTGACTCCCACTGTGACTACAGGACAGATGGCCTCCCGCAGCCCTCTGCTCTGTATGTATACATGCTAAGGAGTGAAATCAGATATATACAAAGCTACATAATCCTCTGTCAAATGCATAGGAGAGAACCCAAACCTCTAATTTCCTCTGCTAAACCTTCTTGCTACAAAAAATACATTACCAGATATATTTCAGAGCTAGCAGTACTCTATTAGTTTTGTAAGGAATTTCTCAATAAGGATGCTCAATTCACACTACAAATGGATGGATCTAGCACAACTGATGAAACTCGCCATGATATTTAACAACCACGTCTAGTTTTAATGCTAAACCACTGTTAATTTGTCAACTGCAAGGAACAAATATAATAAACACCAATAATTTCAAGTAGTTTGATAACTAGGTATCCTAGAAAGAGTAGGAATCATGCTCACCTTGATTCTTCAGATTCTGTTTCGTCAAAAGACCTGCAAGTAAAGTGAGAGGAAGCTTTGGTCACAACAAAATTAATTTTAAAATTAAAAACACCAAATCCTTTAAGAATCACCAAAGGGAGCAATTGTTTTCTGATCAGTGGATGCATGATGCATTTTAATGAAATGAATGTTGGAGATCATCCAACCACCACTACTTGAAAATGACATCATCCATTTTACTATAAGAGATACACAAGCATTTCCATCTTTCTATCTATGAAGTGTTGGGATACAGTCCCACTGAGGATACTGGCTGATGTCATTACCTGCAAGTGACAACTGCAAGTCTGTAGATTCTGAATCACTTCTGAATCACTCAGGACACTGCCCTAGGCCATAGATCCCTCCAAGTGTAAGAGGTCCTCAAAATTATCTTCAAGTTAACTTGCCTTACCACTGCAGATGCAAAGAGCCTCCCCCAAAGTGGAAAAGGGTCACGTGGCTTTCTGGGGAGCAAGTTCTCATAATGCTTCAGAAGTATCAACCATGCCAGCTTACATAGCAGAAGAAATTCCCCCTTTTACAGCCCACAGCTGCAGAGGTAATACAGCTTCCACTTACAATGTTTGGGGTATTTCTGTAGTCATTACGCTTGTCATACTAAGAATCCCTTCTGCTACTCTAATTAAGAACTCTTCCCAGGGGAACAGCAGTTGGGTCATTGGGGTAGATGTCATCAGAAAGGTGAAAGACCTCATTTTAGAACACTCGGAGATCTTAAAATGATCACAGAATGAACTTCTATTTTGTGCAGATACTATGACTGTAAAACACATGCAAACTATTTCTATGCCATTTTAGTGTTTATGAAAATCTTACGTTTCCGTAGATACTTCAAGATCTAGGAGAAAAATCATACTTCTTCCATCTAAACTCCTTTGCTTTCCAAGAATACTACATTAGACTTCACTTCTGTCTTTTAACAGGCTGGATTTATTTTATGACCTTTTGGGGATATGCAAACATGCTTAACATGAACCTAATGTCCATTTATTTTATAGTGTTAGAGTTGGCAGCAAGACCATTTTAAGTCAATAGAATTGCCTCAGCACTGAGTGAATATGGGCATTTTGGCCTCCATGTATTTTTCAGTAAATGTGAGCTTACCCACAGCTTTCTGCTTTTGGCAAGGTAGGTACATGGCGAACGCTCAGAAAATCAAGAAATATTTTAGGGAGCTCTTCATTTTCTAAAATGACGGTCTGCAAAAAAAGAAAAGGCACAATAGAGACCCTCGTTGTAGAAATATTTTAGATATTGCTCATTTCAAGTTACCAACACATTTCACTCTTTCAGCACTTTTCAATTCTCACTTTTTTACACTTATTTTGGTATGCTTCATTTCAACAGGAAAACCACAGTTCCTGATGAATCACAGAAAAATAGATTCGGCTTATGCTACGACATTCTTTTTCACCTGCCATACCTGGTGCCAGATGCCTCTCAAGCAGAGATGTCTGATTCTGGAACTAAGTTATTGGCATGCTCATTTGTGAATAAATTCTGTTGGATTAAAATAGAAAATAAACCAGCCTCAGCTCAGTGCTTTCATGTTCACCTTACAAAAGACAAATCTTGCATATCAGTGGATAAAAGGAATTCTCCACTTTGTGCAGTTTTATTAATGCATGCTTTGGTAAATCATAACCAGGGAAACTCTTTGCTTTGCTTGACAAGTCTTACAATGTACTCCTTATATCTGCACTATGGGTCCTAATGACAAAGCTCTGACAAAGGCTGTGACCAGCCACATTCTTCCACATTAACGACATAATGGGCACATAATGGCGAGACCCATCCTCTATTTTTCCATTGATGAGATGATTTACAGTTTTCACAAGGCAAACAAACAATTCATCAATTCAACCAATGTCTGACATAAAAGATTAAGCCCCAATTTCTTTACTGTTCATATTGCCATACATTCTGAAAGCACATGTAATTCACATGCAAATGGAAGCCATAAGATCCTCTCTAAAGCCATTCCATTCATAAAAGCCTGATCCAAAGTGAGTGTATGTATTGAAAAAATGCACTGGATTTATAAATAATAGATTGACTCTTATAAGTAAACCTAACCGGGTTCATTCTGCTTACTTTCACATGCTAAGTTAGATGAAATAAGTACAGAGAAGAAACAAGTCTGGTGATAGGAAGAAATACTACTCTGGTTACATTCAGGAGCTAGCTTTTTCCTGTATGTGCATTTTTTTTTTACATTAGAGTATCACAAGGGAGACACAATGAAGGATAGCAGGACCATAAAAACGAAAAAAAGAAGAAAACCTGGAAGAGACATCGAGAAATTGTCTAGATTTTATAGCAGGTTGGTTTGGTTATTTGTGTAAGGAGAACCTACTTAGGGTTAAAATTACCTAAGTTGTGAATGGATTTAAAAAGAGAAACATATTTGAAAACCAAGATATTTGAACATTGATTCTTTTTTAATGTTACATTTGCAAATCTGGATTCAGAGTCTACACTTCTTCAACAGCTGAGGCCATTACTGCTTGAATCATTCAAGCTTGAATTAAGACTATATGGAAAAATGAAGCTTTTGAACTTTTCTGTTCTATATTTTTATGGATTTAAGAAACAAGGAGGTCTGAGATGCTCAAAAGTGTTAAGCCTTTCAGTTCACCTCTATACAAAGATGCTGCATTAAAAAATACCACTTTGTTTGCATTCTGCAAAATCAGCACTCTGGTGCTGCAAAATTTATCCTGTTCTGCATTCAGGTTATGCACAAAAGGAGGGGTGGAGGTGGATGCATATTCAGAGGGTGTGTGAATTGCATAACAATGCATGTGATTGGCTCAAATAAAACCATCTCACTAATTATATGCAGTGAAAAACTGCAAAAGCTGTTTAAAGATGTTTAAGGGCATCTGGTGCTTATATGCAACCTCATACTTACACCTCCTGACAACTTTATCCAAAAGTTGAGCTGCCTGGTGAGGCTGCTGAGTGGAGCAGGGAAGAGAAGGGTACATCATTGTATAAAAAGAAAACTGACAGCTCTTACAAACCTATTTGCTTCTACTTCCACTCACTCCAGATTAATATCTCATTTCATTTATATAATATTTTTCTTCACAACATATATCAAGTCAGCCTAGGTCCTGCTAACTCTGGCCTGCCCAAATATATTTCACAAAAATATGCAAGTAAATAGCACCTGTTTCAATGTGTTAAGCCACAGAGTTTGTTAGCTGTCAGTACTGCTGCTTTGGTGATCACTAAACTTGAAAATGTAGAATTTGCAGAGAAGTAAAGGCAATTTTGCACTGTACTGTATTTGTATGCCACCTCTGTTAATTGGGAATTTTGTCATTTCCAGAATTTTATGAAGGGAGGAATGACTGCATTGAACGAAGGAGAATTTTTCAGCTGATGTAATGTAATGTGACATGCATTTTAAGCATTAAAAAAAAAAAAAGAAGGTACAAGTTAATGACAATAATAAGGGGAGAGCAAATTATCTTCTGGCTTGACTTCATTGGTTTTGATACAACGAAGGGCCAGACCATAATCTTGCCATTTAAAATACATGGTGGAAACCAAACTGAAAGAGAAAAAATAAAACCCCAAACCTGGGAACAAAACAGAAAACCCAAGCCAACTGGATTAAGTGTGTCTGTCTAGATACATTTTTCTATCTCTGGTGGCCCGAAGTGGATTTATAGAAAAAAATGTAAGCATTTGAACTTCCTGTTTAAGTTCAAAACAATACTTTAATATCAGAAATAATTGTAATTGTCTTAATTTTCCTGGAACAACCCATAATGCACCAGGTTTTTTACTTCTGTCTAAAAACTTCTAAGAAATACATATTTTTCAAGCCTGATGGTCTTTAGATGATAGCTGAGCAGAAAATGAACCAGTAGATAAAGTCTCTCAACCTATAATTATCTATAATTTGTGATCACTACCTATAATTTGTGATGTAATGTGTTCAACTGTAGCATTTGCTCAAGTGAATATGTATATGATGCTGGCTTGTAAGCATGACTACTACCTTGTTTTCTCTGCCATTAGAAACCTAAATATTATCAAAGAAATAAAACCTCACAGTTTGATTACAATGTGAATTTCTAGTCCATCCAAATTCTACCAAGATATTAGCAATGAGCTTCAAATATGGGCCCCAGAGTGCTAAGCAGATTAATTAAAAAAAAAACCAACAGCAAAACCAGCCAAGCATGGTTTTTTCCTTCCTAAAATTAAAAAAAAAAAAAAAAAGGCAAAATAAAACACCTAACACAACCTCTAGCAAATTATTTGGGAAGTGACTCCAGAAATACATTTTTCCACTCATTGATTTCAGCTGAACTAAGAGTATAAGTGCCATATTTTCTAGGAAAATTATAAAGGGTGTTTATCTGTTACTGTCACACTTTAATGAAACTACTCGGTGCTTCAGGAAAAAAACCCACAACAGCACACAAGGGAAAGCCTGATGTTTACATCAGCAGAAATGTCTTTTTCATTGAAAGGGTTCAATTATTATTATGTAACACAAATCACAGAATCTCCAATTTTTCTACCTTATCAGTTTCATAAAATCATCATCCCTGAGGATGTAATTGATTAGTTGCACATGTTCTTTCAGTGACATCTGAAATATTTAATTGTCGGTTATCTTTTGTCCTTCAGTAAGTAAAATACAGTCACAAAATTGCAAAGGGACTTGTTCTGCCTTAACCTTGGCTAGATGCCATCATGCAGTGGAAAACAGTGCTAAAATATCACAGGATAATGCTCTCCAACAAGGGAGACATATAAACACCATAATGATTTCCCATGAGTTTCCTTTTTAGAAAATTGTCGCTAAAGCCAGGGTAAATGGTGACATATCTTCACAGAGGACACTGTGAAATCGAACACTGGCATTCTAGTTAGGCCCAAACCTACTCATCAGCCAATTATACCAGTAACTGAACATCTTGCTGAAAACCTGAACAAGACCACTTCCCTAACCTTCAGAGATCATGCTACAGGAATGCCTTGTTTTCACATGTTTTTGTTATTATTATTGTTTAAATAATTAATATTGTTATTGTTTAAAAATCAATTTCTTACAGTCACCTATCATACTTTCTTAAGGTTGCTGAAACAGCTGTTGGAAAGCAAGAAATGAGAATGGAGTTGGGAGCTGAGCTACAGACTATTCCATTCAATCGGGTTTAGTCTGAAGTGCAGTACTATTAGGGTGAAAAAGTTCATGACAATTTTTCCTCTCTTCACAGGGAAAGATGCTTCACAATACCTAATTCACTGGTGCAGCTAAAATGGGGGACAAGAAAATCAATACATTCCAGCTACAGTAAGTAGGCTGGAGTGTCAGTCTCCACTGGGACCAGAAACCACATCTTTTAGAACATTTTAGAGACTACATTCTTCCATTAACCTGCTTTTCCTGAACTGCTTTACACAGTCCCATGAAATGATAAAAAGGTTATCAAAAGAAGACATTAACTAAAAGCCAAGTAGACAAAGGAACCAGATTTCTAAGAATAAGCTTTCCCTCTTAATTTTTTAAAGTAATAACAAGTACAATCGTTTTATATTACCTATTGAGAAGAATTCGCTCTCTTCTTCAGTGAGGATGTTGTTACAGGTTATCAACTAGAATTATTTCTAAATAAGTTGTCACACTAAAGACTTTCCACTTTTCCTTACTACAAAAAATATTCACATTTTTAAGAACAGGAGGAGATTGTCAAACATGCTTGTAATTCTGTATAAAGATACAAAAAGCATGTAACAACACAGAAGTGATGCTCCACATGAAGCACCAGCTAGCTAAAACTCCCACACTCACATCAAAATGGAGTGAACAGAAAGAGTGCCATCACACAGTGGACCTTAAAAGGGAACAAATATGGACTGTAGGCATTATAAGCCAATATACTTCCAATGGAGATCCAGAAGCTCTATCTGAACTATATGAAAGTTTATGTAAAGTCACTAAAGTTTTTTTTTTTTTAAAAAGACATCTGAACCTCAAGAATGGAGAATAGTACAAAAATTCCTGCACCAACTTTCAGATCAATTTGTTATGTTTCCAAAGAGCTTACTACTCACATGATATTTCATAAGTAAAGAATATCTCTCTCTCTCTCTCTTAGCATTCTCAAGCTATATAGAGAATAAATTAACTAGACGAAAGGGAAGCCCGGTAGGTGAAACAGCTGCTGGATCATAATTGAAAATGTGTATGCAGAAATTCTTGAGTGTCTATAACTTACTAACATTTTTACTTAGGCTTTATCTAACCTTATTGCAAAGCAGTTAACTCATTTTGATAATTTTGTTTATCACATAGGTCTTTAGGCTGAGAGCACTTCCATTAGAAAGCTCGTTAAAAACATAATTCCAACTAGTATTTAACTACTAACTGCAGAGCAGATTGACTTGAGGTTAAGTTTACAAATACAGTCATGTCTCCTATATCGTGCACCCATGGTCTTAATCGGGGTCCATGAAGCCCTACTTCTGTGCTGAACGGCGGCTACGCCACCACTGTTGCTGCCCACACCGCTGCCACCATATGCACTGCTGCCACCGCCCACACCGCCTACGCTGCCGCCACCACTCGCGCTGCCCACACTGCCACCACCACCCATGCCGCCCATGCTGCTGCCACCGCCCGTGCCGTCACTGCTGCTGCCCGCGCCACCGCTGCCGCCTGTGCCGCCGCCACTGCTGCTACAGCAGCAGCAGGTCACACATGCGCAGTTGCAAGAACATGTCTCCTTCACTACTAAAAAGTCATGCCGCTAAGATCTGAAGCCGCAATATGGGGGGCGCGAAGTGGAAGAGGGCCAACTGTATAACCCAATAGATGTTAAAATTAAAATATTGAATTTTTTTTGAAAAGTAAGAACATAATTTAGTAAGAACAAACTGTGAATCCCTCTTCAGGAAAACAGGAGACTAACTCTTGAAATACTAGAAACAAAGTGCAACTACAATTCCTTTGAAAAATAAAAATGAAAGGAAGTGGTCAATATAATTTCCTGAGAAACTGCTCAAAGGATTGGAGGTTAACACAAGCTAGATGAGAAATGAAAGAATCAACAGAGAAAAAGGAGAAGAAGCAGAAGGGCAGGCCAGGTTAATGATATTATGAAGATTTAGTAGGAACAAGAAAGGCTTTTAAAAACAAGTAACAGGAAAAGGTAATACAAAGAGTAAGTAGATCCATTAATGACAGACCCAAAAATAGATGCTGATTTAAAGTATCTGAATGGAAGTATTTTTCAGAAGTTACAGGAACACTAAGACAATGGACAATTAACAAGTAATCAAGACCATGTCAATAATGCTGGTGATAACAAACAGGTGCAGGAATACATTACACAATAATATATATTCCGGCTCGGAGTGGCCTGCTAGACTGTGAGGGATCTAGGTTGGTGTTATGCTCTGCGATGTGCTCTCGGTCTCCTTACGGGTGCTAGATGGTGAGTTGGACTAGATGATCCTTGTGGGTCCCTTCCAACTCATAATATTCTGTGATTCTGTGATTCTGTGAACTCAGTAGACCCAGGAAATACACACTCTAGGATGGTACAGAAATCAGGTAGTTAGGCTTGGAAAAGTTTTCTAAAGCGTACAGGGAAAGAAGCTTTGTAAAAAAGCACCTACATTTACAATCACAATACAACAGTAGGTTGCAGTACTCTTCTCTGAAACTTTAAGGGAAATAAATGCAAATCTGCTGTAGAAAAAAACCACACACAACATTCAGAGCAAGCATCCTGCCTCACTCACCATGCTCTCTGCCAGCCCCTCTCCCACAGAAAGCTCCAATGGGCATTGTAACGGAGCATCAGCACACTCACCTGAGACAAGCAGCATCTGAGTCCTCTTACACAACCCCTCAGACCAACACAGTCACTGAAAAATGCCAGAATATCCTCATAAAATACTATAAATACAAACCAGCCATGAGAACTGCACTCAGAGCAATTCACCTCACCAGAAGCTCATGCATTTTCCCTGTTTAGGAAGTTTCTGCTGCCCGTTATCAGAGCTTTATGAGACACCAGTTGTCTATAAATTACAGCTTGAGGAACATTATGGGAAGGGACCTCTAACACAAAAAACAAGGAACAAAAAGGTGGAAGAAATGTAGTTGCAAACTACTACACCTGAAAAGTAACTGATAGGTTTTGTTTTCTCTCACAGTCAGGTGCTCCCCTCCTCCTATGCTGATCCTGCACTGGAAAGAAGATTGCATGAAAAAAAGAGGCAAAACCCTGCCATGGGATATGATTAGGTAATTAAACACAATCATAAATGCATCAACTCCTTTAAGGTCCATAAGCTGGTACTGGAAATGTCAGTTCTAGATTTTACATATTTGCAAATGCTTTAAATGTCATGCTTTAGTGTATGTTCTTAGTATGCAATAACCCTTTCTTAGAACTGTAGAATCATTTAGGTGGGAAAGGTCTTTAAGATCCTCGAGCTCAAGCTTTAACTCAGCACTGTCAAATCCATCACCCTTAAGTGCCACATCTACACATCTTCTAAGTACCTCCAGGGATGGTGACTAAACCCACTTCCCTGGACAGCCTGTTTCCAATGCTTAACTACCCTTTCATTGAAGGAATTTTCCCCCAGATTTAATCCAAACCTACCCTGGCAAAACAAAAAGGTAAATCCTCTCATCCTCTCACTTGTTACCTGGAAGAAGAGGCCAGCCTCCACTCTGCTACAGCCTCCTTTCAGACGTACATAGTGATAAGATCCCTTGCACAGAGCCTCTTCTTCTCCAGGCTAAACAATGGCAGCTCCCTCAGCCACTCTGCATAAGACTTGTGCTCCAAACTCTTCAACAGCTTGGTTGCCCTCCTTTGGACACACTCCAGCACCTCAATGCCTTTCTTCTATTAAGGGGCCAAGAACTGGACGCAGAACTCAGTAGTGCTGAGTGCAGGGGGATGGTCACTGCCCTGGTCATTTTGGCCATGCCATTGGTGATACAGGCTATAATAACATTGGCCTTCTTCTCCACCTGGGCACACTGCTGGTCATGTTCAGCTGACTGTGGGCCAGCACCACCAGGTCCTTTACCACCCAGCAGCTTTCCAGACACTCTGTACTCAGCCTGTAGCATTGCCTGGGGTTGTTGTGACCCAAATGCAGGACCCAGCACTTGGCCTTACTGAACCTCATACAATTCGGCCTGTCTGGATCCCTCTGCAGAGCCTTCCCACCTCCAATAGATCAATACTCCTAGCCAACTTGGTGTCATCTACCAACTGAGAGAGGGTGCACTCAATCCCCACATCCAGACCATGGATAAAGATATTAAATAGGGCTCTCCCTGATACGGACCCCTGGGGAATGCCACTGGTGATCAGCCAACCACTGGATGTAACTCCATTCATCTCTACTCCTGGCCCGGCCACCCAGCGGAGTGTGTTCACCCAAGCCATAAGCAGCCATTATGAAGTCATCAGCATTCACCATTGACATATTTAAACTCTGAATACTCATACTTCTGTTTTCCTGGTTTTGTGTTGGTTTTGTTTTGTTTGTTTGAATCTTCATCAAAGCATTTTGGTCTCTGTACGGGTGTTAGGTGGTGAGTTGGACTAGATGATCCTTGTGGGTCCCTTCCAACTCATAATATTCTGTGATTCTGTGATTCTGTGATTTCTCTAACTGAGATAATAAAATACACAGAAGTGTATTTGCATTCATAGTAACAATTCAGCAGGATCACACAGTATTCTTTTGAAAGGCCTAAGAGAACTCAACTGATGAATTTTCTGAATTAACAACAGTGTATACCACATTGTTTATGGCTGCTTTAGAACCAGAAAACTAAAAAAATTACAACAACAATAATAAAAATAATAGAGTACCATGAGAGAACTGGGAATTTACAAACTGATATGCCTGTACCAGGGAAGTTATTAACAACTACAGTAACAACTACATGCCTGAATGGAAACAAACCATAGGGTTTCTGTGATTGAAACAAGACTCCGGTTAGATGGTTACTGAATTAGATATTGCAATAAAGGAGACTGTTTCAAAGCTTACTGCAACACCTCGAATGATCAGTATGTACAGATAAAGGTGGCCCTGTTGATTGAGCCTCCTTTTAATTCCAAAAGCCTTTGACAAAGCCCCCAACCAAAGGCTGTAAGGAAAACCCAGCAGTTTAAGAAGATAAATAAGTTGTTACAAGTCCTTAAAGAGAGGTTAGGAGAACACAGCTCCAAGTGATGCATATCAGAAAACCCATAAAAAAAACCATAGATGGACGTTAGAATGACCAGTAATTGGAGGACTGAGGTGACAGGAGCTACAACAGTATTTTTACTTCTTTTTAGCATCATAAGAAATCTTTCACAGCTCTAACTCATTTTTCTGATTTTACTGAGAACAAGGAAAGAGACAGATGGTTAGTAAAGTCTGAGGAAGCGTTCTATGAAAAGAAGTCTTGATCTCCACAGGAATGACAATTTCATGCAAATGTCATATAAAAACATTTAGAAACCATGTGAGGATGATTTTCTTATCGGCACTGTTTCTACAAGGTCCTGTAACAAAAATGCTATTCAACTCTACAATAACTTCTTATTTCCCCTCTCTGATATTTTCTTGTCGGATGTTTTGGGTCAGAGTAAACTCTTGAGAAATGACTGGATATTCCCTTTGAAACTAATTAGACTAAGCAGCAGGTACCCACTCCAAAGTCCAAACAAGACAATGTAGAAAGCACTGGGAATTCACTGCACCTGGGGTTAATGAACTCAATTGTGCAATTTTTGCTGAGTTAAAGCATGCAGTAACATAACTTATGAAATATACAATCGGGTCTTCTATACCATGGGACTGCAGTCTTACTCGGANGCACCCAGGACAGGGCAAGCAGTGGAGCTGCCACCGTGCCCGGGACGGAGGAACCGGTGGAGCTGTCCCCGCCCTGGCANACCTGGGGTTAATGAACTCAATTGTGCAATTTTTGCTGAGTTAAAGCATGCAGTAACATAACTTATGAAATATACAATCGGGTCTTCTATACCATGGGACTGCAGTCTTACTCGGATCCTGTGAAGCCCACCTTCTGCATTGATTGGCAGCTCATTAATATGCAAATTTGCCCTGCACGCTCAGACAGCTCCCCGGCGCTGTTTTGGCACTGTGTTGGTGTGTATTGGTTGCTGCGGTGCCTGTGCCAGGGTGGAGGGGAAGGGGCGGAGTAGCGGTGGCTGCGCCCAGGACGGGGCAAGCGGCGG
>WEKX01005406.1:4284-20343 GCA_013390025.1 Pitta sordida | reverse complement strand
CCCGGGACGGAGGAACCGGTGGAGCTGTCCCCGCCCTGGCAGCGGCAGCTGTGTGGGTTGATTTGCATATTCATGACTGCCGCATTGAATATTCATGTGTGCCAGGTCATGCACGTGCTGTTGCAAAAAGGGACCTCCTTAATAGCTCAAAAATCATCCTGCTAAGATGTGAAGCCGCAGTATGGGGGGCACGAAATGAAAGAGGGATGACTCTATTTAGATTTATATGGTGGTGGTTTTGTTTGGTTGGGTTTTTTTTTAGTTTTGAGTGTTGGTAGCCCTTTCAGTACAAAATGTGATGTTGAATAAGGACTCTAAGCTATTTTGTAATGTTGGAAGAGTAGCTGCAAGGAAATTGTTAAGTTTTGGGTTAAAAACTCTGTAACTTCTTCAAATTTTAATCAGCTTTATTGGCAAAAGAAAGGCAAAAGTCTGTGTGGGGGGTCTTTTTTCTTGGGCTTTTTTTTCCTTCCTCCTGATTTGCTAATATACTAAGAGTTTACTCTGACATCCTAATTCAACAGTTAATGAGTTGGTTTTTTACACAATGGCAAAGAAGTACAGAGTAAGTTTTGACCACTAACAAACTCAGAAATAAGAGAGACAAAGGGGCTGAAGAAAAGTGGAGTTAGTCTTAACAGTACAGATAGCTACTAGAGAAATACAACAAGAATATAAATGTTTTCGTTTAAATCTGTAAAAGCAAAGGGATTTCTCATAGCAATACTCTAATAGAGAAAACACTGTTTTAAAACACACACTTTTCCACATTCTATTATATTAACTTCTGTTTGTAAACATTCTTATGTTTTAAACATTTTCTAGCCCCATAGGAGAGCAAGAACAAATCAACTTGGAACAACACAGTAAATGCTGTGCTGACAGTGTTAGTCATTGATTAAAAGGCATCTGTTTTCTGAAAAAATTGTCCAGATCTCTTCACTTTGAAAAAGACTCATAAGAAATGTCTACTCTGGATTGAAACCAACAGATTAAAGTCCAAGATCCAGAAAATCTCTTCTGCCCTGCTTGAGTCACAGAAGCAGTATAACAAATGGTCAAGAGGTAGGGACACATAACATTAAAAAAACTTAGACAACATTACATAAATTACACAGGCAAGTTGAAATCAATGTCAGAGAAGAGAAATTTGAATAGATGAAGTAGGACATTTTTTAACAGACACTAGTATGCATGTTTAAATCAAGTTCTTGATAAATAACTAGTTGCTAACTATGCTGTGACAATGTTTTTCCAGGGATCATGTCTCACTTATTATTTAAATTTAAAAGGAATACCATAGAAGACATGGAGGACAGCAAGACCGTTATAATGCAATAAATTAGTTTATTTTCAAAAAAAACATAAGAGCAGGAAGATGCTCAGTACTGTTCAAAAATAACAGTAAACATTTCCAGCAGTAAGAGTCACTGAAGAACAGCCCAGTGGGCAAGAAAGCCTTTAATAAGTATTGTCAAAACACTTAACTGGTCCAGTTTTGTCATCGAGAGTCTGAGTTTATTAACTCTCAAAGTACCACAGTTGTGGATCTTGACAGACAGGTTATTTCTCTGTTACAACATCCTGATCCAGGACCTTACCCTGCTCCTCAGTACCACCCACCATACTACTCTTCCAGAAATATTTAAATATTTAATATCAATATTTAAATGTGCAACATTTAAATTATTTAAAATCTTTTGTCTAAGAACAAACATGCCTATACTCTATTTGCTGAAACCTTCTTCTATCATTTATCTATCTGCATTTCATTCAAATCTGGCAAACAATTAAAGATCTAGTTCATGCCAAAATTCTGCATTAAACATCCTTCCACATAAACTTTCAGAGAAAATTGTCCTTGCTGTATGTTTCTGTGTGTGTTCCCCATTACAGGAGAGATTCAGCAGCAAATTATTAAATTCTGCATTCTTCGGTGAAATGAAGCACAAGCCCTATGAGGAGCAGTTGAGGGAGCTGGCGTTGTTTAGTCTGGAGAAGAGGAGGCTGAGGGGAGACCTTCTTGCTCTCTACAACTACCTGAAACGAGGTTGTAGCCAGGTGGAGGTCAGTCACGTATCTCAAGCAACCCCTGACAGAGCAAGAGGACGCAGTCTCAAGTTCCATCAGGGGAGGTTTAGGCTTGATATTAGGAAGAATGTCTTCACTGAAAGGGTGATCTGCCATTTGAATGGGCTGTCCAAGGAAGTGGTGGAGTCACCGTCCCTGGAGGTGTTTAAGAGTAGGCTGGATGAGGCACTTAGTGTCATGGTTTAGACGATGGCTTGCTCTTGGATTATAGATTGANTACCTGAAACGAGGTTGTAGCCAGGTGGAGGTCAGTCACTTATCTCAAGCAACCCCTGACAGAGCAAGAGGACGCAGTCTCAAGTTCCATCAGGGGAGGTTTAGGCTTGATATTAGGAAGAATGTCTTCACTGAAAGGGTGATCTGCCATTTGAATGGGCTGTCCAAGGAAGTGGTGGAGTCACCGTCCCTGGAGGTGTTTAAGAGTAGGCTGGATGAGGCACTTAGTGTCATGGTTTAGACGATGGCTTGCTCTTGGATTATAGATTGAACTTGATGATCTCCTAGGTCTCTTCCAACCTTGCCAATACTGTGATACTGTGAAGTGTTTGCAGAATCAAGCCCAGTATACTGCAGTATGATTTTGTCTTACTAATGAATCAAGTGTCTTTACACAAGTAGGGAAAAACATGGTAAATCAAAAAAACACAGCAGCTAAGTCTTGTGGCGTGGAGTTTGGGACACTAAATTCTGGGTGCATTTTACAAGCCTAAGTACATGCCCGCTTGCTTACAAATTCCATCTGCATTGTGAATTAATCACAGAATCACAGAATATTATGAGTTGGAAGGGACCCACAAGGATCATCTAGTCCAACTCACCATCTAACACCCGTGCAGAGACTGAAAGCCCATCCCAGGACGGTAACACAAACCTAGTTCCCTCACAGTCTAGCAGGCCACTCCAGGCCGGAAGGGACCCAGGATCATCCAGCCCCACACCCCTCAGCTAGACCATGTCACTAAGCCCCTCATCGAGTCTATGTCACCAGAAGTGCTAAAACTGGACAAATTAACCCCCTTCTCTGAGAATACAGAAACCCTGCTTCTTGTTTGCACAGAGTTGCAAGGTTTTCCAAGTTTTTTCTTGCAAAAAACCCAACCCCAAAACAATCCTCCAAACACCCCACTCTTCCTTTTTCCCTCCTGCCACCCTTGCAAAAAAACCTCACCTCTTTTTCAGAGAAATGAGCATGCCTTGTTACATGCTGCTCTGTAACTGTAAGAGCAAATCAATAGCAGCTGAATGCCATCTGCTTCGGGCAGCAGAACAGCACCAAAAGTGTGAGCAATGCATCTTCCCTTATTGAAAGGTTATTTTATGCAAGTAAACAATTCATCGTCTTCTTGCACGCTTGATGCTCATTTACCACTTTTGATCAATAAAATATGCAAAACAACAAAAAAATTGAATCCTAAGAGTAATTCTGATGCCCGTGTGATAGGTAATCAATATCAGGTCTCTGTTCAGTAAGACAGGCAGTAGGGTAACTCCTTTATTGTATGAACTCAGGAGAAAGTGTATCTTGTTACCTATAAAATGCATTGAGGGAGTGAGAAACAGGATTTCTATCTTGGAAATTAAAAAAAAAAAAAAGAAGCAGGAAGCACTATTTTAATATTTCCCCCTAACTATGCAAAGTGTGCTAATGCGAACTTGCTTGATAATGTGTTGCAATGAATCTGTTGTTATGCTGTTGATACAGCTATTCTATCTTTAACATAGATATTTGATTAAACTGTAGTCATTACAAGACATACTTTGGACAACATCCTCAATCTGTTTCCCTTTGAAGCTTCTCGACCTTATTAAGCCTCAGTTTTCAATGTAGTTATGTTTCAGGTGAACTCAGTTTTTCTGTTAAAAACAAACTGCTGTGGGAATTTCTTTTGCACGGTGTTTCTTTTAGTCAGACCACAAAATGCCTTATTGCATTAAGCCTCCTGACAATAGATTCAAGTAGAATACTTCTCTCCCAACAAAGAAAATGACATCATTTTTAGAGATATTGCAGAACAAAACTTCCAATTTAAACAGTTTCCTAAAACCCAACAAAATACTTAAAATAACAGTTGCTACTCACAAAGGCACCCTACTCTGATGAGTCAAGTATCCTAATATTAAAAAAACCAATAGCCCTACTCTTCTTTGAACAGCAATTTTGCAGATTCTATCACAAAGCCATAAATTAAGGTGCACTGTATGTTCTGATCTGCACTTAATGCTGCATTTTTTAAAATCTTCTTTCCTGCTTCTTTGTAGAAACATAATTATTTGGGCATGTAGCCTTTGCATACTTTTGGTTATTTGAATTGAAAAAAGCCTTGCTGTTCCTCTCTAGAAGAATATCATCTACTGAGCTTCCATTTAAGAGGACTAATCAGTACAAGACTTAAAAAAACCCCAAAAATAAAAAAAAAAAACCAAAACAAACAATTCCCCTACCCCCAGTTTTCTCTGTATTTTCAATGCAAAGATACTTCCCAATGTGCTGGCCATGGGCTTTGAGAAAAGATTTATTGAAGTGAAACCAAACAATACTGAATAAAAACCAATTTCACTGTAAGATTAGAAACAAACACTAACTTGCAGACAAATAGCAGCACTTCTACACAGGAAAGGCAAAAAATCTCTTGTTTATGGTTCAGTTCACATAAATCATGCAAAACCAAGACAACTGGAAGACCTATAAATCATCTTGTATAGACTTTTAAAGGTAACTATTGGTAATTAAAAAAGAACATATTTGCACATTTGGAAAAAGTTCTGACCAACCAATGAAACTTAATGAATATAAGATAGGTTTGGGGTGTATTTAAATGTGTCAATTAGAGGCAGATTTGTAAGCAAAAGTTTAGAATTTTTGTTTTATAACCTTGTAAGACCCCAAACATTTATAGTACTAACAAGCAGCTGCCCTTTCTACGCAAAGTAGCTTGGATCATGTTCCTTCTGCACCCCTTCTTCAAAAATGTTTATGAGTTTATATGAACTCCAATATGCAGTTTGAACACATACACAGAAGCCAAAACAATTTTGATCAAATTAATAATACAGAACTAGTAGTGAAAGTGCAGTAGCTTAGAGTCAATGACCCAACTAGCAGCAAGGGTATAATTTAAAGTCAGAAATTTCCAGTGCATGCACCGTTAGCCACAGTGAACCTGTTACTGCTCTAAAGGGAATTGTTTGCCTCTTATTAGATTTTCTACCGCACAGCCATAAGTGATAAATGTACTGCTGTACTCACTGTCAAGTTAATCAATGCTGCCAAAGTTTTGTTGACCTAACAGTAATCCATAAAGTGAGCGGCATTTTCTCTATCCCTATGACATATCGGTCCTCAGTAGGGATACAAATCTTACAACAGCTTCTTAAAAAAAACCAAACAAAAAAACCCTCACCAAAGCAAAGCCAGGGGAAAAAAAGATATTTTCAAAATTCTGTCTTTAAATTAGCAGACTGTGAGAGCGCCTTGCTAGGCTGATAAATTGCTTAAAAATGAGGGCCACACAGTGGATTCAGTTTGATGGCTGAAATACTAGCAGATTAGGGTAACTTCACAGAGGATACAGCCTTGCCTACTAAAAGATGGTAAAAAATAGCTTCAGAATTCTTTCAAGGAAACAGTTGTGAACACAATTTACATGTGACTATAGATTAGTCCACTGGTTCAAACAAAATACAGTGTAGCAATTCTGAAGACAGTAATGAGAAAACAATAATAAAAAATCACCAGCAATAAAACTTGTCTATTGCTGCGTCTAGCTGTGTTTCACAGTCCATGAGCAGCATCACCACTGGAAAGAAGAAAAAAGTCTACCACGGAAAGAATCCCTGGTAGAACAAACTGCTCTATAAACAACTTCTGCCATGCTCTCACAAGCTATTATAGACACATGAAATATGAATTGCCATTGATTTTTCTTGTAGAGGTCACTCTGCTCCATTTTTTATGCTATCTAGGCATTTATTTGGGTGGCAAACTGACAAGTTTTTAAAGAATTAACGGAGCAATCTAATCCTTGCTCAATTGCAGGTACTTCATTATGGTTCTGTTCCTTGATACTTGTCCCTCCCAAAACTCACTAGCAAGAGATTCCTTGATAAAGGTGAGTAATGATGCAATAACTTTTGAAAAGAGACCATCTTAACTTGGTCAGTGGATGCTTATTTACCTTTTATGTTCTGATGTCAGACAAGCAGCATCAGCTGGAGGGCGCATTTGTCACAGCATAGCAATTCTGCAGACAATGTTCTGATTTGGCTAAAATCTCTTCATATTTTTGTTAAAAGAGGGATGACTTCCCCAGAATGGAGAAACACGGTTGCAGTTTAGCCTTCTAATAGAAGCTAAATAGCTACCTGTATTAAAATACTGCTAGAACTGCTCTCTATAAATCTCATATTTTTCGTGTTATATGTATTCACACTGAACAATTGCTCAATGTTCCTCACTCACCAACCAAAGAACTACTTAATTATGGTCAGCAAATGCCACAAATGAGGTTGAAATTGAGAATCATAGATTCATGAAACATATCTCATGGCACTTTTAGACACCAATCTTCTTCTATCATTCATTCTGGCACAAGTACAGTACGTCCCCAGTGCATCGCGACCTCGCGATTGCGACCCCGGCAATTTGCGATATAAATCTCCCGCAGTCCGGTTTCAGGCATTTCCAAGGTTCCCTTGCTGGCGCATGCACAAATGCCTCTGTTTTGCCGAGGGGCAGTGCCAGCTCTCCCTCTGGAGTGGGACTTGGGCCAGCCCCACGGGGAGGGCACGCAGTTTCTGTGGCTCGCTGGGGGCTGTGGGATGAGGATGGCCACTGCAGAATTCAGAGCAGGGCCCTGTGTGGCGTGAGGCGCCAGGTGAGGATGAGTCCTCCACATGCCTACGCTTAATTAATGCAGGTCCCTGAGTGTCGCTCGCCCGCCCGTGTGTGCGGAGCACCTGCAAGCTGCGAGCGGGCAGTGCTTGTGTGCATGCATTTGTGTTATTGTTTCCTTGGCTATGGGTGGGGAAGGGAAGTGCCCCAGGAAAGTGGGGCTGGCCACGGCATGTCAGCGGGACATGCTCACTCTGCTGCCGCAGCCCGCCCGTGGGGCTGGGATGCGGGACAGGGACTTGGGGAGGGGACATGGGGCAGGGACACACGGCAGGGATGAGCATGGGGACCGGGGAAGGGGCAGGGGAGCAGTGGTGCGGGGTTTTCGCTGCCAGTGGCAGATGCGGAAGCGACAGCGTGGCTGAAGAGAAGTCCAGGGATTCTTGGGGGCGGGTGCCCCGAGGCAGGGCACAGAAATGCTTCTCTTTCCTCCTGTGTGCTGGGAGAGCCCATGGGGAGGAGTCAAAGAGGCTCCCCAGCGCTCCTGATTGGCTGGGGGTGGAGCAATGGGCGTGGCCTGCATGCATATTAATGATCTGCATGTATTTGCGAGTTTGAGGTTTTGCAAGGCCCGTGGGCTGTCCTGTTACTCACGAAGGATGGGGTATAACTGTATTTTGCCTCTGCGTTTCCCATGCGGGAAGAATTTGCAAAAAGGCCATGTTGCGCCCCTCCTTGCCAGTGGTTATTCTGTCTCTGAAGGCTCTGTTTTGCCCTACAAGCAAGCTTTGTCATCTGAAGCTAAGGTTAAATTGTTACTTAAGTCACATTTCAATGAAAAGACAGAACAGTACTGTAATGCTGAGGCACAGAGAGATTATTCAGACTCTAGACTCCATGATGAGGAAATAAAACAGTGCAAGTACGGCTGGAGAGGGGCTAACCCAAATTCAAAGCAGATGTGGACATAAGGGTTCAGAAAAGATTTATAATAGAACTGAAATCTACAAAACTTCTTGTATTCTCTGTTGACTAGCCAATGAGATGACCTTCAACACATGACCATCAGAAGACAACACAATGACTGATAAGTAGATTGAATAAACCAGTAAAAGGGACAAAATTAAATTCCAGAGCAAAAACGAAAACAAGGAAAGGTTACAAGATGGGTAGTTGAAAGAATCTGAAATTGAAAGAATTTGCTATATGGATATACAAAGGAGAATATGGTAGTTGTAACTGGTAAATAGACAAGGAAAATAATTTACATCTCTCCATCAACACATTAATAAACTCAGCCTCTCCACCTATTCTGTCTCACAATGGACTTGTCTCTGACTTCCTTAGTGAACATCATCGCTTTATAAAAGTGGGCAAAAATATTTGATCAAACTAGAGCAATTTGGATTCTGTTTGTTTGTTTAAGCTTTGGGCATTTGGGTTTTTTTTGTTTTTGACACATTAGATTTTTGTTTGAGATGTCAAGTCTGGCTGCTGGACCACTTCACTAAAATGCTGCCTGTAAATTTAAAATTATTAATACTCTTCCTAGGTATGTGCATTAGACCACAGTTATCAAGAACCTCCTACACCATTAGGGCAAATTCATCACAAACTCCACTAATCTTTATTTCCAACACAATGAAAAGACCCCAATATATTATGGCAACTTAATCTTGCAGTTCACTTTCTCATGATTCTAGCATTTCAATCTGGATAACTAGTTCAGATCACATAATTGAACTTGCCTGAATTTGATTAATTATAAAAAATTCTACCTGATAAACAGATAAGCACTACTGCATGGCACATAAATACAGTATCATTACAAAGCCACAAACTGTTTCTTAATCCTGAAGTTACACAACTGCTGCTGTTCAAAAGTATTAGCACATAGGTCGCTGCATGACCTTGACTAAGTCCAAACATACAGAGAAACTGCTAATGGGATAATGTGGAGATGGCAGCTTAAATGCTGGTGGCTGCAAGATATAGACTCTGAATCCTGTGTATGGTCTTTCCTCCTCTGTAATCTCCTGTGGCTTTATGAGTGCTTTGGAAATGAGGAACCTTCTCCACTGAACCATTGTGAGAGCTGGATCCCACTCTGAAAAGCTCATCATCTCAGGATGCCTTGACATCTGGAGAAACTAGGAGAGGTTTCACTTGTCTAACTTCCTCATGATTTCTTGGGGATATCCTGCATATTTTTCAGAAGCCAGCATTACAGGGACTACTTGCAAAATCACAGTTATTCAGAACACAACTGTGATCTCCTAGTGACTTGCCAGCAATGATACATAAGAAAAATACCTGGGTTAAAGTGCTGTACCTGTTAAAGCATATTTGTTGTGAGCTGATAATGACACCATACTATCACAGCTATGAATGCTGAATTTCTTAATGATGATAATATTCTGAAAATAAAAAATATGAAACTCAAAAACTGGAGGAAGAACTCCCCCAGTCAGCTACACGTAACTAGAATGACATTTTCTCAGAAGGTTTTATTGGGAAAGCTATCACTGACCTTTTCATTTTCCTAGAACAGACATACCCAGTGGGTTGCAACAGCATAAGAAATAAGACTTTTATCCAACCATTTTAAAACTGTAATTCTACAAAAGCAGACTCCAGCCACATTGCTGCTGTAAAGGCCAGAGATGCACCACACAAACTGACATTCTAAGAGAACAGCTTTAGAAGTGGTGGCAGCTGGTATATTTGTGCTGTCAGTTTATGTGAATGACGTTAACACACAGAGCAGCAATATAACTTACCTAGCCAAGTAATTCTGTAAAAACTGCCTGAGAAATTAGTCTGCTTAGTGTGTAACAAACCATGTGTATTGTCTCCTGCCTTCTTGATAGAGCACATTACTCCAAAGCAGAATATACGCAACATGTATCAACAACCAAACCAACATGTAATACTTTTTTGAACAAATTAATAGTCAGAACCTGTAAGTTTATTTCAGTATCTAAGGGAACAGAGAGGTTTTCTCCTTATGCACACATTGCCAAAAGGCTGGCACTGAAGGAGAGCATCCAGGTGGTTTTCTATGTTTTATTCCTAAGAGAAATATCCAGAGGACCTACATGAAGTATGACATTTATACCATGGGGGCAATGCAATTTGACATGTACAGGAAGAAAGAAATGCCCATCAAAAAGGTCTAGATATGTACCAATAGGGACACTCACCTTAAAGAGGAATCAAAATCCAGGGCACTAGGCTATGTCTCTACCTACCATAGGGGTTACTGATTATTAACATAAGCAAACCACTCAAAGAGATTACCAAATATTGTAGAATATGCAGGGTTTTCTTATGCTTTAGATGCAATGGAGTAAATCTTGTAAATCAGTTCTGAATTATAGGATATGTGATTTTCCCATGTCCTTTATTTCTGTACAGCAGATAAAATTTTCCTTTGTGCTTAGTGGCTACTCTCAAATTTATTTTGTTGCATCAGTGCTTCTTACTGCTTTACGTAAATTTGCATTCATTGATAATGTTGGTTCACTCTAACTGTTATACTGAGCTTTGAACTAAGTGCTCTCAATTAATCTGTTCCACTCTTTGATAGCTTATTTATCAGATTGAGAAAGATAGATTTAATGGTACTTGCTGGAAACAAGTTCTTTAATTGAAAATACCTGAGTGCTTAGCTCACCTCATGCTCTAGCAATTAAGGACAATTTGGAAAAGCATTTTTCCCCCTACTGCTGTCTCCTTGATTAGATATCCAAAGAAGCAGACAAATGACAACACCACCTAGCAATATTGGTTCAAATAAAAGCCCAGCAGCTAAATTACTTACTATAAGAAATGTGAACCATCCCCACCAATTTTAATGTGGTGTTACACTCATTTTGCTGTATCTTTGCTTCCCAAGTAGGTAAATGGCAAAATTTCTTTCAAGATGCATAGCTCTATGCCTACCTCTATACAATTATCCCTTTCCACAAATAAGCCAAATCAACAGAAGAAATTATTTTTCTTGATTAAGCTCCCACATTTCTCTTGGGATGAAACAAAACAAACAATTAATCTTTCCTTATTTGTTCTCAGAAGAACCTGCATCCCTTAAACGTACTATAACCAGGGCACCTGTGGCAGGCAGTCGGCAGCAATTAGGCTTGTGCTGAAAACGAATGGACTAGAGTCAGAATGCCTAATCTGCTGAGAGTTTCTACAGGAGGGCAAGGTTAGACCAGGAAAATTCCCTTGCTGTGGAAATACTGTTAAAAATTACCATCTGGCTTCGGCATAATTAACAAGGTTAGGGAATTTATATGAACTGAGTAATTGAAAAGAATTAGCAAGAGATATATACATTAATCTTCACCAGTTACAGCATGCCTAAGGAAATTAAAGGTTCTACTTCTACTTCCCACTTTGTTTCTGCAAACTTTTTTCATCTACAGAAGAAAAAGTGTATTAGATAAAGACAATGATAATTATGAAAAATTAATGCACTATAAACCTCAATTTTTACATCAATACTTGTTCAAGGTTTTCTCATATATAATTCACAGTATTTATCATAAGCAACTCTCTGAGTTTCTTATTTTAATTTTCACTGTTTTAAAGTCAACAGGAAAAATCCATGTCAGGATTTTAAATTTAGGCATTATTTGGTAATGTGTATTTGCAAATGTAGCTGCACACAGTCTGTCTGAAACAAGAAATTCTACAATTAATATTTTTAGTGTAAACCAAGCTTTTTTACACTTAACTAAATCCATATTATATTCAAATTACAGAGACAATCAGAAGGTGAAAAGAAAAGAGAATCTGTGGTGTTGCATGTGGAGACAGGCAATGTTAGAGAAGACAACAAGCATTTATTATTCTCCTGGGCTACTCATGACCACAGAACCTTCTCACCTTAGTTCACTCTGAAATCTTTCAACATGTCTCTCAGAGAAGAGCCATGCAAGATTGCATAAATGCCAAGAAAAGGCATCAACACACCTACACATGGGAATTATACTGTTGGGTCTCCTGTACCACGGTACCACAGGTCCTATCCATCTCCTGCAAAGCCCTCCATCTACGTAGAATGGCAGTTCATTAATATGCAAATTTGCCCTGCACACTCATACCACCCTCCTGGGGCTCCGGCGCTGTTTCGGCACTGCCCTGCTGTATGTCAGTGTTTGTGTTGGTGCTTCCCGGTGCCTGTGGCCACTCCACACTGGGAAAAAACCCTTTTCTGCTCGGTCAGGGACACGGGTGCGGGGAGCTGCCCGCACCGCTGTTCCACTGTCTCTCCGGGTGGGTAGACCTGGTCTCTCCATACTGGGGGTAGACATCTACCCTGAGAAAGTCTCGGACACCATGTCTAACCTGAGAGTGTGTAAATCTTTCATAACTGCACGAAGCCTCCTTGCTTAGAGCCGAACTGAGGGAAGCCAAGCCAAGGGGAGCAGGGTGGGCAGCGCTCGAGCTGAGCTGACCTTAGCCGAGCTGCTGCAGGAGTGGCACACACCCGGCTTGGCTCCACCACTGCTGGCTCGGGGTGCGTGCCTGGTTCAGCTCACCGCCGCAGTGTGGGCAGCCAAGGGATTTGAGGGGAGGGGATTTGCATATTCATGACTGCCTACTTTGAATAGTCATGCATGTTAGATCGCACATGCGCAGTCCCGAAACAGGCTTCCTTAATCGCTAAAAAATCACGCAGCAAAGATGTGAAGCCGCTATCTGGGGGACAAAAAGTGGAAGAGGGCCGACTGTATCTAATACAGGAGAGTGCAATTTACTGCAGAACCAAAGGAGGTTCACTGTCTACCTTTGCATAACCTATCTGAAGAAGGCTTGTCACTAGTCATCTCCTCCTCTGCTCACCTCTCCTAGCTACTGATAGACTAGCTCTTGCCTCTTGCTTATGCAGCCCATCTTGCAAAGAGTTTTTATGTTCCTATGATTTTTCCTTCCAACATCTCTAAAGTAGAAGGTCAAGAATTATTTATTTCAGTATCTTTTTGGTAAACCTCTGTGATTAGTTCCACTGGTTGGGTTTTTTTATTTCCACCCCTTCTTCAGAATGGTCTGTGATACAAACAATATTAGACAATGAAGTCTAATATATGGCACAGTACAATCAAGGTTTAATTCAGCTTCCCTATGTATAAGGATTTATTTAATGTTGCTTACACATGTAACCTAATCCTATACTACTTTTTCCCCCCAGAATGAGTACTTCATCCAAAGCACTGAATGGATGGTTCTGTTATTCAGCATATATTCCATATTTTGTTTTCTTCCTGTGGCCTTCACACATGGCCTGTGTCTTATGTGTAGATTATTCACTTCTTTATTCACTTCTTCATGAACCTGTTTTTCCCCCAGCCCTCATGTGCAATTTATAAATGTGTAAAGAATATTAATAATTGATTGTCACTTACATAAAGAATGTATGCAAAAAAATACTTCTAGAACGCATTAAGTCAATGATTTGGCAAACCTAGGTCTAAACTACAGTTGGCCCTCTTGCAATTCGCGCCCCCCATATTGAGGCTTCAGATCTTAGCGGCATGGTTTTTAGTGATGTAGGAGAACCGTTTCGCAACTGTGCGTGCGTGACTCGCTGCCGCCGCTGTGGTGGCACGGGTGGCGCAACAGGCGCAGGCAGCAGCAGGGGCAGTCCGGGTGACAGCAGCAGTGTGGATGATGGTGGTGGGGGTGGCTGTGGCAGCGCGGCTGCCATTCAACATGGAAGTTGGGCTACACGGATGCTACCGCAAGTCCACATTAGAGGAGACCTGACTGTACATGCTAATTTAGTGCTGTACACTACTGAAGAACCTTAACAAAACACAGTGTGTTACACTACACATGCAGCAACAAAATACACTTTCACTAATGAACAAGTTTTTCTCTTTATTGGCAATTCATTAAGGAAATTTACAGATTAATTTTGAAGAAAAAGCCAACAGGATTTAACTTGCTTTGAAAGTCGAATTTAAAAAAGAATAGCCATTTGCACATCAAAATAAAATAATTACCTTATGTAAAACAATACAGAATAGGAGTTGAAAATGTGTTTAAGATGCTATGGATTGACTAAAATTATGGGAGAAACTTGAGTCTTTCTACCATACTTCAGGTGGTGATAATATGACTCTGCAGGAATTATAGTTCCCTCTTTCATTACTATAAGGGACAAAATTTTTTTTACTCCCCTGTTCAAACAATCTATTAAATACGTATTAAGGAAAAAGAAAATGTAATGCCTATGCATCAAATGAGGTGATGCATTCAGGACAAGGAAGCTAATAATTTTTCTTTCATCATGGCTAAATGAAATAAGAATCTTGCACTTTGTATGGCTCTAGAAGGAATAATGGCTATGAGAACAGTTGGTCATCTGCAGACAAGAGTCCCCACAGAAGTGGGGATAATAACAGGCTGTGACTTCTTAGATTACTTAATTTCTATATCCCGCCTCTTAAAATTTCTTCATTATTCTGAGCATCTGCAGGTCACAACAGAGACTATTTCTCACTGTAAAAAGATGCGCAATTAGTACAGTTCAATCTTCATCTTGGGAAAAAATATGTGATACAATATCATTATGATGCACAGTATAATGAAAAGACAATCAGCACTTAGAGATGGTTTATAAACCTTCTGTCACATTTTCCAATGTAAATTCTGTGCTTAACTGAGTAAAATTTATTTTGATCAGCTCTAACAGGTAAGACTAAAATGAGGGAGAAGTACATGCAGCACAATTCTATACAGCAAAACTAAACTGATTATTGAAGATGAAGGAAAAAAGTATGAAACATAAATCACAACATAAATCACAACACAAATCACAACACTTGAAAAGCAAAAATATTAACTCTTCAAATAAAAAGTGGCTAATTTTCTAAGCATGCTTGAAAAATGCTTTGAATATTTCTTCAGGAAACATCTCTGCAGACCGTCTTTATAAATAACTCTTCTTTAAATCATCTACACATTTATTTTACTTTCCTTTTTTCTTTTTCTTTCTACTTCCTCTTAACAAATATGCAATCCTGCATGTGTCAGGCACACTTCTTTAAAATCTATAGCCATCTAAAACCAGCTATGTATCTCTACCACCAAAGAAACACGTATGCACAACAGAATCTTAAAAAAGCTGGTAGCAGCAATGATGGATTTAAGTTATTAACCGATCAAAAAAAGATGGATGGTGGTCTGCTTTTCTTAATCTACATCATCATCTAGATCTATTTAAAGATATGTGGTACACTAACAAACTTAGTTAAGGTTTCGATAAAATCAGTAAAATAATCTGCCCTGTTACACTGAGACTGTATCGATCAATAAAATCACTTGTACTAGGAAAGTACTGTTAAGTACTGACAATCCCAGCCATTAATATTATTTAACACTCTGCTCACAATCTTTAATGAGGACAAAGAACATTTTGTCTTTTTATACTTATCATACCATTGCTTTTAGAACTCCTTACAGGTACAGTTCAACGTTGAATACTGCAGACTAAATGGAGTTAGAGGAGGAAGACACTGAATGATTTGGGGTAATAAAGAGAATTTTCAATGTGATTAACAGATGTGGATGATTTAACAGAATTCCCAGTAAAACATCAGTTAAATCTTATTTCATGGAATCCAATTTTTACTTGCAACTTGCTAATGCTAGACTCTTCTTCCCGATATATTCACCTACATTTAAAATAAAACTGGTTTCCAGAAACAGCAATCGGGAAGATAAGCATCTGTTCTGGACTTGAGGAGATTTTTTTTCTGCAATAAGCCGATTTGGTCTTAAATTAGCTGGAAATAGATCCCAACATTGAATGTGTAAATAGAACAAAGGGAAGGCTTGCCTCTGCAGAAATCTTTGTNAACTACATATTCACAGCGATAAGATTAACTCTTTTTTCTTCTACTAAAACAGAATACCTTCTGATACTATTCATGATACATACAGAGTTAAGTTCTTGAAAATACATTGATGTTTAATGACATTAAAAAGTACATTAACATTTAAACAAATACATTAATGTTTAAACAAATCTAATAACAAGCTGAAATGCAAGTACGTGTCTAATTATTTTAAAAATTATATAAGAAAGGTCAGAATGGTACAGACCAAACATCAATTTAGCACTG
>WEKX01005405.1:24445-56353 GCA_013390025.1 Pitta sordida | reverse complement strand
GAGAAAGAGAAGGAGAAGAGGTTATAGATACCACCACGACGANACTACTACCACGACGAAATCCTCAAAGGCGTCCCTCACAGATTCATCATCAATCAGGATGGGGAAAGCTTTAAAAGTTTCTGTTGTTAGAGGTCATCTTTTATACACTTCGCCCCCCATCATTGGTCCCATGGTCCTTTCGTCAAGCTTGGCCTTTCCCTGCCACGCAAGCAGTGTCCAAGCCGCGGTTAAGGCTAGAAGCAAGTGGCCCATTGCCCAAAGAGGGGTGTCCAAGGTGTGGTCAGGGTTACAAGCGAGTGGTCTTCTGCCAGGGGGGTGTATCAGCAGGTTGTTATGGTTCCTTGATTCTTGGAGAATAGGTACAGCATGGTTTATTTCATTACCCCATATCAGAGAATGGTACAGCATTCTGGGGTATTTACACCTTAATTTTCTACAGGAACCGCAATCCAGTCACAGTCCAGGGAGCAGCACTTTGGTAGGTAGGCTGATCAAGATCTTAGATTAAGTTTTCAGTGTACCTTGCATTGTCCAAGTCCCTGATACCAATGTTGAGACAATATTCTTCTTCTTTGACCGACTCTTACACTGCCCCACAGGGACACTGCCCCATGGCGAAGCAGAGGCACTGTGCATGCTTTGGCTGGGAAGCTCTGTGAATCACTGAGGCAGATTTGCGAGAAAAATTTCTCACAAACCAGCGAGGTTGCAATGCAGCGAGGTATTACTGTACTTAATAAACTTTAGTTCCACTTGGCAGGACATGCTACATTCTGTCTGTTTCAGGAGAAAATATATTCTAAAGAGATGCCCACATTAAACTGAAAAGTAAGCAAGGTGAAATTTGAAAGTGCTGAGCACAATCAATAGAACCAAAAAAAGAGAAAATAAATGTTGTAAGACAGCATATTTAAAAAAAACAAATAAAAAAAGATGCTGTAGTGTATAGATGCAGAAAAATATCGCAGCCAGTCTTTTAAATGTGTTTGGTATAATTACTGTTCTTACTGGCTGAGAGAATTGAGGCTGTTCAATCTGGAGAAGAGAAGGTTCCAAGGAGGTTGTAGAGCACCTTCCAGTACCTAAAAGGGGCTATGTGAAGGCTGGAGAGGGACATTTCAAAAGGGCACATAGTGATCCGTCAAGGGAATAAGCTTCAGCTGAAGCTGAGCAGATTTAGATTATATATTCAAAAGAAATTTTTTTACAATAAGGGTGTGGAGACACTGGAACAGCTTGCCCAGAGAAGTTTTGGCTGCCCCTTTACTAGATGTGTTCAAGGCCAGGCTGGATGGGGCTCTGACTAACCTGGTCTTGGGAAAGATGTCCCTTTTTAGGTCCCTTCCAACACAAACCAAACTATGATCCTATGAATTGTTTTCCACATTGCATAAAGCATTTTATAAATACATTTGCATTCTATTGGTATTCTAACATTTGTGTTGAATACCCAAACTACAATATGTAGAGTATTTGCAGAAAATAAGATTCACAATTCATAAAATTTTAAATTGCCATTCTTGGAAATATGGAGAAAATTATATGAGAAAGCTAAGTCTGTAGGTTCTTTCTAGAGTGTTTATAGAAACTAGCTCCAAACTAGGGCACTTCTTTGATGTGCAGCTCCTAAGGATACTGAACATTCTTACAGCAGGAATTATTGCTTTCTGATGCACACAGTCTGGTCTGATGTTCTGCAAACTATGGATGATGCCTACAGGTATTGTCCTCCTGACAGTCATTGCACTTGTCAAAGGCTCACTGCAGTTCATGTCTGCACAGCAGCTTGAAGTAGAGAGCACCTTGCAAATTCTAATTCTTCCTTCATATCCTGCATATCATCTAGGATTATTGCACTGTATTTCTATATTGTGCTTCTGCAATTTATAATCTCCTACATGTTTCTTTTGAAATGTGAAATAGTTGTTACTACTTCTTTCAGAACAGCAAAGACTCGATGATTCAAATATTTATTAACATTTTTCTGCAATTCATAATTCTGGCAGTTCTTCTGTTCACATTTACAGTTGATAAAAGAGTGGAATAGATTTTTATATTCTCAATGGCCATACAAGATGTGAACTTTGAATGTAGTAATCACACATTAAACGTATTTTTACTTTTAATTTGCCCACACACTATATTAGGTTTTAAAAATGCTGGCGTTAAGGTATGGAAAACACTATTTATTCATTTTTATTTTGACATGTTTCTGAGCTGTGAAGAAAAGAATAGAAATCTCATTTGTGACATAAACTTAATAAGATATTTCTCAGCATGGCTTTTAAACTACTTGACAAAAGAAAAAATAATCAAAATTATCTGACTATTCATAAAATATGATTTAATACATTAGCCATTAAATAGTCTTTCAGCATTGATAGAATGCTTTGAATAATAAATACTTCTAGTTATAAATAATATATTTAATTTCTAAAACCTCTGTGCCTCTTATACCCTTAAATTTAATTTGGTCAGGTTTCAAATGCTGAGCTGGAATTTCTCTTCTAACTATTGTTAGGCTGATGTGTTTGCTGGGATAACGGAGTGAGCATGGCCTCTCTGGGTACACAAAGAGAAGACCCATATGCGCGTGCTCTACCTGGGTTGTTGCTGTTTGGTTTGCATCCCCACCTTCCCTTGCCCTGCAGGGAATGAAGACAGCCTCACCACAACTGCTACAAGTCTAGTGGGAGGGTATTTCAGCTCCCTGAGGGTTATTCTTCTCTCTGAATATGAGTAGATGTTGCTAGAGACTAAATAAATTAAAGAATGCACCCCAACCTTGCCCCTATGCAATGATCAACCAGAGGTGTTCCTGTTCACCTCAGTGTAGAAAGTCACTGAAAAGCTAGTAGAACTCACCAGTGGGAGATGGGGTATTTCTCCATGTAAGTGGTATTTTATTTTTGCCTATCAAATAGCCTGCTTAAGTGTCACTGGATAGTTTGTTGTCTTATGACAACTCTGATGTCCACAATGGGCAAAAGAGAAGAATGTCAGACACATGGATGTCAGAATACATCAGGAAGCAAGGTGGTGGCAGGCTAGATGGAGTGTGTGGATACTGCAACTTCTCATCACAGAGAAATAGAAGGGGAGCCTGGGCAGCTGCCAAGCTCACAGTGAGCCCAAAGCCAGGAGCTCCTCCTGTCCACCTGACCATGGAAAAGGAGAGCCACCGGGGGGTACACATGTCACAGCTGTACTCAGAACAGTTTTTTGCCAAAACATCCTGCCTGCTGAAACAACATCTGTAGTCACTGGAGGAGCCGTGGTAGGATGGGTATTACATTTGCATAGAAAGGTTAAAAAAATATGTTTTGGGTTCCCTAAATATTGCTGAACCCTTTAGCAGTAATAAAGACTACTTATGGCAAAGGAGTGCAGTGTGGAAGTAGGAAAATTAACAGATAAGAATATGATCAGGTTTTACTGAGGGCCATTGAAAATTTAATGCAAAGCAAAATCTCTGAAACTTTCAGCTCTTCTCCTGATGTTGACTTTGCTTCAACTTGCACATTAAAAATTGACACTAAACAATGCCTGTGGTCTGACCTTCACAGTGGTTTTGGTGAATGTTGCAGATATTATGAGGCATCAGTCATAGGAGACATTTAAACCATTTGAAATTGTTAATTTTAAACAATAGGAGCTATGAATCAATCCTCAGCATTAAGCTAGCCTTGTCAATTAATATAGGTCTTAAGTATTTTAAAAAATTGTGGGAAACCATTTTATTTCTGGAGACACTGTGTGAGTTGGAAGCATATTTTGTGACTATCACACTTTTTTGGTTGTCCATTACTGTTTCAAATAGAGAGGTCTACTCAGAAATAGCAAATAGACTTCATTATTCACCTGAAAGAAATGAAAAAATATTAAAAAACAGTGTTCTTGGAAATATCCTGGTACCATTCAAAATCCAAGAAAATCTCCTTATGTGTTTCTGAAATGTTATTTTCCTTTTAGACACATGGCATATTAGTGACCAAAATTTTTAACTAACATCTTATGACACCTTGTTAACCATTTTTCTTCTCACTAATATCAAACTGCGTATGTAGAGCATCTGTAAAAATTCATGAACCAAAGCACGTAGAAAATGATCATATCAACATATCTCTGTATTTTTGTGGGTGATGGTGATGTTTGAAGAGCAGGAGAGAGGCCTATCTTTCTATCTTTTTGGCTTTTATGGTTACATTCAGTGTAATAATAATAATAATAATTTATTTCAGATTTAACTGTAAAGACTAGCAAGATAGTCTTGTACAAATACAATTGTAAAAATAAGCCAGGATGTGATCAATGAGGCAAATTTCAGATTAGTGAAATAACATTGTGCTTCAGGGAGCATTAAAATATGTTTAGATTAATGACGGATTAACATTGTAGAAACTGAAACCCCATTGTTGTTAATCTCTTTGAACAAGACCGAGCTATTCTGGGCCAATACCGAACAAAGTTTTCATGTGTGGAATGAGGCAGGAGTTCTCAACTTTTCTTTTTCTAAAATCAAGACTTAAAAAAAAATATTTCAGTTGATGTATTTGTTTCAGCAAAGTCTTCCTCAAGGCTTGGCTAGAGTTTCATTTGAACAGAAGGAGAGGAGAAAAGATTCCATGTATAGAATAACCCAGGTGAGAAACTGCACCTAGAAAGTGAGCAAGAAGAGTAAAATCACATGGTTTTATCTTGGCATAAAATATGGTAGATGGCAGAATACCACCGACTTAAAATGAAGCAGTATCTGCAGTCTAAATAACAATCATTCCAATTAAATGCAATAGAAATAGTAATGCAGCTGATTTGTAAACTATTTTTTGAATGGTGTCTCATACACAAGACATTTATGAATTGGAAATAATTTGCATACTTTGAAGAGTCTGGTACTCCACTATTAAACTAAATTACATCAAAGATCAGATCAAACTGCATGCTATAATTCTTGAAGCATTTGGTTTTTAACTCGAACCAATCTATTTATGTAGAAAATCCACTAAATTAAAAAGGAGAAAGATAGGAATGTAGAGATGTTTCTGTTCTCTGCCCTTTTGCTAGTGACCCTGGCCAGTAACCAGCAGGGATCCGCTCCACCCAGAAGCACTTTCAGGTTTCTACTCTATGAAAAGGACTACTTCAAAGGTCCTAATGTCCCATATTTAATTTTTACATAAAAAAATCAGAGTGGGAAGTGAAATAACCATGAGGACATGCACTGCTGTGCAAAAGGATTGGCAAGCACAAATACGGGTGTTAGAAAAGCGGTTTGACAAGCCTACAGGGTAGAAAAGGGAAGAAAAAGGTGAAATAATATTTTAGCAATAACATACAGTTAGAAAAAGCATACAACTGTGAGGGATTTTAGTTTTTTGTTTCTTTGTTTGCTTGATTTTTGGTGTCTTGCCTTCTAATGAAGTTGTCTCATGTTGTCCAATATTGTCTCATGTTGTCCAAAGTAGACACATGCACACACAGATGCACAGAGAAATACATACAGGGAAAGATATTTCACCTATATTTGAGCTACAGAAACATACTTTAACAGTAATTACACCTATCTCTGACGCACTATGCAATGGTCATCTAATTTGTGGGCATTGAAGTCATGCAGCCACTAGCTTAATGAGAACAGTTTTTCTGAGCTGTGGTACAGCAGTTTGCTCTAGTGCCACTTACTTCTTTGCCTCTGAGCACAGAAGATAAAAGACTAACCTTAAGACGATAGTGCAAGTCAATAGCAAGGTCCTGAATGAAGTGGGAGACGCAGCGCTTAGAGTCCCTGCTGGACAGCAGTCAATATCAGACATCACACTTAAACTGTCACAATTTGACCTGACAATCTTTTTCAGAAGGACCAGAAATAGAGCTAGCCAAGTTACCTGAGAAGGTCACAGGCAGGTTGTTGGCAGATGGAAGTGTGTATTAAAGATGTCTAGTATGAGCATGAGCATGAGCATTTGTAGCCTGCATAAACATAAATGTTAAGATGCATAAGGGATTGCTACTGCCTAGCTGGAACAGAAAAGTTAAAAGATCTTTGTAAGGAACAAAGAGAGATGTTTGCTCTGTTCATGTGAAAAAAGAAATTATGTACTGGAAGAAAAAAAAGGAGACTTATATAGTCAGCAATATATGTTCTAAAAATGCAATTTCCGGATTAATAACAAAGACACTGTTCTAGTTCACTAGTTCCTTTAGGACATGCGCTTTTGACCCATGCAACATATTGTGCCCCATGGCTCTTAGCTGAACTGTTTCTTAACTGTGCCTATTTTTTTTTAAAATGTGTGATGTCTATTAAAACTAGCTGCTGCTTGTACCAGGACCCCAGTGGAAATGAAAGAGATGTCTCAGTGGACTGTCCATTGGTTAAATATTAAAGGCTCAAACTTTCATATTTAAGTGTGTATGTTGTATATTATTTAAAACAAATTCCTGTCTTAATATTTTAAATTTTTCTTTAATCTCCAAAAAACCAGTGTGTCCACCCTTTTATTAACTAGATAAAATAGTATTTCATGGATATATCTCCTACAAAAAGAGTCAGGTTTTTCTGTGATTATATATATCTTTGCTCCAAGGCACTTATTAATTTGTTTAAAAGTCCATGCATCATTCCACAGATTGTTTTAGCACTTGTCATCTTTTCAGTCCACTTCTGAGTAAGGCACATTTGAAAAAAAAAAATGAAGTGAAAGATTAAGTATTTCAGCATTCTCTACTTTCTGAATATAACTATGTTTCTTTTATAAACGAATTTCCATAAAACTGGAGGAACAGAGAAGGATGAGAGATGATGGAGCTCAGTGAAATATAGTGGACCTGACAAATGCAGGTAGGGAGGGAATCAGAGGTAGCAGCAGGTTAGATACAGTTGGGAATCTTTTATCCTCCTGCAGTTGCAATACTATTTGGCTCCGCTATTTCATCTCGTGCAGCAGGGAGAAGAGGCAAGTACTCTGCAATGGAAAAGGGTAGTGGAGGCTGAGTTATGCCCTGTCTTACCACAGCAAGAAGGTTAGAGCCACGCCATGATGGTAACCCACAGGTCCCATTCCCTAACGGACCCCCCACGAGAAGGCGAGTCCTCAAAGCAAGAGTGATACCCTTGTGATACCCTTGTGATACCCTGGAGGTATCATAGTAGGCTGGAAACAGAAGACAGGTTCTCCAACTTAGTGCAGTCCAAGTTCCCAAAGGCATTTCTTCAGCATCTCTGTACATACACACACACCCACCACTGAAATGCTTCAAATCTCTGCCAAGCTACCACTGCACAGGATAAGTGTTTAAATCCTGTAGCTGGCTGCCCAGTGATCACACACTACGCATTTGAAATGCTGAGGTCAACCTGACAGTTAACAGTGGCTGAGATCTCTGCCTACCCTGCAGCTGGGTTTTAGATTAGATCTAAGTCTAATCTCCAAGTCAAGGGCTTGAATATCATTTTACTACATGTCAAATGAGTTCTCCAATCATGGGCTGTAGACTGCTCTCTTGCAATCTACATTTAATAACTTGTAGACAGTGAAATGGCCTCAACATGAGATGATTGGTCCACAATGAATAGTGCAGCTCTGTGGACAGATATGCAACAACTCTGAGCATGTTGTCACATAGGTACAGCCATCAATTAGCCCTTGCACAACAGAATAACCAGAATGTAGGTGGAGATAAATGGTATTTAGGTCACTTTGAGCCTATGCAGAGGCAATTGATTATGCCTAGTTCCACTTCTCTGCTCTTTAGACATGGCTGATTTTATTTTTAGTAAAAAACCAACCAACAAACAAAAAACCTCCAAGCTCTCCTACAATTCATTGCCTGGGAAGTTGCATTTGGGTTGAGAAATCCATGAGGTTGCAGGGGGAATAAATGATAGTTTTGTAACATTTAAGGCCCTTTGAGGATCTAGTCCCAAAAGCTTAATCCTACAGCATCAAAGTCAATAGGAGCTTCCTGAAGTTAGAATGGGAAACTGAGGTAAGAATGTGAATATGTTATTTTATAATTTCTTTCTTACAGTTTCTATTGATTAAAAGCCTTGGAATAGCAATACTTCCTTGATGCTTCTGCTGTAAAATCAGAGTTCAAAGGGGATGGCTTGGATCTGTACAATAGTCTGGCATTTTATCACTTTTCTTCAGCTACACAATCATATAAGAAAATTAAGCAATAGAGTTAATTAAAAAGAAATGCTATGAAAAATGTTATTAATTTTACTGGCTGCTTGGCTTACTAGAGAAACGTAGTCGAGTAATCAGAATTTGTCAGCTTGAGTGAAGCGGTAGAAGAAGTGGTTATACTATGCAGGTTAGAGGTATGGAGAGGCATAAAAAGACAAACTGGAAAAAGAAGGAAACAGAAATTAAGAAATGTAATGTAAGAACAGTTCACAGTTAAGAAGAAGAAATTTGACCTGAAAAAGTTGGGATGAATCTTTGTGATTTTTGCAAACATAAATGAAGTGCAGCTGAGTGGATGTAAATCTCTTCTCTCAAGCTGCCAGCTCCAGAACAAGAGGACATAGTCTTAAGCTACGCCAGGGGAGGTTGAGACTGGATGTTAGGAAGAGCTTTTTCACAAAGAGAGTGATCCCTCAGTGGAATGATCTGCCCAGGGAGGTGGTGGAGTTGCTGTTTCTGGACGTGTTTAAGAAAAGACTGAATGAGGAACTCAGTGACATGGTCTAGATAATGGGATAATGGGACAGGAAATTAGGTTATATAATAATTAAAAAAAAAAATATGTTGACATGACCCTGAGATTGGCTCAGACAGACAGAGCATGGTGTCCATGGCTCTGGGGTTGTGGGTCTGATCCCTATATGGGCATTTGCTTGGGAATTGGACTCGATGATCCTTGTGTGTCCCTTCCAACTTAGAATATTCTGTGATTCTGTGATATATGATCTAATATGATGATACTTCTTTTGCTTACAATTAAATGAAACATTCTCTAGCTCCTGATTTGGTGTACTACCTTTTCTCTGTACCTCTCTGGATGGCCACATGTTTCAACAGTAAGTTCAAAAATTTTGTAATGGAAAACTGCTGTTGGGAAAGTTTCATACTGGTCTGACTCTGGTAGTTTAGGTAATAGCCTTGAACTGAAATCCATCTAATGTAATTGGATGTTCACAGTCTATGTAGAAGTTGCTCTCTACTGCGCTAAGCTCTTGGTGTCAATGTTATCTCATTCCAAGAGAAACTGTGTGTGAAATATTTTCTGTACAAGAAAATGTTTTTATCAGGTTTAAAAATTATTGCCTCTCAGTTTTGTGGCAGTTCTGTTTACTCTTATATCATGACAATAGCAATTTTTTCCACTTAACTACAGTTGAATTACTCTACAGAGAGAGGGATCAGAGAGTGGTGTTACTGAAACTCATCTATTGTTGACTAAATTTGTCTGCAGGCAGCTGTACCCCAAAGACATTTTGATTAAACTTTCCTGACGGCTCTTATACTTAATTTTTTTTTTTAATATGCATTAGTTTGAGAGGAACATTTTTTTTCCCTCATGTGTCTGGATGGGAGAAATATTAAATTCCAGATCTGAAAAAAATTTGTTTGTCTCTGAAGGAGCAGATAGATTGGAGAGAAAGATGTAGCTGGATAGGTGATGAAAGAAACATGGATGCCTTATGATAGAGAAGAGAGGAAATGGAGAAAGCAAGAAGCATCAAGATGAAGAAGAGTAAAGGAGTCAGGACTGAGCATATGCACACTGTGTTGAATGGAAGGCAGAGCTTCCTCTACGCTAGTAGAGAACCTTGTTAAGAGGGAAACTTGCAAAATTCCTTTACAGTAGGGCATATTTCCTAGAAACGACACAGAGTTGTTTACACTCCTACTTAGCTGCGGGTCAGATGACCACATGAGCGAGAAGCTGGGAGCCATCGCACTGGAAAACACAGAAATACATAGTCAGGATACTCTTGAGTTCTGCCTGATGCGTAGCTAAAATTCTACACCACTTTTTCTAATGCAATAAGTTTCAAAATAAGTGAATTTTTTAAGAACTTGATACACAGAATGAGCAATTCTTCCTGTGAAAATGCTTAAACCTCCATATGCTTGGGAGATTATGGCTAAATTTATGTGGCAAAAAATGCCCTGGTCTATATGTAAGAACTTCTTTTTTTTTTTTTTCTTAGCAATGACCATGTTGTTGGAGAAGAAACACTTTTGCAGAAAATCCAACATGGTGATCCTTGTGTGCTTCAGTTCAAAATATATAGTGGTGTGTGTTGGTGTATGTTTGTAAATAGTAATGGCAAGTATAAGAGGGTGTATCTTAGTCATGCTATCATCTTTAGTATTATAGTTTTTGAAATATTGAGTGCAGAAAACTTGCGTTATTAAGAGAAGGTTTAAATAGCTGTACTGCTCAGAGGCAGTGCCTCAAGATTTATTAAGGTCTTGTTATCTTCCAACAAGATCAGAACCATCAAAATGTGCAATTTCTGTTTTGATATACAATACTGTTAAGAAATTGAAGAAAATTGTCAAAGGTTTCAACTGATCTTTTCTAAATGTATTTTTAAATAAATAGTTGTCTCAGATATTCCCAAACTCTGTATGGACAAAAGATCAGTCCTTTGAAATTTTGGGGCATACTGATTTTGGAAAGACAGATAGCAATCAGATTTGTAAGTATAAGCCATGTTGCCTCTCTAACTATGAACTGAAAAGTTCTCTCCCTTAATTGAATAGAGTATTGGTGATTCATACCAAAACTGGGGATTTTAATGAGGGCTCCCAACTTCTCAGCAACATGAAAAGTATCACTAGCAGATTAATAGCTGGAATGCAGCTGGAAGTTCCCTCTGCTTGTCAGTAATTTAACTGGGATTTTTACTAATCTTTAGCAGTTTTAAACTACTATGCAGCCAATAGTATACAGACCGAATTAGTAAAACCTGTGAAGAAATTCCACACTGTGTGATACACATAATAAGCTTACACAGATTTGGCTTAGAATAAGTTGTTAATTGACAGCATATGACTGCCTAAAATCACACAGCTGCTTTGCAAACCATTCAGACAAGCAGTTCTAAATTAATACACATCTAATTCATTATTTATGCAACAAATTATCTCTGTTCACAGTTAACATAAAGAAAAGCATTTCCAAATGGGTCATCACTGTAGCTATCCATAGACTTATGTGGGATGTGATTTTTGAGGGCTGGAGAGAGCTGGCAACTGCTTAGGAAAAAGAAATGAGTTCATATTGGGGCTGGTCCTCATCTCACATCTCAAAAGGAAAGGGGCATAAATAAATAAATATTTTTCCAACTGCTTAGCTATATTTATTTTCCACAGCCTCCCTGCCTACAGCAACACGGATGTCCCCTGAGCTCTTGAACCTGTTTATTTCCCATCCGCTACCTGTCCAATTGAAGCAGCACTAATTATCCCAGAAGGCTTTGCTCCTGTCAGTTAAGACAGAAAAAGCACTCAAAGCCTTCTGGAGATGCACCAGGGCCATTGCAGGCAACAGGTTATAGAACTCCTGGTGAAACATATCTAAAACCTGGAGCCACATCCTGGAGCTGGGGAGGAGCAGGAGTAGTACTTAAGAGGCAGCAGCATCTGAGAAGCTCATTATAACAAATATGTGCACTTCTGTCCTAATTAAAGTCAGATTTATTTCTTTCCTGTGTGTAATTTATATTGCTTTGTTCCTGGTGTTGCTGAAAGCAGGTATCCTTCAGAGTTGGTATTTGTCTCCCAAGATTGTTTTTTGCAGGTCCACTGATTTCCATGAGGGACTTTTTTCATAGCATATACATTTTCCTGTTCTCTACAGACTCTTCTGGATTTGCAGTTTTGGAGGAAAGTCTTGCAATTCAAAAGGGAGAATTCAGATATATCTGCAATTAAGAACTGACACTACACAGTCTGTTGGCAGTCACCCACTTAATGAGCACTCTGAGCACTATATCAGATAATTTTATAGGACTAGGAAAAATTAATTTAAATAAAAAACAGTAAAATGTTATTAACATTCTAAATAAACTTTTCCACATTTAATAAGTTATGGAAATTTTGGAATGTGCAAAAGCTATTCCACTTACTTTCTCTGCGTCCACATAGCCCTGGTATAAACCATATCATAATGTTCAGTCAGATATGGATGGTGCTCCAAAACTTATCTTATCCATGAGAAAAGACATTAAAAAAGAACAAATCTTTCCGTCTTCCCTGCTTCTCTTCAAGCATAGGGACAGGGCAGACATAAAATGCCTATTAAAGCACTCCCAGTATAGCAGTGTCATATTTTTACGTCCTCTGGACTCTGGAAATAAAGGGGAAGAGGAGATGCTCATATTGGGGCAGCTACTCAAGGCCTTTGCTCTCAATCTGACAAAAGCCAAATATGGGACAAAGCGTGTGACAAATGAGAGGCACAAAAGTATTCATGCAGGAAACTTGCAATGTTCTGGGATTCACTCCCTTCATATAAATAATTCATTCTGTAGCTGGAGACTCTGTTTATGACATGTGTAAGATTGGCAATAAAATATAAGATGGACCATGTGATTGTAGAGCTAGTTGAAAAATGAGAATTCAAGTTCAGGGAAGAAAAAAGGATTGGGAGATTTTGAAATTTATTTTCATTTCATATCAGAAAAAAAAACAAAGACACTTTGAAACACATTTTTCCTTGATATAAAACAAAGAAAATGTCTATTCTCAGAACAATACTGGAGGCATTCATGTGAAATGAAATACTCCTCAGTGAAATTCCTTCAATGTGGTACAAACAGGAACTTGCACCTGTGGCTTTCATGTCCCAGTTCAAGTCATTTGGGGAATAGCTTCTGCTTGTCTCTCATTTGGATCAAAAATTTAAACCCAAGTCCAAGGGAAAAATGTAGAAATTAAAACAATTCTGGAAAAATATTTTGGTTTGATGAATTTTGTATTTTGAAATGAAAAAGGTAAAATAATTTGTTGATATTGAATGTGCAAGTACACATGCAATGTCTTTGCTCAGTCTGCTGTTTAGCTCAAACAATATTAACCCTTCATAAGAACTGTTCCTAGGATAAATCAATAACTAAGAAATTTTGTTAACTCCTCTTAGTTTTTATGATAGCACTGTGTGCTATCCTCTTCTGGATATCTTAAGAAATATGATTTCCCAGAATGAAGGTTCCTACTAAATGTAGACTACAGACTAACACTGAGAACAAGCCTTGCTTTATATTGTTTTATTTAAGATGACTAACTGTTGGAAGGACATATGATCACTTCAATGGAATACATACTATGAATTCCTTACTCTACCCTGTATAGCTCTTCTAATCAAGTATTTTGGCATTGCCTGCTATATGATGTTGTGACTCAATTGTAATTTTCCAAGCCATGAAAGGCTATGCTACAACCTTTCAAGAACACCTCAGCAAGGGTGCTGAACACCTCAGCAAGGGTGCTGAATACATCCATGATGTATGCATGGAAATACTTAATATGTGACATTTAAGATGCTGTAATGCGCAGCTGTCATTACAGCCATCCTCTTTGTCCTATATGATGCGCGAAAGGGTGAAATATGGTCACACTATGGTCACAGCTCAGCTGCCCCCATTTACACTGTTAGTCTTGATCACGTCCTCAGCAGGATACAGAGGCATCAGTGGTGTAAACCTTTGGCTAGTCTCTGACCCCCTTGATGACCCTCGCAGCAGTGGGATTGACAGAAAAAAAGAGGAAGCTACCCAAAGGTGCAGGCATAGATGTACTAAACAAGAAGTGCATCGAGTAGATCAGTAGCTGAAGGAATGAGTGCATATTTTCAAAGGAAAAGTTGTGAATTTGTGCCAAGGGATGCCAGAGTCTTTCTGTAAGTGATTCCCAAAGTGATGAGAAAATACAACTCATTGCTGGTGTAGATGATTCACGCAGAAGTCTGTAAGGCTTTGTGTTCTTATGTGAATAGGTCCATAAATTGATTCTGTTTGCTGAAACATGTGGTTCTCCCAATAACATGAAATATGGTAATAATGGTTTGTTAATGAGGATTTTGGCGAGAGAAAAAGCAGAGTTTGACAGGCAAATAGACCTTAAAACTTGAACAAACTCTTAGAATTAGCATGCAAGGAGTTCAACAACAAGGTATATTTGTCTCCCAAGCAAAGATACTTTGCATATACAGTATAATGGAAAATTTATATTGGGAAATACAGACATGATTGTAAAGGTAAAGCTTTTCACTCCCTTATTGAGAAAAGGATGAGAAACTTTTGCCAGAAATAGTGCTTGAAACAGCTGATAAAACACTCCTCTTGCTTGACAAGCACTGAAACTCCACTAAGAATGAGAAATTAGAAAAACATTTTCCTTAAGCCCAGAGTCAAGATTCTGGAGACGGTACAGAAACTTGTATCACAGATCTGAGGCTCCTGGCACCCATATTTATCTTTGGAACCACAGACATTTGGTTAATTAGAGACAGCACCATACGTGAGACACACAATATCATCTCCCACTGCTAGGCAGTGAGCAGCGCCAGCCAAGCAGATCCTCTTCAGTGTGAAAGAAAACAAGCTCTGTGGTCCAGGATCCTGACAGAGCATAAAATATCTTTTAGGAAGACAGACTGTGGGTGAGAGAACTTAAAATGGAAAAAGACCAAAGAAATTTCCAAAATTCAGCCTTTGTGAAGCAAGGAATTGGTGACAAGAAATCAGCACTCTGCAGAGATGATCCATCTCAATGTTCATGGATACCAATCTTTACACTAGTAGAGATGAAAGATACAGAGAAGTTAGAGATAAGCTTAAGGGTCTGCACTGAACCTAAACCACTAAGCATTGTAATGACAGTATGTTACAAAACATTGCAAATAAGTGCAGGTGGGCTACTTGATTTATTCAGGGGGGAAAAATGCTGTATTTGTTAAGAATGAGGTTTATCCTGTGAAGTATACAGAGCAACTCTGACAACTGGTACTTGACATGTACTGCTACACAGTAATTTCTCTGAGTTCATTCCAAGAGGTCTCTATATTATCACCATTATTTATGCCCTTGTGAAGAGTTATTGCCTACAGGCAATAAAAATCCTAGGAATTTTTGGATAAAGTGTTTTAAAACCAATTCAACCAAACCAAACAAGGCTTTGGTAAAACATCATATTGAAATGCTTTTGTGAGGATGAAAACAATGTCTCAATAAACTGCTGCCTTACTTCTCAGTCACTCACCGAGCAAACAGCTTGTGGGTCTAAGGTGGTGAGCCCCTTGAGACTGGATGAACCACCACATCCAGACAATACTGTCCAACTCCTCAGAGGGAAGGAGAGAGATTTAGAGTCTGCTGTGAATTACAATGTCTGCCCCGGCAGTAGAGATGCTGTCACAGCTCTCGGGAACTTAGCCAAAGAGTTTGGGGTGGGAGGGTAATCTTTGTGTTTCCAGGGAATTTCCAAAGCTCATCCAGCTTTTGGGATTGCCTGAGAAGCTGCCCTCAGGTTCTAGGGCAACATAAATAGTTCACAGGAGTTAGGATGGCTCTGCGTTCTATATTGCTCAAGAAATAAAAATGAGAAATATTTTAATTTTTCCTTTAGGAGCAGACAATCTCTTCCTCTCCCCTCACGCTATATATTTTTCATTTGAGCACTGAACTGTACTGTATTGTCAGTCTTGTATAAAGTGCCTGGAGTGAGAGGGGACCCTTCTCATGGAAGTGCAATCTTGACTTTTGATTGTTTTCACTCTAAGAATATTCAGAGATCATACTCTGCTTATCTTTAAGCAGATAGCAAGAGTGCCAAATGTATGAAAAATTACGCCGGTGGGAACTGAAATTGTCTCTATCAAGCATTTTATCTTTTGAGAGACTGATCCAGATAGTCTAAAAGCTACTATGGAAATGCTTATGTCAGAAGGTGTGAAGGAAGCACATGGACTTATTATGTTGAGCTAAAATTTTGAAAATTTTATGTTAGAAGTCCTGTCCACCTTTGTGTCACTTCCATGTTAATACTTGATTACAAACATTTGGAAATACAAAGGAATGAGCCCAACCACCCCCCAAAACCACCCACGCAAACAGAGTATCCCTCACTGAAGTAACAATACCCAAAAGGAAAGTCCCAACAATGGCAAAACATGGATGAAAATGATAGCGATATCCGGCTATCGTCAGGGAGGGTCTTTAGTGAGAAGCGACGGATGATGCAGCTGGGAGCAGGCAGCCACGGGATGCAGGATCAGCAGGGGGAAGACAGCTGCGGGATGCAGGGGAGCAGCGGCTATTCCGGCGAGAGCGAGAGAGGAGAGGAGAGGCTGCCTTCCACTGTAGCTTTTAAAACCCTTTTAGTTCCTCCCCGGTAGTGTCTCTGTGTCCAATGGGGTGAGGCCCCGGGCTGTCTCTCCGGAAGAATTGATGTTTTATGTCATCATCANGGAAGCACATGGACTTATTATGTTGAGCTAAAATTTTGAAAATTTTATGTTAGAAGTCCTGTCCACCTTTGTGTCACTTCCATGTTAATACTTGATTACAAACATTTGGAAATACAAAGGAATGGTTTGTTTGTTTATTTGGTTGGTTGGTTGGTTGGTTGGGGTTTTTTGGGCTCTTTCCAAATAGACTCAGCTGTTCAAAGCAGCTCATGCTACAAAGCCTTGAAAAAGGGGTAAGAAAGCACTGTAGGAATCGCCTTGATGAAGAGTTGGCAGCCTGTGCTTGCTAACAAAATTCTACGCAACCATGGCAGCAAACACAGTTAAAGAAAGAGCTACTGAGAGTGCTCTGGGAAGTGAAATGATGCTATCAGCTTGTGTCCTGGTTTGGNGACCTCCAGACCCCCACATGGCTGTCCCCCCTGGCCCCTATAGGGAATCGGGCAGGTGCGCTGCGACCTCGCCGCCGGCACCACTCACGTGATGGCAAGAGGGGCCGGGGGTGGGGGGGAAAGCAGCGGGGAAAGCTGTGGCACTCCCCCCTCCCCCCCCCCGCCTCACACCCATCTCAGGAGAAAACGGAAAAAAAACTCACAAAGAAAAAAAAACAAACAGGTACATGTGTGCTAAATCCCCTCTCATCCCGGGAGGAGGAGAGGGGGAAAGGAGGAGGGAAAGAAAAGAAAATGGCTAAAACTTTTCTTCCTTTGTAAACACGTAAAACAAAACCTCTAACACCAAACCCATCACAGCTTGCCACTGAGCACAGTTTGGATGTGCCACTTATCTGAAGTAATTTAAAAGTATGTATCATGAAGAGGCAAGATATTATCCAAGAGAGAATGCCGTTGACAATCGAAGTCTGTGGCACTGCTGAAGCTGGGTGCCAACTACCTAGTGAAATCTAATTTTACTGAAAGATTTTAATCACTTTTGCCTGAAACAACTCTGCTTTGACAAACATTTGCTTCCCATTGCCTTTATCAATAACATTAGGTATTATGGGAACATCCAGTGGCTGCATTTCACTTCTATACAGCTACTTCACATTCCTGAGGAGATCGCTGTGATTGCCTCATATTCTGGAGGCATTTATCCTTCTCACTTGACCAGGTCCTGGCAGAAATGCTTTGCCTTAGTTTTTAAGTGATTCACTGTGACTCTCCACTATCCAGTTTCATCTGATTGTATCAAAAGACTTCCTATTGAAAGTCCCTATTCTTCTCTTTATTGACAGTTCTTCCCCACATTTTGTCATCAGTACATCTAATTAGCTCACTTCTGCTTCTTGTAACCAGACATGCAATGAAAATTCTGAATAAATAGGAAAGTATTCTAGATCTAATCCATAAGAAAGTGTTATACTAATCCCCACTTTAGCCACATACATCATCTTTCAATATGACTCATTGATGTTTTCCTTTTATCTACTACTTTTCTCCATTTACAGTTTTTCTGGTCATCATTCTCCTTTTCTACTTAAGTAGTAATTTCCCATCTTGAGCTGTATCAACCACTTCATAGCAATTTGAGTAACTGTGATATACAGTTATACCCCCTCATTTGCGAGAAACAGGTCATGTCAAAGGTCTCGCGAAATGTCAAACTTGCAAATACGTGCAGGTCACTAATATGCATGAAGGCCATGCCCATCACTCCACCTTCAGCCAATTGGGAGTGCTGGGGAGCCTCTTCAACTCCTCCCCATGGCCTCTCGCAGCACAAGGGAGGAAAGGGAAATGTTCCTGTGCCCTGCCTGCCTCAGGGGACCCCCCTGAGAATCCCTAGTCTTCTCTTCAGCCATGCTGTCACTTCTGCATCTGCCGCCGGCAGTGGAACCCTGCGCCGCTGCTCCCCCCCCCACCCCTATCCTCCCCGGCTCCTGTGCTCGTCCCGGCCCCATGTCCCGGCCCCATGTCCTGGCCCTGCAGGTGGGCTGCGGCAGCGAAGTGAGCATGTCCCGCTGACATGCTGTGGCCAACCCCACTTTCCTGGGGCAGTTCCTTTCCCCGCCTGTAGCCAGGGAAACAATAACACAGATGCATGCACAGAAGCACTGCCCGCTCGCAGGTGCTCCGTGCACATGGTGGGCGAGCGACACTCAGGGACCTGCATTAATTAAGCGTAGGCAGGTGGAGGACTCATCCCCACCTGGTGCCTCACACCACACAGGGCCCTGCTCTGTCTACAGTGGCCGTTCCCGTCCCACAGCCCCCGGCGAGCCACAGAAACCGCGTGCCCTCCCCGAGGGGCCAGCCCAGTCCCACCCCAGAGGGAGAGCTGGTACTGCCCCTCAGCAAAGCAGAGGCACTGCGCATATGTCAGCTGAGGAACCTCGCAAATGCTTGAAACCGGACTGCGAGAAATTTTCCTCGCAAATCCACAGGATTGTAAAGAAGAGGTTGCAATGCATCAGGGATTCACTGTATTCAATTCCTATTATTATTTAAAAGAATCATGTCTCTATTTAGCACAGTCTGCTTTTCTATTTATTTTCATTTTATTAATTGCTTATTATTTCAAACCCTGTTCTAATACCTAGTGTATAATGGTATAATGTATGACAAGACACAGACCTGTCTGAGCTCTATTTTCCCCTCAAACATGGACATTGCAAACAGTGCATACGTTGTAACTCAATCAGATTGTATTATGCCAAACTCACTGTGATACTGTAAATACCATTGTGAATATTAATTTTCTCAGAATATTGGGATGGAGATTATCAAGTTCATTTTTTTTATTCCACACTCTTGCTCCCATTTGTATCTTACAGTTTTTCTTTCAGCTAAGATGAATTAATTTCTATTTCCACAGACCTCATTCTGATTCACCATCCCATGTTGTTTGTCTTCATAATTTTTGAGCAAGTAATGTTGACTATTGATTTAGTTTGGGAGCCATATCTTACCTATCTTTAATCTCCATCTCATTGACACTAAATTCTCATTCTCCTTTTTGTTTTCCAGTTTTCTTTGCAAAATTTACAGAGTATATTTTTGTCAATGATTTTATCCTTTTATCCTGATATTTATGACCTCTAAAAGTTATATTCTTGTTTCTTGGAAAGTTATTTTCTATTCTTAAGATATATTTTTGGGAATAATTGCACACCATTCAGGCATGAAAGTCTTCCTTGGGTGTAAGATTTTACCAGTACTGTAGGGCACATATTCCTGGTGAAATTGTCTACTTACCATCCCTTGCCACCAGCAAGCAAGCCAAATGACTCATAAAACATCACAATTTTCAGCATCACAATTGGCATTTATTGACAGTCTCAGTGGAGATGACAATGACTAGATTGCCAACGAAAATGAATTAATTTGTCATTCTGAGTGGATCTTCTGTAACAAGGCTAAAGGAATTTGGCAGCTCATAATTGGAAATCTTGTTTTTTTTTCTGGCACTACTCTCTCTGTACAGTTAATGATGCAAAGGTTTCAAAGTTATCACTCATTGGCAATTAATCAGATAAAAATACTAGCCAAAAATATTAATTCAGCTAATGAGAAGCAAAAACCAGAATGTGAAACATGCTCTGCCTTGGAATTTACTGTCTCTTGAATGATTTTCTCATCTGCAGTTTAGAAACAGCCCTGTAACAGGAACAAGACTTTTAAAATCTACTCTCAACTGTTTCTTACAAACACAATGTTTGGATGAGCAATTTTACAGGTCACAGGGAGGTTTTGCCAGATGCACAGACTTCAGTGCTTTGTGAAAAACTGCTGCATTCAGAAATGTGGCAATAGGGGTTTTTGACAGTGTCAATTATATCGTCTATCCATTGGGTCTTTCTGAGAAGGTTTTGGTCTAACAAGCTGTGTCTATACAGCATGCAGCATGGGCAATTCCCTTTGGAGGACGTTTAGGAAAGATTGTAAGAGATCTTTTACAGGTCGTTTATTTGCAGATTATTGTCTCAACCTTTACAGGACTGCTACACTACACACACATCTATTCTGTAGTTTCTACCGAAGACAGTGTCAGCAGATGTAAGATTTCTGTCTTAGGCTATAAAGGCAAATTGAAGAACTGGTGATTTTATACCCTATACAACTATACTTTTCTCTCACTTTGTCTTATTTGGAAAAAAAAAATACATCCTTTACAATTTTGAGTGCAAAGACTGGGGCTGGTTGCCTCCAAATGAATCCCTCCTTCCTTACCTGTGTTTTCTTCTGCTTCTGGAAGGTGATTTTGCCTTCTGTCCCCTGGTATCAAGCATCCTTCTGGAGAATCCCTTTACCTTTTTGATTTNAAAATACTCTACTGATTTTTGTTTTTTGTTTTTTTTTTTTTTTTTTTTTTTGATTCCTCACTTTCTCTTTGCCATTTTCTCGTATTGAAGGTCTCTCTGATGATCCACTCAGTTCCAGGTTATGTTCAGGTTCTCCTGTATTTCAGTCTCCCAGTCCTTCAAGGGCTCTCTAACTAACTCTCATGCTGGTTTCTCTTTGCTGTAGGAGTCTGTCTTTCTACCTCCCGGGCCAAAGTGTGATGGCAGTAGGAGTCACAAAAGAATAAAGATTGGGCTTCTCAGTATCTTCTTACACACCACCTGATGACTTGCCTCCTTAAACTAGAACTAATACATGCACAGTAAGGAGGATAAAAAAATAAAGACTTTATGTAATTTAAAGCTTTCTGTGGAACACTTGGTGACTTCAGAACTAACAGAGTTGCAGCTGCATTGTGGTTTATGCTGTTCAAGATACTTGTAAATGATCAAGAAAAGGTCACACTTCCATGAGAGTTTGTTACTGATAGTTTATGGCAGTGAAATGGAAAGTTAGCAGTAAAAGAGGTACAGAAGTATCTCACAGTACTGGATTAGCACACAAATGGAGATGCTAATTACCACAGATGTATGTAAAATAATGTACATGAGACAAAAATCCTAACTTTCCATGTATCATGACCATGAGCTGACCAGTACCACCCAGAAACAAGATCTTGGGAATCTGACAAGCAGCCCTGTGAAACATGGATGTAGCACAGTCATTCAGTAGCAGATGAAAAAAAAAAAAAAAAAGAAATTGAATGTTAGGGATTTTGTGAAAAGCAATATAAAACAGAAGACTAACATTACTTTGCCACAGCCTGATGGTGATGAATCCCTGAGGCATGTAGAGCTTGAACACGCTATGTACTTCTAGTTGCTCCATCTCAAAAATAAAATGATAGAACTGCAAGAGGCTCAGACAAGGGCAACGAGGACAATTGAAACTCTGGGCTGATTTCTGAGCTACACAGGAACCACAGAACACACTTGAGAGGCGGCTGAGGGTGTACACAACAGACATCTAAATCATGAGTGCCATTAAGAGGATAGAAGGGGAACTGCTTGTCCTCTGGTTTTTTTCTCTACAAGACCTAGGAGTGAAAACTACCAACTGGTAAGTGCAAAGCAGATGACAAAAGGTTGTTGTTCTCGTAACACAAGATTAAAGTGTGGAATTCCCTGATACAGAACATTGTGGGTGCTAAAAGTTCACATGGCTGGAATGGAGTTTGGACAGGTTTATGAAAGAGGCTGTTAAATTCCACTTTGCTTGTCCCATATTTGACTTCTTGTCTAGTAATACACCATTGACTAGTGTCAGTATCTACTGGATTAAACTGAACATTGGTCTAGCCAGAGCACTAGAAAGTGTGAGAGTTGCCTCCCAATGTTAGATGGACACTAGATTTTCTAAAAGGTTCACTTTCCAAACAGAAGTTGTACATAATTTATGTATTTGCTCATACAGACTCTTATATAATTATTTTCTTAATGAGTACATGAGGCTTCACTCACATTTGGAGTAAATGTATTGCCTTGAATTATATTTCTGAGTTTGTCAAAGTAAATGTAAAAAAATAATATAGTTCATTTGTAATAAACAAACAAAATAGTAAATTAGATTGTGCCTGAACAGCATCAGAGTCTGTTTTTTCCCTTAATGAGACCATTTGAAAGCCTGCATGTCTGTTAACACCTCTTCTAACTAGGAAAGCTGAAAGTTCTCTGTGAGGAGTCTCTGCTTTATAAGGTGATTTATTGCAGGACATTAGAACACAACTAGGTTAACCCCTCCAATGACGCATGGCCCATTTGTTCTCTCATCCTCTATTTAGAGGAGAAATGGATATGTGGGTGTTTCTGAAAATCAAAATGCAGAACAACTCACCCTACAGTACTCAGCTAATAAGACGGATGACTTTGGAGGCTTAGGTCTATTTCTATATACCAGATTAGGTTCAAGTTGAGCCTGCAGTTGAAGGCAAAAAGGGAGTTTCTACACATCTTGCAGATCTACTGCAGTTACCAAAGAGACACTGGTTTCACACATGGTACAAGTGATATTTAATTCTTCATTCTTGTACTTCTGGTACAATTTTTTTGTACAATTTTTACATGTGCCTTTTAAAAAGAAGTTAAGATCCTTGCCCTACAATAACCAAACCCACACATCGATTACCTCTTTGACATCACCAACAGTTTGTTTGTGAAATGCTGCTCATTCACCTTCCAAATTCCCTCTCACCTTTCACAGAATCACATACAGAATCACAGAATATTATGAGTTGGAAGGGACCCACAAGGATCATCTAGTCTCAGCATTTCTCTAATTTCCAACCATGACTGTCAATGTACATNCAATAACCAAACCCACACATCGATTACCTCTTTGACATCACCAACAGTTTGTTTGTGAAATGCTGCTCATTCACCTTCCAAATTCCCTCTCACCTTTCACAGAATCACATACAGAATCACAGAATATTATGAGTTGGAAGGGACTCACAAGCATCATCAAGTCTCAGCATTTCTCTAATTTCCAACCATGACTGTCAATGTACATGAGATATAACATGTTTCTTTACATTAGTATCACTTTTTATGCATTATCAATTCTTCAAGCTACAAAAATATAGCTAAAATAAAGAGGTAAAAATGAGGAAGTGAAAGTGAGTCATTTCAAGCCTTTGCCTTTGTCTACCTTTCTTATTTGCAAGACACTTCTGGTGGAAGTAATAACTGGTAGGAAGAAAAAAAGCAGACTCTGTGCTGTTTCTAAAGCTCTCTGTCCCCTGAATGACTTATTTAGCTTCTTAAAAGTATTTCATTACCTTCTTGATTCTTTCAAGTGTTTATGAGGAATATTTGCATCCTAAATATCCTGTGGTGGGACATTGATTTTGACCATGCGACTAAATTTTGGAGCAATGTGAGCATTGGTGCCATCCTCTGGTCTCTTACCGTCCATTTTTAGTAGAACTGCTGAATTTGGTTCTTGTTCCACTTCATGTTTTATTTGGGTAGAAGGAACTTCCCTTTCTTTGGATATTTCTGAGCTTTGTTCTGAGAAGCAATTACCTTAGATTTCACAAAATTTCTTTCCTTAAAGTGTGTCCCAATGTTACATTTTACCACTTAATATGAGAATAATTTAAACAATTTGATATGAGAAATGATGTACAGCTTATTTTCAGAAGGTAACAACTGGCATTAATTCTGTTTTCAAGAGTCATTCATATTTCCTGACTGTGAGACTGGGAGTACGAAATGACTGCAGAGGCAAAGGAGAAAGCACAGCAGTTGCTTTTTTTTTAAATTTATTTTTAATTCTTGCCTCCTTCTTTAAGCTATTTCATCCATTTTCTTCGAATGTGAGGAATACCAAGAGTGGGGAGCAGAGTGGAAAGTACTGTTCTTATCCTTGGTCCTTTTCACCTTCATGGGCTGAACAAGAAGGCAAGGTGGAAGATGGTAGGATTAAGATATAATATAATTAGTGGTACCCTTTTTCCATCTGGCAGGATTACCTGAAAGAAATTTCTTCCTTCTCCTCTGAGACACAATTCCTCCTTAAGATCCATCAAGAATGGGGGCAGGGACAAAGAACACTCAGCCAAAACTATTCTTAATGGACCAACTGCAGGATATAAGCAGTAGTTGTAAAAATACATGAGTTAAAATAAAGCAATAAGAAGGCAGTTAGTGTTAGCTCTCCTTTTAGTTGGAAGAATATGTGCATATACTTGGAGTTTTTGGAAGGTGTTCAAAGACTTTCTCTGTTTTCAGAAATACACACATGTTGCTTCCCATTATCCAGGAATGTTTCTTTTCTTGGGCCAATTTATTCTGTACATGAGATGAATAAAAAAAGCCAAACCTCCAGGTAAGGTGTTTAAAGTAATGAAAGCATAGAACTTGAAACAATTTTCACAATGGTTTAATTAATTTTTTTACTATTTTAGTCTACTTAAGGACTAGTTTGAGTAAAAACCACTTAAAATATTTGCTTAAAACATCTTGCAATATATATATCATAATGTAAAATGTTGTTCTGTGATTTCATTTACTTGTGTTTTTCACATAAAGAATGCATATTTTCAGTGTTATTAGATGTGATGGATGTTTTCTTTCCTGGATGTAGATAAAAATAAATCAACCTTATTTGACTGGATTTTCTTGAATATTCTGTTCAGTCTATGGCTTTGTGTTTGCCTTTCCCCCTCCACACCTCTCTTCCTCTTCCTTTTCTCTTTTCCTTTTATTCTGATGCCTTTCCAGTTGAATCGCTCTACTTTCCTCTCCAATCTCTACTTTTGACTCTTTCTCACACATCACACGTCAATATCTAACCCAGAAAGACCAAAATTTTGCTTTCTGCATGCATACTTCTTATTACTTGCATACATCTTTCATGACAAAATAACTTCCTCTTCCAGTACACATGGTATATTCCCTAACAGAAAGTACCATGTATTTCTAGAATGCTGTTGGGCATCCTCCATGTGTGTAGTTAAATGGCTTAGCTGAGAAGTTCTCAATACATGGAGAATATGTTTTTACATATTTTGTAGCTTATTTTAATTTTGCATTTTCTCCATTCAGTACTCACATACACTCATTGTTTGCTTGATCTTAGCAACGATTTCTAAAAGACCAATGACACCTTCACAATTTATACCGACATTATTTCCTCATGTTTCCTTAACAGTTTATGCTCATTATTATTTTCTCAATCTCTCCCGACAAACCCATTTTCCTTAGTTTCCCAGTTTCCCTTGTTTGCATTCCTGACTTTTGAATCAGATAGTGATTCATGTGACCATGTATAGCAGAACAAGATGAATTGTACCACAGAATTGCCTGTTTCCTTTTGTTGCCATTACCTGCAAAGGGATACTGGATGACTAGGTCATATACAAGTATCTAAAAAGACAGAGGAGCTCTATTGCATGCTTTTGTTCAAATGAAACCACAAAGCAGAGAAAACTCAATGTACCAGATTCCCCTATTTCAGTCTGAGCTGAATGTTACAGTAGTTAAAGGATTCATCCAGTCTACCAAGTGTAGAACTGGACTTGCTGGGGGGGCAGCAAATAGGGTGAAATGGTTAGGAAGCAGTGCCAGGCTCTTGCAAAGAAAGGCAAACACCTCACTGAGATGATAAAACATGGAAATGCTATGCCAAGATATGTAAGTAAACCTTCTGTTCTATCAACATGTTCCAAGTAAAAACAAGAGCAAAATATCCAGCCTGAGCTACTTGGAAATATTAGAGAAGTTGAACAACCTGGAGTAATTTATCCTAAAGAAGAAACATCTGAAGGGGGATATGACATTAGCCTTCAAATACATAAAAGATTGATGAAAAGAGGAGAGGCACAATCTGTTCCCCCTGTCCAAGGTACACAGGAGAAGATACAAAAAGCCTCGGTTGCAATAAGAAACATGATTCAGAGCCCATTTTTCTATGTTTCTGTAGCTATCATCAGAATCAAAAATACCTTACTCTGTGCATGTGTGTGCGTGTGCGTACATATATATTTTTAAAGCCTTTCACATGAAAGCCAGCTGGTAAGTATGTATTAAGCTGTAAAACTGTGGTTCAGGTTTCAACTGGCTGGTGCCTAGGGAACAAGAAGAACACTGTTTCTCTGATTCATAAAAGGAGTGAGTGCTTGTCACCATCTCTCTTATCCTTTTGTCTGTAGAGAAACAGGGCACAACTTGGGCTATCTGTGGAGAAAACACGCCTTTAAATCAGAAGCTTCAGGCACTTAAGTGAAAAGTATCAGTGTTTGGCTTTTTTAGAGATGGGATTAGCAACTCCTTATTATTGTTTTAGGCTTTTATTTAATGTCATTGGCAACTCAGATATGAGCTTTTTTATCTGATCAGTGTTTGAGCAACTTCTTATCTGTATGAGGCTTCCACATGATAGAGACATGAAAGCCCCATGGAAATACGAGGAAGATAGATACTATAGAAGTGAAAGTTTTGAAGTGAAAAATGAACTATTTCCCTTCTAACACCTTCAACAAAGTACAGATAGAACTAGCAGGGGAGACACACTGAGGTGGATCAAAAGTGACAGAAAGACAGCTGTGCATATCTGGCACACATTTGCCGGAATAAAACAGCATCTGTACACAATAACCCTTGCAAAATTTGGGTTTGGGAAGGATTCACTTTTCCAAGTTTTGTTGTTTATTTCTCAGTGGTGGCTCTAACAAGCAGTGGCTGGCAAGTCAATGTATTTCTGAGTTGGCAGATGTCTTTAAAGGATATTTTTATCCTGGGGAGAACTGGACTAGGTCTTTATTTCATAAATGTTATACAGTCATTTTTTTCTGCATCCTCTTCAGCCTAATTCAGTGGAGCATAAGTAAACAAGTCTGACATTGTAGCACAACTCACCTTTAAATAAAGAGATGGACATTTACTGACCACAGTAGAAAAAGTACTTCTTTAAAATAATGAACATAAAGGGTTGCATTCCTTGATAATGTCAATGGACATAGTCACAGAGAATCATATTATCTAGTTACATGGCTGATATCCTCAGGATAGGACGGGAGGACTATATTTTTTCAATGTATTGACCGAAGTGTGAAAAGTTAAATTTCTTTAAAACTGAAGATTCAAAAATAGCATTTTTTTATGCAACTTTTCCGTCGTTATTTATTCATCACCATTATTTATCCCTCTCAGCATAATTTCAACTTGATATGGGGCAAGTTTTAGGAGCCCTTAAAGGTGACAACAGTTACTTATTACAAAGAATGACAAAAGCTATTAGCCATCTTTGGATTCCTTAACAAATTGACTGTCTAACACATACACACTTGTGTTCAGAATATACATGAAAATGAATATATACACATGCACATTTTTTCAGAACTTATGATCCTTTCCCAGTACTTTCTCCCGTAGAATTATATTACAGTAATATCTCGCTGCATTGTGACCCCTCCATTGCGATCTCACTGATTTGCGAGATATTTTTCTTGCAAATCTGCCCAGTGATTCACGGAGCTTCCCAGCCGATGCATGCACAGTGCCTCTGCTTCTCCGAGGCATGGTGCCAGTGCTCCCTGTGGGGCAGGCCTGGCCTGGCCCCGTGGGGAGGGCGCGCAGTGCCTCTTGCTCTCATGGCATTTATGGTCCCGCGGCGCTGTGCTCTGGTCCCTGCCCTGTTCCTGTGTGTCCCTATAGTGGAAGGCTCACACTGTGGTATGCCCTGGGCGGCCACTGAGACCCAGTGCAGCACTGCTACAAGCCACGCCGCCCCTGTTACTCTAAGCCCAGTTGGGGGACTGACCCCCCCCGTGTGCATGTTACTGTTTCCATGGCTACAGGCAGGGAAGACAATGTGGTTTGTGCTCTGGGACTGCGCGCCTGGCACACCTGGTGATGATGTAGCCCCAGGAAAAGTGCCCCATGAAAGTGGAGCTGGGCTGGCCGCAGTGGGGCAAGCGCTGTGTGCTGGGATAGGGCAGCAGCGGGACGTGCCCACAGGTTAAGGTTTCCCAGGCTCCAAGAGTGCTGACCACAGCCCTGGGACACCCCTTCCCTGCCACAGAGGCAGTGCAAACATGAGCAGTGTCAGCAGTCCGGCGGCAGCTGCAGAAGCAGAAGCAGAAGTATGGCTGAAGAGAAGCCCAGGGAGCCTCCCCAGGCAGAGAGGGCTCAGAAATGCTTCTCTTTGCTCTGCTCTGCTGGGAGAGCCTGTGGGGAGGAGTGGAAAACTCTCCCCAGAGTTCTGGGGTGGCTGGGGGTAGAGCAATGGGCGTGGCCTCTATGCATATTAATGATCAACGCATGTTTGCAAATTAGACAGTTTGTGAGACCCTGACAAGACCCGTTCCCCACGAAGGATGAGGTATTACTGTATTCATAGATGCAATCTTGCAGCATATTTACCATCACCTTGGCATCAAAGGAAACTGACTGTACTTGCCACCTTATGCTTACGGTGCAATTTTTTACAAACTACATTTTGTAACTTAAACTGCTTATGGCTCTGTTGCTACCAAAATATTTAGTTTTTGAATAAGAATGAGGGTGTTAATAACCATCAGAAAAAAGAAAATAAATTATTAATGGGCATTAAGAAGTAACAGTAGTTACATATATGTAATGTCAAATCAATTTTTTCCTGAATTGATAATGATAATTCAGCTTTTAATTCAAAATATTATTTTTCTTTACCTACGCCTATGAAACCAGTAATGGTTCATCAGTCTACTGGCATAAGGAACCAAATCTCTTCCTATCAAATTGATTGTAATGTTATATGTGGCAGAACAAGATTATTCATTTAAATTTCCCACAGCTTGGGATGTTTCTGAATGCTGTATTAAGACATTTGTACAGTAGGATTCTCTCTGCTATTCTTCATGGATGCTGAAGAGTCATTAGGGAAGGCTGAGAAATCTGTTCATTGAAATAATGATTATGATGTTAAAAAGTCCAGAAAGAACTGAATAACACACTCATGGGGAAGCAGCACCCAGGTTGCTCTTTCAGTAAAGTGACTATGTAATATAAAACTGGAACACCTACTGATGGCGTACCTGCAAGTACCTTTCACCATGTCACCACATGGCCTTGTTGACTATGGAAAAATGTGGTGTGAGTATGGGCTTTTGCTTTCCTCCTAATTTTTTTTAAGTTACTGCCACTGTCAGTTATACAAATGTCATTCCTGCTACTGTACTAAATTCTGCCTTGATCTTGAAAAATGCACCCTAAAATAATATTAGGTAGAAGGATAAAATGAGTACTCAAACCATGCAAGAGCTAGGATTTGCAAAAAAGTTGCTTTTTCATATATACATTTTTAAACGCTAAAATTTTCTATTAAGTAGAAAATGTCACGCAAGATGACTATGTGTGTAATAAGGGAAAATGCTTTGCAGTACACTATTAGAAAATTTATAATATGGGCTAATCATGAGACAAAGGAGAATAGACCGGCAGACAATGTGTACTTTAATGTAAGTTGTGAAAGAGTTGAGCTGGAGAAATTTTGTGTTGAAAAATTTTGGCCAAGACAGGAGAACAAAAATAATAACAGTCCCATGGTGCCCTCCACCTTCCCCTGGTGTAATGAGTGGCATCAAAGCTAGGAATTTCTTAGGTAAAAACACTGTTAATGGGATAGTGACTAAAAAGTCTATATTTAATTTTTAATTTTTTTTAAATATTGTGTAATATACAGTATTGCATATTTATTATGTATTATATTTAATTTCCATGTAAACAACACAGCAAACTTTGAAGGGAATAACACTCTTGTAGGTGTTTGTTCTGTTGTCAAAATACGTGTTCAACAGCTTTCAGCAGCATGTTTAACAACTTGTCTGACATCAAAACTACGTTTGCTCTCATGTTGAACCTTTGTCTTGAATCTCCACTTTTAACGAAGTGCAGAGCAAAAGGATTTAAGAGTGGATGGTTGCAGAGGTCAGGAGGGGGGAGAAACAACAGTCCTATAATTCACGTTCAGTCAATTTCACTGCAAGACAAACTCAGGATGATGAGAACTGTGCCAACCATGTATGTGTGCTGACATGCTGCAGAGTATGTTTCATGATTCATCAGCTGCGCTGTGATTGATTGGCCCTACATCCTGGCAGAGCCCAGAAATTCTTTACTTGTCTTCGAACGTGTTCCATGATTCTTCAGGCAATCTCTGATTGATTGGCATGTGGACTGCATTTAGATTTATTTTTCCCCATACCCTGAAATATTTGTTTGATGATTCATCGTACTTACCTATTGACTGGCACGTTGGCAGAGTTCAAACTTTCTTTACGACATAAAATATTGTTTTATCAGGTTTCCTGCTGACACTTGTTGATAAATCCTGCTAGTGTGAACTGGAGGGAAGCATACAACCTTTCATTTAACAGGTACTTAGGGCAGTGGTGGAGGATGGGGTCACATATTTTTGCCAGAGAGAACAACCCCTTTTACTTGAATGCATAGTCGGTCATCACACTTTTTAAATAGCTGAAAAAAGCCTTACCTTGAAGAAACTTTGTTACCAAATGCAAAGTGAGGGCATTACTTTTACACATTAATTCTTGTTAACATCAAGTCTGGTAACTACGCTGAATAGGATATCCAAGTATGGCTAAAGAAAAAAAAAGGCTTTATTGAAGTAAAGAGAGTAGATTTTTAATAACACTTTAAATTGTGCCATTTGCTGTGCATCACCAAATCACACCACTGTTCTCTAACTGGCTTTTTCATTGCTTGAAAGTCAAAGGAAAGATTTTAAATGCTGGCTACAACTTTTCGCGCTGACAATCCAAAATGGGAGTGACAAATCAGATTCTCTTTTGCATAAGTGTGGACAATCATTCTTAGGTCATCCTTTCCCCCACCTCACTCCCTCACCTCCCTACAGATGAATAATATTTACCCAGGGCGATGAAGTCACAATTTGTAATGCAAAAAATTATTTATTTAGCATTACATGTCATTGTGCAAGAATTGAGTCCATGACAGAAGTTTCTGGGAAGTTGATCTTTTGTCTAGGAAGATGGATGCATTTTTTAAAGTCAGGTTTCCTCCCATAGTTATTGAAACACAGACTGTCACCTAAAATGTACACCTTGTGAACTAGGAAAGCTATGTCCCATACATTTCTACACGGCCTGTGTATATTTCTCCAAACTCTGGCCACACTAGTATATTTCCACATTTGCAGAAAATACTTTATAGCCTATTTGGAGTCATTGCAGAACCTTCTTTTCCAGGCAAAATGAAGCCTGAATTGTAATTGTAACTCCTGCTATTCCAAGAAATAAATATTGGATTTTTATGTTTGCAACTCCTCTGCCCCCATACCTAGCCTATTTTTTATGTCTACTTTAGAAGAAAGGAAGGGCATAGATTAAGCAAGGTGGCACAGATCAATTAACAAAATTGCCATTCCTGGAGTAATCAAAGAAATACATAGAAAGGAAGAAGAGAAAAACATAGGGCTTTGGCAACGCAGAGGAACGGCAAAAAGAAACTTGACTCCCTTCGGAGTAAAATAAAGGCATTAAAAGTAAAAATATGTTATCAGCTGAGAAATCATAGCACAGTAATGAAAATAACAGAACTGAGAAGGGTGTCTTGATATAAATCACAGCCTAGGTAGTGTTAATCTCTTTGCCAGGAAGAAGAGTCTG
>WEKX01005405.1:8094-24103 GCA_013390025.1 Pitta sordida | reverse complement strand
GACATTTCCCGACTAAGATGGCTTCCTAGATTAATCCATGTGGCTCTCCTGGCTGAAGGAGAACTGTTAACCTTCCGTCCTCTTTCCTCCCTTCCTCCTCTTTCTGTGCAGGATTTCCTTCTCTGGGCTTGCCTCCAGGCACGTCTGTCACTAGAAAGAGCTACCTCATTCTGCAGTTCAGATCACTAAGGGATCAGCCGCTGAATGAAGGTCTCCCTCCCACCCTGCGAATGTTTGCATTTGTGCTCCTCGTGACTTTATGCAGCTAAGACATCATATGTGTCATGAGTTCTGCAGGTCTCTGACATATTGTGGTGTTCCACTTTTAGTTCTTTTATAGTGCTTCGATCAAGAAAAGATTGGTATCAATACCAAGCCAAATGTTTTTCTCCTAACCTTGTCTTCATCAAAGAAGTCTAGCCAAGCTTTTTAAGAGAGGATTAGAAAAATCACTATTTCCTCCTTGACATACTTCTCTTTGGATTTTGGCTTTCAATGACTTTTACTGACTCCTCCACTCTAAGAAAGGCTCCTTAAATTTTAAATTCCACTGCCCAAAAGATTTCATCAACTTATTTACCATTGGGCTTAAAAGTACAAGCTAAATGGGAACTGCAACTGCTTCCTTTAAATAATTTTTTTCCTCTCTTGTAGGGAATATCTTAAATGGTGTAAGACTTCTTTTCCTGCTTCTTGGCTTATTTGAATATGTAGAAATAAACTGCCAAGAAATAATTAATATACTCCACATGAGAGGGAAGTTGATGGGAATGAAAGCAGAGAAGTCAGTTTTGCATTTTTTAAATAACTGGGTTTCAGTTCAGTCCAAGCTGTCGTATTTGTTTTTTTCCACATTAGGAACTAAAGCCTGAGATGCTATTTATGAGTGTGTAGAAACTGAACAAAAACCAGCCATTGTGTTGGGGCCCCAGGACGTGCTCATATTGCCTACAGACTGGTCTAAAAAGACAATGCGTAATATGTAATGTGCACTGATTTGCATCTTGTGAAGTCACTTAAGCACTTGCCAAGAGCTAAGTACGAGTGTATAAACACTTTAATTTTACTTTGTGTGTTCTTCTGTCATCTTGTACATTTTGTGGGTATTTATGACTGCTCAAACAGTGGAAAATTATTTTCATAACACCAGAGATTTTGAAGCAGGATTATTGCAAAATCCAAAGTCATTAAAATTTGGGTCAATTGAATAGGTTAGAGACACTGTTTGCTAATAGAAGACTCAGCCAAATTTTTCACTAAAGCTTTCTGTGAATCAGACTGAAAGCTATCAGCACTGAAATACAGTATTTTACCTAATATTTGACTGATACAGCTTACTAAGTTTGTAGTTTAATTTTGTATTTTAACCTTTTCCCAGATTTGGGTAAAAAGGTATAAAATTTAGAAAGCATGCATAATTTCATGAAACAGTACTTCATATATTTCTAAACTTATGTATTTTAACATACAAGTAGAATACGTGGGAACTCTTTTAGGGTTAAGCTGCTTTAGTGCTTAATAATTGGAGTAAAAAGATGAGTTTGGATTTGGCCCCAAAGAGGCGTCTCATTTTCCTAGCCAGCTGTATGGATGTTTTTAGATGAGTGTTAAAATATTGAGGCCCACGGAGGTCTTGAGACCTTGTATGAAAGTAAATACGTAATATAGGCTAGGAACACGAGAGCAGAGATTGTTTGGAGAAGCTTCTCAGGAAAAGATCATTGTCTATTGGTTACAGACAGATAAGCATTGAGGCAGTGGGGCTTTCTCAGGGACTGACAAGCAGACATCTTGTAGCAAGCAGCCAGAGATGTACCTGAGATGTGAGACATGAGACACACAGAATAAACAAGGACTTTCTAAAACCAATTTGATTTATTTAGCCTTTTCCATCACCTATATCATCTGTCCACAATAGCATACACTATGGAAACATACATACCAAAAAGATGTTTGTATTTGCACGCAAAACTGAAAACAATGCCAACTCCCAATTTTATGTGGTACTGGTGTAATAAAATATAAAAGATATAACAAAATATAAATGAAGGTAAAGGAAATAATTTTGGGGGCTTTACTTATTTCTGGTGTTGCCAGAAGAATGCTTCTCGGTTCTTGTGTACTTTCCCATCCTATGGAGAGATGACTGTAACTGTAACTCACTATTTCATGAGAAGCAAGAATGGACCTGTCACTGTATGAAGGTGCCATCACGGAGATATCCCACATTCAGTTTAGCAGTTACAACTGGGAAGGAAAAAGAGTAGCCACTCCAGGCACTTGCATTCCTCCACCTGCTTCTACATTTCCTGATCCCAAAGAACAGTAAGGAGTAACAAGATAAGGAGTAACAAGTGAGATGGTTGATAACCCATGGGTTCTGTTCTAGAGAACTCTAAATAAAATCATTGGTTAATTTTCATATTCTTATAGGAATGTGGTTTCATTTGCAGTTAATTTACACCTGGTCATTCTAAGAAATATTAGTATGCAATAAACAAATCTGGCCACTGCAATGTGAAATAAAATCAGATTATTCTTACATAGTAAAATGCATCCTGACTTTATGGCTTGACAACTATTGAAGAAGGGTCAGACAAAATTATTTTTTGAGAGAGTCTCAGCTGTATAACACTTGGCCTGCTTTGTGTTCTATGACTGCCCATGATTGATAGCCAGAGTAGTAGTCCTGGTACTTGTTTTTGTATTCATAGACGTGAGGAAAGCACAGACCTGGAGTACTCCTCCCTTTCCTGAACCTCAGCTACTGCCAGGTGCATTTATGGTTTTGTGTGCCTAGAACCAGCCATTTCTGCCTCCCGCGGCTACAGATTGGAGTTCCTCTGTAAATAGCCTTCCCAAATAATACTGCATTACAACAGGAACTCTGACTCCAGCTCTGCATCACACTGAGCCTTCACTGAATGTAGTGTGTAATTTATAGGTTAGATTTTATGAGGAAAAAACAGCTCTGTCTGCCTGCCCAGAGAGAAAATATTTCTAAACAGCAAACAAAGTAATATTTTCATAGGGGCACCCGGTAATACTAAGGGCAACGCTTCCCAGGCCGAACACAGCAGTGTGCTTCCAGCTACATGTAATTAGCGGCAAAATCCAACAGGTGGCACAAAAGTATTTGAATTTTATATTGATTTAAATCATACGGCGTTAAATTGCCAAATGAAGTAGAAGGTATTTTTTTGGCTTAAAAAAAAAATTAGAGAAAAAGAAATTAAAGAAGAGAGAAGAGTTATCTCGATGCCGCGAACGATGCTCGCCTCTGCCCAGTAGTCGTGGCGAGGCCAGCGGCTCGTTGCCTCTCGGCCAGCCCCAGGCAGCCTCTCTGCTCGGCGGCCCCGGGGGAGGTAACGCGCCGCCTCCTTCGGGCTCTTCTCCCCCGGGAGGCGGCGGTGGCAGCTCGGCCAGCGGGACGAGGCGGGGTCCGTGGCGGCGGGGCCGGGCGAGGGATACCCACACATACACCCACCCATAGCCCCCGTACCCGTCCCGACCCCGGCTGGCGGGAGGGAAGCGGGGCGAGCGCCCTCCGCTGGCCGCAGTGGGTCCGGGAGCGGGTCCGGGAGCGGGTCCCGCCGGCGCCGCCTGCCTGCGGTAGCGCCCGGGGTGAGGCGGCGAGGTGGGAGGAGGAGGGAAGCTTGCGCTAGCCGTGGAGCCGCCCTGCCCGCTGTAAACACATCCTGGAGTTGGGCTTTCAGTCCACAATCTTGAACTTTCAACGCTGCCCGCTGGGCAGCACTGGTGGTGCCTTTTTAGCCCTGAGGAGGTGACCGAGTGATTTTTTTAATGGGCTTGCCCTGGAGGTTTGTGTGGGGCAGGAAGGGACATGAGAGTTCTCGGACACCCGTGGGAACGGACGTTATAAAGGCACCCAGGAGTTGCAAGCACAGCTCAGTTCCTTCTTTTGAAGTGTAGTATACACCTCTAAAGGGACTTAAAAGAAGAGGGAGGGTGACTTCTTAGGGAAATAGCAATAGTACAAGGGAAAAGGGTTTTATGCTAAAGTAGGAGAGATTTACATGAGATATTAAGAAATTCTTTACGGTGAGAGTGGTGAGACACTGGAAATAGTTGCCCCGAGAAGCTGTGGATGCCCCATCCCTGGAAGTGGTCAAGGCCAGGTTGGATGAGGTTTTGAACAGCCTGATTTAATGGAAGATGANAAAAAAAAAATTAGAGAAAAAGAAATTAAAGAAGAGAGAAGAGTTATCTCGATGCCGCGAACGATGCTCGCCTCTGCCCAGTAGTCGTGGCGAGGCCAGCGGCTCGTTGCCTCTCGGCCAGCCCCAGGCAGCCTCTCTGCTCGGCGGCCCCGGGGGAGGTAACGCGCCGCCTCCTTCGGGCTCTTCTCCCCCGGGAGGCGGCGGTGGCAGCTCGGCCAGCGGGACGAGGCGGGGTCCGTGGCGGCGGGGCCGGGCGAGGGATACCCACACATACACCCACCCATAGCCCCCGTACCCGTCCCGACCCCGGCTGGCGGGAGGGAAGCGGGGCGAGCGCCCTCCGCTGGCCGCAGTGGGTCCGGGAGCGGGTCCGGGAGCGGGTCCCGCCGGCGCCGCCTGCCTGCGGTAGCGCCCGGGGTGAGGCGGCGAGGTGGGAGGAGGAGGGAAGCTTGCGCTAGCCGTGGAGCCGCCCTGCCCGCTGTAAACACATCCTGGAGTTGGGCTTTCAGTCCATGATCTTGGACTTTCAACGCTGCCCGCTGGGCAGCACTGGTGGTGCCTTTTTAGCCCTGAGGAGGTGACCGAGTGATTTTTTTAATGGGCTTGCCCTGGAGGTTTGTGTGGGGCAGGAAGGGACATGAGAGTTCTCGGACACCCGTGGGAACGGACGTTATAAAGGCACCCAGGAGTTGCAAGCACAGCTCAGTTCCTTCTTTTGAAGTGTAGTATACACCTCTAAAGGGACTTAAAAGAAGAGGGAGGGTGACTTCTTAGGGAAATAGCAATAGTACAAGGGAAAAGGGTTTTATGCTAAAGTAGGAGAGATTTACATGAGATATTAAGAAATTCTTTACGGTGAGAGTGGTGAGACACTGGAAATAGTTGCCCCGAGAAGCTGTGGATGCCCCATCCCTGGAAGTGGTCAAGGCCAGGTTGGATGAGGTTTTGAACAGCCTGATTTAATGGAAGATGACCCTGCCCATAGCAGGAAGGTTGGAACTAAATAATCTTTAATGTTGCTTTCAACCCAAGCCATTCTGTGTTTTCATACTATGAACATCAGTTGTGGAAGTATTAAAATGTTAGTCTAGGCCTTATGATTCACAGTAGTGTAACATTACTTCCGTGATTGCTGTCTTTATTTGCTACTAAAGTGTTGTATTGAGTCAGGTGGAGCTTTACTGATATTTTTGTTTCCAAACATGAATGGAGGGGACATATAAATAGCATAAATTCTAATGCGGTGGTACCCCTAAACCTGAGATTTAAGTGCAAATCAAAGGCGTATTCAACAAATTGGCCAAGATACTTGGTTTGCTGAATTGTCTGAGTGAGGCCAAGAACAAGAGGTGAAGGAAAAGTTGGGCAATTACCATAAATTAAAAATGGGGCATTAGTTTTACATAAATATTTGCAGCAGAGGTGTGTAAGAGGCTTGCACCTGTGATAAAAGACATCAATTCATGCTATTTTACTTTACACACTTTTTCCTAATTAACCGAAGAAATTCTGAACCCATCATCTGTGATTCGTAATAGAGCCAATTTACAGATAGGTAAGTGTCAGACAGATTCTTAGTGAAAAGATCCTTTGCAGGTACTTGAAACAAGATCCAATTTCCAAGGAACAAACTCATGATCTCTATTCCTATGGGAACAAGCTGGAGCAAATCATGGTAGCAAATGGCAAAGGTACTGCCAGTAACCAGAAGGGAGCTTCAGTTTGAACTCAGACAGCAATCAAAGCACTCCACTAAGCAAAGGAAGGAGCTACAGACCTTAGAAGAAACTAGTTGTTAGGATATGGGACTGGGCAGGTGCTGTGCCCAGGTTACAAAAGACACATGTAATGTCTGTTTTACTGGGTTTGCAGCCCATTACAAGTTCAGAAGAAGATCAGCGTAGTAAAAGATTGAGGAAAACCATTGTAGGGCAGTTGTCTCAATATGCCATTTTCCAAAATAGCCAGAATAAGTGAATGTAAAACCTGGAGCTGGAGGAATTAGGTGTTTTCCTGTGAAGCAGCTTGCCCAGCCAAGCTCTGCTTGTATGACAGATCACAACCTTTGAAAGGTACTGGGCTAACCAGATCTTTTAAAGGTTCTGTGAGGTGCCCTTCTGAAACAGGCCCAAGAAAAACACATCCAAGTACAACTGCCGATTTTTTCACAGTAATGAAAAAGTAAAGAATGAAAGCCAAAATCAGTTATTTGTTCTTTCTGGGGAAAACAAAACAGAAAACAATGACCTGGACATTGTTTGGATAGAGCTGACAGTCATGAGTATCAGATATAAAATGTCATTGGGTTGTTGGGGAAACTGAAGGATATAAAACAGGAACAGCAAATAAAACTGCAAGAGGAACCCTAAAATATTAGTTCTGGTCTGTGCAGCTGGAGAGCAGTAACTGTTAATAGATGCAGTGGTGAAGGGGATGGAGCACAAGCCCTATGAGGAGTGATTGAGGGAGCTGAGATTGTTTAGTCTGGAGAAGAGGAGGCTCAGGGGTGACCTTATTGCTGTCTATAACTACTTGAAAGGAGGTTGTAGTCCAGTGGGGGTTGGTCTCTTCTCTCAGGCAACTGGCAACAGAACAAGAGGACACAGTCTCATGCTCCATCAGGTGAGTTTAGACTTGATATTAGGAAGAAACTCTTTACTGCAAGGGTGATCCGCCATTGGAATGGGCTGCCCAAGGAGGTGGTGGAGTCACCATCCCTGGAGGTGTTTAAGAGTAGGCTGGATGAGGCACTTGGTGCCATGGTTTGGATGATGGGTGTTGGATAGGTTGGACTTGATGATCTCTAAGGTCTCTTCCAACCTTACTGATCCTGTGATACTGTGAAGTCCAATGAGTAAACATGTAGGAAGTAGACAGAAGCTTCAAAATATCAGGGCTTGAGACCCTCAATAGGTCTTAGCTGCTCTAACCATTCTCATATGTGACCTCTGTCCAGAACTGTGCCCATAGACCCAGAAGCCTCACTTCAGCTTCAGCTTAGGACATCTGGATATCATTCCCCTATCTCCTGGAGAGACCTCAGACCTGTGTTATAGGTAACTTGAGTCCTTTAGAGGTACTTTATTGACTGTCTTCTGTCTTGTCTTTGTCTTCTTATTATGTCTCAGAGGAAATATCCTAAAATTTCATCCATATAAGTTTCTCATGCAGATGTGGACTAGGTGAGGCAAATTGCAAGATATAGTAATAATCTTTCACAGTTGTTTCTATCAGTGAACTCTTTCCTGGCTCCAGGGATAGAAACCATAATGGCTACTAGATATACTGAGTGGGAGCTTAGTGAACAGGAGGGATTTGTTTAGTCTTGTCTTGAAACTTTCTTAATGGAATGAAATTATCAGAATTTCTTGAAACAGAAACAATTCCCTGACGGTTTTGCCAAATAACCCTCAAACCCAGAAAATACTCAACAAAGGGGAGGATTGCTGCATAGCATGAAACCATGAATCTGTTAGAAATTGGACTAGGAAGAAAGCATGAAGGGTAATGAGAAGCTCTTGTAAAACATTGTTGATACTTTTGAAAGGAACAAAAAAGCCAAAATAGATGTAATGGATGGGAGTACATAATACAAGCTGTTTTCTGAAGAACACTCGGTAGACATCTGACCAACCCCATCAGAGAAGTGCTTGTTCTTGGAGGTTATTGAAAATCTATCAAGAAGCATGGATGTTCATTATCCCTGACTAATCACTGTTGTTTGTTTCCTCAGCAAGAACTCAAACAGGTGGGATAATAAAGAATAAAGTGTGGCATACATGTCTCTGTATTTGAAACATAGTATGATGACTGTATTTCATAGTAGAAACTTCCAAAATTGAAACATTGCTAATAATCTGTGATAGGTCTATGGTGAAAAATCTGAAATTAAGCCTGAATAAACCAGAGCTTCTTCAAAAAGGAGTTATGTTTTATTGGCCTGTAGTCAAGGAACAGGGAATTCCTACTAGTGATGACAACATATACTATATGGGGATTACTAGTACTGTAAGCGTTCCCAGATGTGAGCAGTTTTACAGTTTTTAAAAATAGCTGCTTTTGTGCATGGAGAAGGAAATCCATTTGAATGTGACTTGACACTGACATGGTTAAAACCAGCTGTGTTGGCCTCCTTGGGTTTCAAAACGAATTCTTGCATGCATGAACTTGGATGATCTTGAAACAAACAAAAAAGCTAATAAGATCAATTGCTTATGTAGAAGATCTGAGCTTTATAAAAATAGAAGTTAATGTGCCACTGGGTGTTGTGTAAGTCTAAGGAGTATTTTCACTTTTTAGGAGTATAAGGAATCTCTGTGCCTAAGACACTATCTGCATTTGGGTACCTGAAGTCAGGAATCCTGGTGTTCAGACTTTTGGCCAGCTGGAAAATCTGTGGAGTAATTTTGTCATGGTGTCTGACGTGAACGTCAGAGATATGGCACTGTTGAAGTATGAGCCAAAGTAGACAGTAGGGAAAAGTTAATTGCTGGGTTTTTCTTTAAGTTGGAGAGAAGGTGCTGAGCTGGTTTTTCATGGTTTGCAGTAAGTGTTCACTTATTTTTTTAAAGTCTTTCTGGTTGCAAGTTGTGTAGGCACAAATGGGATTTGATCACTTTAAGTAACTACTGAACATGGCTGTGGCAGCACAGAGCCTAACTCAAGTTATAAAATGCAAATGGAGCTAATTGAACCTCAATTAAGGTATAAGGGTCCAAGCAGAGTTTAGATATATAATGCTAGGCTACCCAAGATGGCTGTCTGTAAACTAATATAGGTTTGACAACAAGTGTTGGTTAAGTGTTTATGTATTACAATGTACATAAAGGCTAAAATGAAACATGGAAAAGTCTGAGAAAAGACATGCCAAAAGACAAATGTTTAAAAGAAAAAAGGAAGATATAACTTAAAAGGAAGATGGTTAGGGGCTACTTGACAAAATGAAAAAGCTTGGTTCTTATTGTTTAAATAATTGTATTAGTGATTGATTAGCATGCTTATTGGTGCAATTGAAATGGGGATTCCAAGGTTATGTCATGATTCAAAATCACTGTACTTCTATCTGCCTCTTACCTAGGGATACCAGTAGCTCATTTGAATTGTGATTGATTAGTGACTTTCTCTGTACAAATGTGATCTGAAATGTGTGTTCTGTGCTTTTCTTCAGGCTATTTATTCCTTGAGCCTAATGTGTGTGAATCATCTCAGAGATGCTGCAATTTGTTCCAAGGACCAATTATGGTCCTTAGAAAATACATAATGCAGAATCCTCTCAATGGTATTTTAAGCAGACACTGTATAACCAGTTTACATTCTTATAGCTAAAGTAGTTTGCACAGGATCATTCATTCAAAATTAATCATTTAGTATAGAACTAAAATGTCCATTGCCCAAAAAGCCACAGTGGATTATTTTGTTACTACCTTTCATGGTCACAACCTCCGCTGGAATGATTTTCTAATTGCTGTGTAATGGTTGTATGATTCTAGTTTGTTTAGGATGGTTTGAAAAGCTCATCAGGCCAGTAACTGTGTGAGTGAGAAACAAAGGACAGCAAAGAAGAAAAATCCTGTTTTGAAAAAAAGATGCCAAAAAAGTTGATGATGGTTTTGTTTTGGTCTTTTTTATGCCGTATCTGTTCATGAGTTTTTGGTAAGGCTTACTGGTGTATTCAGTCTTTTTCTATGTGCTGAAAGCTCTAATATTATCCAAAGATCTGATGATAAATAGGCTAACCAGATACGAAAGACCTGAAAGCTGAATCCAGTTGTTTCAGCTGCAAGTCCTAGGAAGTAAGAGAAGACCTCACGGAAGTACTTTAAAAATAGTGGTAGAAAAAAAAGGAGATTAAAGAGAGTGAACCAATATCACATTGTGTGGGAAAAGTTGACAAATATATACGGTGAACTAGCATTTTATTTGGTTTCAGCCCTTATTTTTTGTGTGGCAGAGGTCACAAACTCCCCTGTGTTTCTAAAGTGAATAGGAGATGTCTGCTACATTTTCTTTCCAGTAAAGGCAGGTAAGGAGGGGAAGTGCTTTACAGAAAGAGTATCCTCAGAAAATATCTTGGAAAAAACCCATGTGATCTGCAGGGGAAAGTGATCAGGCTGAGAAGCATAAGTGATAATGAGAAAATGAATAGTATGCTAAATAATGTAATTGAAATCAGAAGCAAGTCTACCATTCAGGCAGCAAATCAAGATCCACCACCCATGGCTGAAAAGGAAAGCTTATGAGTGGTAAGATTTACTATCACTGATCCTAGGAGAGAGCATTATCAGAGACAGTAAAGAGCATTCTCAGGCATAGGCTCACCAAGCTGGTGAAGAGGGCTTTAAACTAAAACTGCTGTAGGAGGAGGACCTCAATCCATCCCACACCCAACAGTTTGATTCCAAGTCCAGCAACAGATGTCCAGAACATGGAGAAGGATGGCAGGTCAACACAAAGGTAGCCCAGCCAGTAAGTCAGTTTCATAAGGTGCCCAACTTTAATGACTCTGTACAAACACATGCAGAATGGGAAAGTTCACATGCCTGCAGTGCTATGATCTCATTGGCATCACTGAGACGTGGTGGGATAATTCCTATGACTGGAGTGTTGGAATATACAGACACAGGCTCTTTAGGAAGGACAGGCAGGAGAGACAAGGAGGGAGTGTCACCCTCTGTCAATGACCAGCTGAAGTGCATGGACCTCCACCTGGGGTTGAATGAGGAGCTGACTGAGCGCTTAAGGGTCAGGATTAAAGGGAGGGCAGAGACAGGTGACACTACAGTGGGAGTCTGCTGCAGATCTGACCAGTCACTGGATGAGGACTTCTGTAGTCAGACAGATGGAGTTACACCACTGATGGATAAAAGAAGAGCAACTGACATCATCTACCCGGACTTGTGCAAATCATTTAACTAACACTGTTCTTCAGTGCTTCCATGTCTCTAAACTGGAGAGACAAAGGACTTGGTTAATGGGCCCCTCAGTGGCTAAAGAATTATCTGTATGGTTGCATTCAAAGAATTGTTTTCTATAACTTGATGTCCAAGTGGAGACCAGAGACAAGTAGTGTTCTTCTGGGGTTGATATTGGAACTGGCACTGTTTGTTATCTTTGTCATTGAGATGGACAGTAGGATTCAATGCACCCTCAGCAAGTTTACTGATGACACTAAGCTGTGTGATATGATTGACACACTTGAGGGAAGGGATGCCATCCAGAGGGACCCTGAGAGGCTTAAGAGGTAGGCCTGTGCAGACCTCATGAAGTTCAACAGTGTGAAGTACAAGGTCCTGCATATGGGTCAGGACAATCCCAAGCACAAATATAGACTGAGTGGAGAATAGATTGAAAGCAGCCTTGAGGAGAAGGATTTGGGGTAGGTGATCAATAAGAAGCACAACATGACCACTCAATGTGTGCTTGCAGTCCAGTGTGCCCTGGGCTGCATCAAAAGAATGCTGACCAGCAGATTGAGGGAGATGATGCTCCCCTTCTACTCAGCTCTCATGAGACCCCATGTGCTGCCTCTTCAGATGCCAAGTCACAATACTTATTTCTGAGATTCATTGACGCCACTCAGTATTACCCACCTACATGGCTATGTGTGCTAGAAATCATCCTGAATGGATCAAAAGTACCTACTGGCATTTAAGAGTAAAATGAGTGGATTAGGTTTTCCCGTTAAGGTTCACACAAACACAGATATACGAGGGATAAGCCTGTGGACGCACAATTTCATGACCATAGGATAGAACACTCCTAAGGAAAAATGAAAAATGTGTTGTTACTATTGAACTTACTACTTCACTAATGTAGTGATGATGGCTTTCTATAAAAGAAAAGGATGATAAAGTCTAGCTTCATATATAGCGGTCTTGGACCAGGATAATAACTAGGAGGTAGAGGGTTATTCAGGCCTATGTAAATGGTGGACTCCGTCTGATGGAACTTTTGTATGACCATGATAAAAAGGAGTAAGCAGAGGAAGTGTGAAGTATTAATATATGTTCCAAATTATGATTTAGTTGGAAGAGAGGTGATGTGACATAGCAGAGAAATTAATAGGAGTTTTGTCTGGGGAAATAGTAGTACAAATATCAAAACCTCCCAGTTAAGCGCACTCAGGTTTTCTTAGTGATGGGGCAGGGGGTAACCAAAGATCACTATAATAATAAGTCTTTATGACAAGCTTTTGAGGCTTCTGATGAAAGCAAAATGATTAGCTGTATGGGGATTTTTGCTAGTGAATTAGAGAATCATCCAGTATGGAATTTAGTGAAAATAGAGGATTTTACCCATGTAGATTTCAATTGGGAAAATGCTATAGCAGTAAGATTATGCAACAAGTAGTTTTGTGCATGAAAAATAAGAAACATAGTAAGATAGTAGCTTTTAAAAGTTGTTCTTCATTTACTGCAGGTGAAGGAAGGACATAGGAAAATGTCAAGTTACTCTGATCTGAGAAGCAAAGCCAAACTGTGAAGATAAGGGCACAAAATAGAAACAAGTCGCACAAGTAGCGGGAAATAATTGTCTGCATCGTCCAGCATTTAGAGGAAAGTAAAATTGCCATTCTAAGGAGGGGCAATTTTGGTTGCTTTGGACAAATAACACCAAAGAAGGGGATGTCATTAATGTGTTTTTTGTTATCTGTTTTCACTAAAATAACCGTCTGCAAAAGGTAGCTAATTCAATGTGGTCCAGTGAGAAAGAAATGGAAATTTCAGGGTTGAATGAGGCACACAGAGTTTGGAGACAGTTAAGATAAGGTAGATACTGCCAAATTGGCTGAGCCTGAGATGCCTTCTCCCAGGGTAACTGTGGAATTACCTGCTGTAATCAACAGCCTCTACAGCCAGACCTGGGATGAGGTGATTGCTCATGGTGTTGTAGTGTGTAAAGTCTGTGTTCACAACTGAAGTGAAATTTGTGTTGATATTTGAAGTAATTTTGTCTTCTGCTGCTCTGTCACTGGGGAGTGACATTGCTTCATATCCTACAGTATCATTCTAGTTTCCCACGTGTAATTAAATTCTGTGAAGCTTGGCATCTTGCATCTAAAGATATACAGCAGCCACAACAAAGGGGTTTAGATTTGCCAGGGGTGAGGGTGTGCTTGCAGGGTTGGCAAGGGTTTGATGCAAGCTTTTTCTGTTTCTACTTGGGGAAGCCAAATACAATAAATTCTAACAGTGGGGGAAAAGTGGGATGTGGATGTTCAAGTAAATTCTTGAGACATTTTATGGAGCCTGTTTCCACAAACATACTAATTTTCTGAGCTTACATGTGCATTGATTTAAGGCAGGTATCTCTTGACAGGTTTTGTTTATAGTAGTTGCTAGTCTAAAGATAGTTACTGAATTACAGGCTTTACTTGGGTTGTTTGTTTAAGTTGCATTCTTGAAAGTTGGGTAAAATATCGAATTCTATATATTCACTCCTGTACTAGTTTTAAGGCAAATAATCGAATAATTCTATTCTCGTCTGAAACTGCTGATCTGGTTAGGTGAAATCATATCCAATGTAGTAGTCATTAAAACAGTAATTTTTTTTTCTAGGCAATGCTGTGCTCTGCTGTTACGATTCACCCCTGAAGGCAAAAGTAACTGAGGTTCTTGTTAATAGATACCTCGGGGTGGATTAAAGCGAAACAACACTGAAAAGTGGTTTTATATATGTGTATATATAGGTAGGTTATATTTTAGAACAATTTGATTGTAAAGGAAAGGAGGTTTGTAGCTGTTTTTGTTATTATTATCTATATTAATATAAAAGTATAAAGATATCACTTAAGAAAGTACATAGCCCTGGCAGCCAGGAGAGCCAACCTTGTCCTGGGGTGCATCAGGAAAAGTATTACCAAATGGTCAAGGGAGGGGATTGTCTTGTTCTGCNGATGGCTTTCTATAAAAGAAAAGGATGATAAAGTCTAGCTTCATATATAGCGGTCTTGGACCAGGATAATAACTAGGAGGTAGAGGGTTATTCAGGCCTATGTAAATGGTGGACTCCGTCTGATGGAACTTTTGTATGACCATGATAAAAAGGAGTAAGCAGAGGAAGTGTGAAGTATTAATATATGTTCCAAATTATGATTTAGTTGGAAGAGAGGTGATGTGACATAGCAGAGAAATTAACAGGAGTTTTGTCTGGGGAAACCTCCCAGTTAAGCGCACTCAGGTTTTCTTAGTGATGGGGCAGGGGGTAACCAAAGATCACTATAATAATAAGTCTTTATGACAAGCTTTTGAGGCTTCTGATGAAAGCAAAATGATTAGCTGTATGGGGATTTTTGCTAGTGAATTAGAGAATCATCCAGTATGGAATTTAGTGAAAATAGAGGATTTTACCCATGTAGATTTCAATTGGGAAAATGCTATAGCAGTAAGATTATGCAACAAGTAGTTTTGTGCATGAAAAATAAGAAACATAGTAAGATAGTAGCTTTTAAAAGTTATTCTTCATTTACTGCAGGTGAAGGAAGGACATAGGAAAATGTCAAGTTACTCTGATCTGAGAAGCAAAGCCAAACTGTGAAGATAAGGGCACAAAATAGAAACAAGTCGCACAAGTAGCGGGAAATAATTGTCTGCATCGTCCAGCATTTAGAGGAAAGTAAAATTGCCATTCTAAGGAGGGGCAATTTTGGTTGCTTTGGACAAATAACACCAAAGAAGGGGATGTCATTAATGTGTTTTTTGTTATCTGTTTTCACTAAAATAACCGTCTGCAAAAGGTAGCTAATTCAATGTGGTCCAGTGAGAAAGAAATGGAAATTTCAGGGTTGAATGAGGCACACAGAGTTTGGAGACAGTTAAGATAAGGTAGATACTGCCAAATTGGCTGAGCCTGAGATGCCTTCTCCCAGGGTAACTGTGGAATTACCTGCTGTAATCAACAGCCTCTACAGCCAGACCTGGGATGAGGTGATTGCTCATGGTGTTGTAGTGTGTAAAGTCTGTGTTCACAACTGAAGTGAAATTTGTGTTGATATTTGAAGTAATTTTGTCTTCTGCTGCTCTGTCACTGGGGAGTGACATTGCTTCATATCCTACAGTATCATTCTAGTTTCCCACGTGTAATTAAATTCTGTGAAGCTTGGCATCTTGCATCTAAAGATATACAGCAGCCACAACAAAGGGGTTTAGATTTGCCAGGGGTGAGGGTGTGCTTGCAGGGTTGGCAAGGGTTTGATGCAAGCTTTTTCTGTTTCTACTTGGGGAAGCCAAATACAATAAATTCTAACAGTGGGGGAAAAGTGGGATGTGGATGTTCAAGTAAATTCTTGAGACAGTTTATGGAGCCTGTTTCCACAAACATACTAATTTTCTGAGCTTACATGTGCATTGATTTAAGGCAGGTATCTCTTGACAGGTTTTTCTATAGTAGTTGCTAGTCTAAAGATAGTTACTGAATTACAGGCTTTACTTGGGTTGTTTGTTTAAGTTGCATTCTTGAAAGTTGGGTAAAATATCAAATTCTATATATTCACTCCTGTACTAGTTTTAAGGCAAATAATCGAATAATTCTATTCTCGTCTGAAACTGCTGATCTGGTTAGGTGAAATCATATCCAATGTAGTAGTCATTAAAACAGTAATTTTTTTTTCTAGGCAATGCTGTGCTCTGCTGTTACGATTCACCCCTGAAGGCAAAAGTAACTGAGGTTCTTGTTAATAGATACCTCGGGGTGGATTAAAGCGAAACAACACTGAAAAGTGGTTTTATATATGTGTATATATAGGTAGGTTATATTTTAGAACAATTTGATTGTAAAGGAAAGGAGGTTTGTAGCTGTTTTTGTTATTATTATCTATATTAATATAAAAG